>VZRX01008447.1:4575-14662 GCA_013398075.1 Notiomystis cincta
GAGAGGCACAGCAAAGTTGGTTTGCATCATGGTCTGACTATTCACCATGGCTGACCACCCTGGTATCTACCTTGGTCAGACCAATCACAATGATCGTGCTAGCACTGATTTTTGGGCCCTGTATATTGAATAGGCTCGTGTCATTTGTTAAGAGCCGGCTCGAGACAGTTAACATCATGTTAATAGAACACCAACAATTGCTCTAAGAATGTTTTTGTTTAGAATTTCCTTTAGCCCTCCCCAGTTATACCCCGCTACTCCCAGTCATCCCCCAGTTACCTTTTGCTTAGCGTGCCTTATGTTTTCCATTCAAGTTTGTGATATATATTTCAAGATTGGTATAAAATATAGAACAGGAACAACATGCATTTAGTATGTTTTTATCCAAGTTTACGATATATTTTTTAGGATTGTTATATTTTAGCCAATTTAATTATGCAGAGGGAGGGGAGAAACGTAGGTAGCTGGGGTCTGGCGGCCGGAAGATATCGCGCTGTACGGAAAGATGGGGCCCCTCCTGCTGTTTCAGCTGAGCTTGTGATGTAAGCAGACAGAAGTGACGCTGTAAAACCCAAGCTATGTAATGCTGTGCCACTGAACAATAAACACCATTTGCCATCCACCACATTGGTGTCTGTGAGCCGACGGCCCGAGCGGCCCGGGGTTGGTCGCCGTGCCCTTCCTGAACCAGGTCGCCAGGCCAACGAAGGCAACGCTGCAGGGCAGACACAGACACGACAGACAGACATGCACACACTGCCCACGGCCCTGAGTCTCTGTACAAACACAGGTTAGGACCTGCAGCAGCCCGAGCCTCGCACTTCCTTCTTCACGTAGTCGTGGAGCTTGAATTTGGGCTCGTTGGGCAGCTTCATGGACCTGTGCTTCAGCTCCCTGGGAAAGGGGACAGATGTTACTCATGCTGCTGCTTCTGGCAGGGAGAGGATTTAGTCTGGAAGGAGTCAGAGAGGGAGTCTGGACAACTCAGAGTGACAGGAGTGACAGGACAAAGGGGATGGCTCTCCACTGACAGGGCAGGGATAGATGGGATGTTAGGAAGGGATTCCTTTCTGTGGGGGTGGGGAGACCCTGGCACAGGTTGCCCAGAGCAGCTGTGGCTGCTCCATCCCTGGAAGTGTCCAAAGCCAGATTGGACAAGGCATGGAGCAATCTGCTTGTGGAAGGTGTCCCTGCCCATGGCAGGGGATGGAACTGGTTGGCTTAAAGATCCCTTCCAACCCAAACCATCCCAGGATTCTGTGATCCTAAGCTGCCTTGCCCAGCTCAGTTTAACTCAGCATGGCCTGGCCACTGCTAAAGCTGCCCCTGATGGCAGAGCCACTGCTCTGGTCACTCACTTTGCGATGGCTGTGAACGCTAATTCCACATTGAGGCCGCTTTTGGCACTGGTCTCCATGAAGGGCACTCCGTACTCCTGTGGGACGAGACAGCAGTGTCAGGAACGGCACCAGGGATGTTCCTGGGGGCTCCCAGGGAGGGATTTTTGAGGTTAGTAGAAACTCAAAGGAAGAACAGATGAGCAGGAAGGGGAGGGCATGACAAGGGAGAAAAAGCCAAGTGTTCCCAGGTGTATTTTGGGTCAGAGTGGTCTCCAGGTGACCATTTCCTGTGGACACCCTCAGGGACATCCTCAGGTACCTCTCCTACCTTGGCAAGTTTCTCTCCATCTTCCCTTTTCACCACTCTGTCCTGGGCTGAATCCACCTGCAACAGGAATGGTCAATTGTGGTGATTTGGAAGGTCACCAGCAGGTACCTCCCTGTCCCCTTATGCCCTGCCAGGCTCCCCTGCCTGTGGTTCCTGTGTGGGAGGAAGAGGAGGCTCTGGCAAAGCCCTGGGGCCAGGCTCACCTTGTTTCCCAGTAACATGAGGACCACATCCTGCTGTGCGTATTCGTGGATCTCTGTCAGCCAAGCCTGGAGGGACACAGCCAAAGAGAGGGGTTGGCAACTGCTCCAGGAGGAGGGGAAGGGGAATGATGGGGAGCTGGGCAAGGACACCTTGGTAGGCAATGCTGCCATCCCAAGCAATGCCAGGGATGTTCCAGGGATGATCTCTATCAACAAGGGGGTTCCCCGGGGTGTCCCTGAGCCCTGGTGGACCCACTTTGGCTGCTACCACATCCCCATTTCCCAGGGTAACAGCAGCCTTCTGACAGCCCTGCCCACTCTGCCTGCCCACGGGTGCTTGTAGGGCTTTGAGCCCAATTCCACCTTGGCTGGGACGTTCAGGCTGACCCTCCTTTCAGAGGACAAGGCCGAGGGCTGGCTCCAGGCTGTGCCCTGTACCTGTATCCTGCCCCCATGCCAATCACACTGATCCCAGCAGGCACCTGAACCTGCCTCCCCGAGCCGTGGGGTGGCTCCCCTGCCCTCTAATCCAGCCTAATCCAATCAAATGTGCCCTAATTCCCTGTAATCCCTGACTCCGTGGTGTGAGCAGCTGCCTGCTGTCTCCAGTGCTGTTGCTGGATTCCCAGTCATCCCTGCTCCAAACCCAGCAGGAGCCCAAGACGTGGGTGCAGCCCCAGGACCTCACTGCACCCAGGCTGAGTGTCAATTCCATGATGGGTTGGAGTCACTCCTGACTCCCTTTGGCTGCCTTCTGACTCCACTCCGGCTCCATCCCTCTCTCTTTCCAAAGCCTGGCAATTAACCTGGGTGCTCATTCCTTCCCCCTGGAGCTGTGTCCTGCAGGGACATCCCTCCCACGTCCCCAGGATCACTGATGCTGCAGATGGGGCTGTCATCCAGCAGTGTGAAACTTCCAAAGGATTTTCTGTGCCATCACAGGGTCACCAGCCCCGAGCAGCCCTAGAGCCTGGTAAACACCCAGCACTCACCCTCCTCAGGCTGGAAAATGCCACTGCTGGCCAGTCCCAACTGATGGGACAGACCTGCCCTGTCCCTGCCCTGGGACTGCAGGCACACAGGGGTGGCAGGTGTGGAGCTGCCGAGGGAAGGATGCTCCGGAGCAGGGAGAGCTCCAGGTCCCCGGGGCTCAGGGGCTGTGGGAGCCCAGGAGCCGGTGTGACACATCAGAGCCCCGGGGTGCTGGCACAGGGTGTTTGTGCAGGCACAGCTGCTGCCCGTGGATGCACACGGCGTTCTCATGCCCGGGACACGAGCAATTACATTCAGTTCTGTCAGGGATAATTGCTCCCCGGGCAGGGACACGCTCTGGCAGCGCTGGCACAGCAGCCACGTGGGGCTGGTGGGGCGAAGGGAGGGGACACTGAGTGCCCAGGTGTCCCTGCCACCCCACTGCCATGTGGGCAGCATCTGCTCTCCCCCTCTGCCAGGTTTGAGAGCCCTGTGCCCCAACACTGCTGCCCAGCACCCCTGAAGGAGCCGGGGGAGGGGGCAAACTCGGGCAGCACCAGGGACCCCCCGAAGCTGGCAGGAAGGGCAGGGGCTGCAGGACGTGAGCCTCTGCCTGCCAGGTTTGGACTAAGCTGGGGGACACTGAGGTGCCCAAACCCGACCCACAGAGGGGGGTGAGGGAGCAGCTCGCTGGGGAGAGCTCCTGTGCTCAGCTACTGCAGCAAGTTCTCTGCCAGTGCTGTAATTACACAGCGTTAATTGGCCGGAGCAGTGAATCCATCACCCTTTATTTGCTGTGAAAAGGAAAACCTTCTCTGCCTGTCCCCTGCCTGTCCTTGCAGGTGCTCAGCAGTAACCACAGCCCTTCTGCAAGTGAGCACAGCTCCCACCTCCAGCACACAGCTCCTCCTGAATGCACCCACAACCACAACCCAGCCCTTCACAGGTGAGGGACAGCAGGAGGGGCCAAGGGTACCTGGATGTTGTCAAAGGACGCTTTGTTGGTGACATCGTAGAGCAGGAGCAGGGCTGTGGAGAGAGGGACAGGGCATTAACTCCAGTGCCAAGCTGAGCCCATGGCTCAGCACACTCTGCACAGCCCCTGTGTGTGGCAGGGCACAGCTGGACACGTGAGGTCCCTGCTGTGAGATGCAGAACACACTAAAATCCAGCACAGCAATACCTCACACTGCCACTATTTGCAGAGCCTCCTCCGTCCAGCTGCTTCCCCTGGCAAAGCCCTGCGGTGATTCCTGACTCAGCTGGCCTGGAGTGGCAGCTCAGGGCCCCAGAGAGGCAGAGGGAGGGGCTCCCCAAGAGCGAGGTGGCCGTGCTTACCGTGGGCATCCCGGTAGTAGGCGTGGGTGACGCTGCGGAAGCGCTCCTGCCCGGCCGTGTCCCAGATCTGGAAGGCAGAGGAGCACAGGGATCAGACCTGACCAGAACCCACCAAACAAAGCCTGCTGCAACCCCAGGCAGCTTCTCCAGCCTTTGCTCCCAGGGACAGCAGTAGGAAAAACGACCAGAGCAATAAATATGGAGGCAGCATCTTCCCGCTCCTCAGTGTGGGGACACAACGTGGCCAAGGGCTCCCAACACGGCCCTCAATCGGAAAATCCATGGAGCAGATGGATGCATAGGGACCCACTAACGTGATTTATCAGTCCTTAATGCAGCAGGAGCTTTGCAGAGTGCACGCTGCTGCCTGGGGCATCTGTGTTACCGAGCTCTGGGCAAAGGGCTCGGAGAAACCAGCAGGTCTCAGGGAGCTGGAGCAGCTCAGGCTGCAGGAGCACACGGGCTGGGATGGGGATCACTGTGGCCAGAACAGCCCCCAGCCCTGAGCAGGCTCCTGCAGGGGGACAGAGCAGCCAGGAGGGTCCATAATGCTGTCCCAGGGCAGGAAACACGATCACAAAGAACAGACATAGGGCCCCATTTTGGGGGTGCTCCTCTGCTTTGTCCTCTGAGGGGCTTTGTCCAGCTCTGAACACCCAGGGCAGCAAGGGAGGTGCTCCCAGAGCCATGGGGACATACCTGCAGCTTCACCTTCACCCCATCCACCGTCAGCACCTTGTTCTGAAAGAGAATGGAAAGGGTGGTGAGGAGTGAGTGCAGCTACAGAACACCAAGGGAGACACAGCCAGCCCCCACCCTGGTCCGTGTTTCCCCCAAACCCTCGGGCTGATCCCCTCTCCTGCTTTTTAAACTCCCATCCCTTGGTCTCAGCACCTGCAGAGCCATTTGCACCACGGCCCAGCCAGAGGATCTCTCCCTGTATCAGCACAAGTTGCATCTATTTGGGTACCTAAACCCTGGCAATGCCCTGCCCAGCTCAGGCTGGAGACCTCTGGCCATAAATTAATGAGCACCAGCATCCCACCTTAATGGCCCTCAAAAGACAGAGCCAACCACTCCACATCCAGGCATCAAATTAAAAATAACTCCTGCTCCTGCCTCTTGGATCTGTTTTTCTCCTGGTTTCTCTCTCAGGGTTTCCTCCCCCCACTGTTTTGCTGGGTTTTAGGAAAGGTGGAACGGAGGAGGAGAGGGGGCAGTGTCCCTCCACACTGGGTTTTCCCCAAAGCCAACAGGATACTTTCTGTGGAAGGATGCCCTGGCAGAGCTGGGATCTGTGTGGGAGCCCCTCAGTGCCCCTCAGGGCGGCTGTGCCAGACAGGGAGGGCAGGAGGTGGATCCTGACCGTGTCCCAGAGCAACCACCATCCCAGCAATCTGCACCAGCCTCTCCCAACATTAAAGGAATGCAAGCCTACAGAGCAGCAGTCCCAGGGGAAGGAGCAGAGAAGAGATTAATTTGCTCGCCAGATCCGTAGAAATTAGCACAGTAATCAGTGGGACGTGCTGGAAGCACGGCCAGGGAACAGCGCACCAGTGGGATGAGGCAGCTGGTGGCTGCTCTGGTGATAATTTAAATCCCATTTCCTCCATTTGCTCCAGAGCTGGTTTGGGATGCTCCCACCTCCCTCATCACATGGCCATGGGATGGCCAAGGCTGCCATGACCCCAGCTGGGCTCTGCTGGCTCAGCCCTGGCTCATCCAGCCCGGCACTGGACACACCACCAGCCACTCCAGTGCCACCAAACCCTCGCAGGGATCCCTGCCAAGATCCATCCCTGCACATCCCACACTGCTCAGCACCATCAGGTGCTGGTGAGGGTCTTCACTGGTGGTTCTAACGAGGGCAGAGGGAGCATCTCCTCTCCTGCACATCCACACAAGGGCTGGGCGAGGAGGAGAGGGCAGGAGAGAGCCGGAGCGCTGAATCCTCCGTCTGCTCAGGCAGGGTTATAAATACCTTCAAAGGCAGCGACTGAGACGGGGGAGAGAAGTGATTCACAGCCCAGGAGCTGTAAAAATAGGCAGCCAGGGAGTGGGGTGGGGAGCTGGGAAGCACTCAGGGAAAAGCCGGGGCTCGGGAGCCGGCTGGGGGTTTGGGGCTCCCCGCATGTGGAGCTGAGCCTTTCCCAGGGTGTGACACCGGGGCTGCTGAAGGCTTGAAGTGCCTAAACTCAGGGTCCCCACTGCCACAAAGTGCTCCCTGGACCTTGGTGCCTCTGCCCAGGGCAGAGCAGGGACAGAGCCATCCCCAGGGTGGAACCACAGCCACGGGAAACAGCGCTGGGCTGCCCCCCCACCTCATCCCAGAGGACGGGAACAGCCCTGCCCTAACCTGTGCCACAGGTGAGACAGAGCAGGTTCATCTGCAGGGGATCCACTCTCCGAGCTCACCTCGCCCTCCAAACCCCAGCTCCTGCATGCACAGTGCCATTCCAAACACCATTCCCAGGTGCTGGCAGCCAGCTGCCAGTGCCACCCACCAGGGACCATGCCAGAGACCGTGCCAGGGACTGCAGAGCAAGGAAAAGGCTCTGTTTCACCACTGGCCCCAGATCCTGGCACATCACTTGGTGTGATGGATGGTGACAAGGGACAAGGACACAATGATTGTCCCTGTAAAAGCAGCTGCCCTTGCCCACAGTGTGTGGCTGTGCCCAGGGCCGTGGCCGTGTCCCCAGTGTGGCCGTGCTCCAAGGCTGACAGGGGAGGGAGGGAGGGAGGGAGGGAGAGCATGGCCCCAGCCCTGAGCAGGCATCATCCAGGCCAAAGCCACCTTGAAGCATCTGGTGAGCAGCCAAAAAAAGCTGAAGCTCCAAAGGTGCCCCATATGCACTGACCTCCACTTGAGGAGTTAATTAATATGCAGCCTGCAGCAACAGGAGTCGCACTAATTACGACTGACCTATATTTTAGGGAGGTAAGTGTTTAGACCTAATTAAAGTCTGCACATGGATCCAGGTGCTGCTGGACCACCCTGTGGAAAAAATTGGTTTTCTGAAGATTGGGTGTGGAACAGAGCAGGGGTCCAGGGTGAAAAGCTGTAGAAGTTCTCCTGCAGGCAGGAGGCACAGCCAGAGGCATCCAGAGCATCACTCCTGCCTGCATGCCTGCCTGCATCCCAAAGAAGTTTGCCCACAGAAGCTGTGGCTGCCTCATCCCTGGAAATGTCCAAGGCCAGGGTGGACAAGGCTTGGACAAACCTGGTTTAGTGGGAGGTGGCCCTGCCCTGGGCAGGGGATGGATTAAGGTCTCTTCCAACCCAAACCTCTCCAGGATTCTGTGATCCCTGCCTGCCCCAAGCACAGGGTGGCTGCAGAACACGGGGGAAGACGCCAAGAAGAGGGTGGGAGGAGCAGGGAAGGAGGGAAAAGGCAGAAGCTGGGCTGGGCGAGGGCAGGGGCTGCTGCCAGCAGCACACACCAGCGTGGCTCACATGATCCAGACACCAGGTCTCCCCCACACCACAGCTAAGTGACTTTCGAGCTTCCAATTATTATTTTTTTAAGGAGCTGCCTCGATTCCCTCCTGCCAGCCCTTCCCAGGCACAGCTGGGGGCTGAGCTCCTAATAAGCATCCAAAGACAAAAGACGCCGTGTGTCAGCGCGCTGGGATGTGAAATGCGCTGCCTGCGCTGCTGAGGGGAGGGGCTGCGCTGCTCAGGGCTCCTTCCTCATCTCACCCCGTCTGTCAGAACAGAGGCAGCGCTCACAGCAGCCTCCTGCCACAATTCGGGCAGGAAAACCATCCCTGCGCCTCAGCTGTGCTGTCGCCCTTCCCAATTTCGGGTTTTGTGTCCTTTTTCCTGGGGCGGTGCAAACGTTATTAAAATCTCGTCTAGCAGGGGCCGCGGCGGAATTCCTGCAGCGCCCGGGGTGGACAAACACGATGCTCCGAAGTTAAAGAATCTTCAGGACATCAGATAAACAAAGTTGGAACCTTGCAGATGCAGGAAAAATTAAATTACCAAGTGCAGATGGTCCTCAATTAAGAGCAGCATTATCACACACCAAGGCCCCTCTGGCTGCAGCCCTGGCACGATCCCACCGCCAGGACCGCCCGGAGGAGCCGTTTGGGAGGGAGGAGGGAGGGGAAGGTGATGGAGCGGAGCCGCGCCGCTCCTGAAACGCGCCCCGACCCCGCTCGGACCCAGCGCTGCCGCCCCGCTCTGCTCTCCCGGCAGCTCCAGGACGGGCAGACGCCGTTCCCCGGCTCTCAGGGTCCCCGCAGTGCCCGTGGGTCCCACCGGGAGCGGCTGGCACGGCCCCAGGGGCCTGAGCCCACCCCACTGCAGCACAACCCGGGATCAGCCCCGACAGCCCGGCCTCTCCCTGCTCCTACACGCATGAACTCATTAATTAAAGCCTTTAAAGTTAAATTGGGTACATGGATCAATTTGCTTGGCAATTAACTGGACAAATGGGAAGCTGCTCGCTGACACCGTGCAGGCTCCAAGCAGGGACCTCCATCCTGGCTGCCCGGGGCTCTGGCTCCAGGGCTGCTGCCCAGGAGTGCCCACCCAAGCACCCCCTGTGTGGGTGGGCTCCACTTCAGCCATGGCAAAGAAGCCCCTCGAATGTCACTATTGGTCCCTGGAAGCTCCTCCTGCAGCTGAGGAGGGGCAAATTCCTGTCAAAACTGGGATAAATGGCATTAGTGACTACAGATCAAACCCGGTGCTGGGGCAGCACAGAGTTAATTAGTGCCAGTAATGAGCTGTGGGACTGACAGCACAGCCACCCAGAAATGCCATTAGGCTGTGGTGGCACCGGGCCACCCAGGAGGGGGGAGAGGTTGTGCTGTCCTCTATTTCAGGAAGCCAGGAGAATCCAGCAGGGGAGGACTGGCTGAAGGGATGCTGGAGCACCCAGCCCTGTGCCAAGGCCAGACCAGGAGCCAAATTCCCACCTGGCAAAGCCCAGGGAGCCCCATCGAGCACAAACACTCCTGTGCCAGGAGGAAATGATGAGTTGTGATACAGCAGACACACAAATAGCCACCACCTCCAACGGCGGCTGCAAAAATAGATCCAGGATCGATATGGAAATCTGCCCAAAACAGCAGGACACTGCATTAAATTTGCTCGTTAAAACCTTGAGGTTTCCCACACATGCGCAGCCAGGGAGCTGCTCCTGGTGGCTCAGCATCTCTCCAGGCACAGGGTCCAGGAGCAGCTCCCTTTGCCCCCTCGGTGCTCCAAACACTTGGTCCCTGTAAATCCAAGGAGTGCCCACTCCAGCCCAGCCCAGCCCAGCCATCAGCAGCTCCATGGAGAACACTCCAGCCTGGGCAAAACCCTTCCAGGAGGTTTCCCTGCAGGAGAGGGGAGGGAACAGCCTGGTGCTGTGCTGGAACCTGTGGAAGACCTCTGGGAATGGGGAGAGCAGGGCAGGGACATGGGCTGAGGCAGGGCTGTGCCACGGTGGGGCTGGACATGTGGGGCTGGAGGATGTTCCAGGCACTGGGAATTGTATTCAATGATCCTCTTCCTCCTCCTCAGCTGTGCCACCACCACAGACATTCACAAGCAGCCCTGGGGAGACCTGGGTGACCAAAATATCCCAGTGTGGCTCCCTCTGCCTCGTCCCATAAGAGAAAAACCCCAACCATTCATCTCCTGGAGCAGGTGATGAATTCCTTGGCAGCTCTGTGCATTTGCACTCTGCAGCTAAAAATAGAAACTTCTGCCTTGGGATGTTTTCCTCCCCAGGCCTTGCACTCTCATGCCTGCAGCCGCTCCTGCAGCCGCTCCTGCACCGGTGCCAGGATCCTCTCAGAGCCCACAGCGTGCTGGCTCTGGCTGCTCAGCCCCTGCTCAGCCCCTGCTCAGCCCCTGCTCAGATCCTGCTCAGATCCTGCTCAGCCCCTGCTCAGATCCTGCTCAG
>VZRX01008447.1:15237-30331 GCA_013398075.1 Notiomystis cincta
TGCTCAGCCCCTGCTCAGCCCCTGCTCAGCCTCTGCTCAGCCCCTGCTCAGATCCTGGAAAATTCAGATTAACACCACAGCCCCTCACAGCACATGGTCCTTCTGACCTGCTCTGCTGCCAGAGCCCCCCCCATCCCTCCCACAGCCCCCCAAAGGGGTCACCCCACCGTGTCCCCCGGCCACAGCCAGCCTGGAGAAGCCCCAAGCCTGGCCCTACACAAATGTCCCCCAGCCCTGGTGTCCAGGTGCAGCCCCCAGAGAGGACCCCGGGGGTGTCAGCAGCACCAGCCTTTGTCCAGAGCCGTGTTCACCCCATTAAATCCCAATTAACATCTCCCTGGCTGCCAGCCCTGCCGAGATAAGAGTCCAGCCTCTTGTTCAAGCAGACACACTGAAGAATTAGTGACTTATCATCTTCTAGGCACATCAGTCTGCAAATAAAAGGGTTTTCTGGCAAGAAGAGAATCCTGTCTTAGGGACAGATTAGAGGTAAGAGGATCTGCTTGGGATCATACATTTTAAATTCAGCCCTGCTCTGCTTCTCAGCATCGCCCGTGGCATTTGCAGTGCTGGGAGAGGCCGTGTTCCCTCCCAGCCTGGCTGCTCCATGCAACCAGCAAGGTCCTGGGATGATCCACGGGAAGGTTCCTTGTGGGAAGCACAGGCAGATGAGACTTGATGCTCTCAAAGCCAGCGGGGCTGCTCGGGCTCGTCCCACAGGAGGGAGACGGGGCCGTGTGAGGCTTCGAGCTGCCCCACGGTGTGGGAGTGAGCCTGTGCCCCAGTCCTGCAGGCAGCCAGAGAAACCCACCACCAGAATTCCCCAGGGGAGGATCTGCCACAGCCACCCTGGGGAGCAGAGCCACCAAAGAGCAGCAGCCAGCAGGAAGGCTGCAGCCCATCCCTGCAGCTCCAACACACGGGACGGGATCCTCCCCACCCGGGAATGGTCTGCACAACTCCCCCACCCCCCCGGGCTGCATTACTCACCCCTTCCAGCTCTTTCCCCCCTACTTTGTAAGAGAAGGGATATTTTCAAAAATATCCCTGCTGACTTCTAAACCAGGAAGCCTTGGAAACAAAGGGGGCAGAGATGGCTCACGCAGATCTGTGCCAATACTGGGAATAAGTAACACTCAACAGATTTATCTTCATTTTCCTCATCAAGGACATGCCAGGCTGCAAAGCTGAACAGGGATCTCCACAGAGCATTTATTGCTCTATCATTTCTCATCTGCAGCAAACAGGGCCCTGTCAGTGTCACAGAGATGAAAAATGGCTCATCAGGTCCTGCTGGACAGGGGATCATTTATCTGGGGAGAAATAAAGAATTCCAGCACTTTTCTGACCTTAAAGGTCTTTTCCAGCCTAAACGATTCTAGGATTTGCCTCAGTGACTGCAGCCAGCCCCGGGCTGAAAACTCACCTGAAGTTTCTGAGAAGACTTTACAATCCAATTAAAAAAAAAAATCAGTGCTGAACATCAAGCAGCAAACACTCTGTCAGCACTCAGCAGTAACAGAGCAGCGCCTGCAGACAGCACTGCAAACAGCATTATTAAAGAGCACTTCTCATCCCTAAAGAAAATGAAATCCCCAAAGACCTGACAAAGGAATCTGTAGCTTTTTATCCCAAACACTCCCATCCTTCACCCAACAGCCAAGGCAGACAGCTCCCAAAAACTGCATCCTTGCTGTGCAGCAAACCCAAGCCCAGATCCTTCGAAGGATTCAAGGAAAAGAGAGTGCCTGAACAGCTCTGATGAGATTTTTCTGATGGCTGTAGGAGTCCAGTCAGCCTCCAGGACTGGCACCCATCAGGTCCAGTGCTCCCTGGTACCACAGCCCATCCCTGCATGGTGCAGTAGCAGCAGGGACAGCCAGGGCTGAAACACAGCAAGTCCCAGCCCCTTCTCTGCAGGGCAGGACCCTCCTCAGCCCCGTGGCTGCTCCCCAGAGTCCAGCAGAGCTTTCTGAGGTTTCACCTTCTCCTCACTAACCCCAGTGGCTCCACTGTGCCACAGGTGGCAATGCCACCAGGGTCCTGCCGGGCCTGTCCCTTGTGTGAGAACAATCCTGAGATGCTCCTGGGGACACAGGGGCTGAGTGGGCAGGGTCTCTGCCCCGTGTGCCCTGTGCCAATGCCAGGGTGGCCACTCAGATCCACCCACAGGTGGCACAGGGCAGAAGCCACAGCTCAGGAGCGCTCCGGGCACGGCGCTCGGCAGCCACAGCTCTGATCTGGGCAAAGCTCTTCCTTCTCCCTGGCTGCAGCCCCAGCTCTCCTGCTGTCTGTTCTACTAGAGCAGGCTCTTCCCCACGTTTGGGCACCACTGAAAGCCCCAGGAGATGCAGAGGTGCTGAGGAATTGAGGCACACTCAGCTCATCACTGGCGCTTCCACGCCAGAACCACCCCAGTCAGTCAAACCAGTCTGGCCAACCCAACTCTGCCATTTCATGGGGCTCTGGAGCAGAGCTGCAAGCCAGGATTGTGCTGGGAAATCACCCCAGGGAGGCAAACCAGCCCAAATCCTTCCCTGTGGGTGCTGGAGGTGTGGGCAGCAGTGCAGACCACGCTCCTGGAAAGCTGCTCCAAGACACTGCCAACCCTTTTACAAATGAAACTGAACCAAAACACCCACACAGTCACCTTAATTTTTTTGTGACACGCTTGGGAAGCCCAACCTCAGCCAAGAACTGCAGCTGGAGCAGCCAGGCCCTCAGGAGAGGATTTCCACCTCTGCACTGGGCTGTGGGGCTGATCCCTGGAGAATCAGCCCTCCCACGGCTGCTCCCCTCCCACTGCTCTCCCCCGGCTGCCGGGAGCATTCTGACCTCACGTGTGTACTATTCAGGAGGGAAAAACACATCACATCTGCCAGGCATTAACACTTGCTTGGGAACAAAGTTATTTTCAGCGTTGTTGAGCCCTTCTGCCGTTGGTTCATGCACATGGATTAGTGCAGCTCATGAATGGCTTGAAGGAGCTGCACAGAGCCACTGCTGAGCCCCAGCCTGGCCAGAGCCCACCTGGATGTGTCCCCCTGGTGCAAAGGGGTCCCCACAGAGCAGGACTCTCTCTCTGAGCTCAGCTCCTCGGCACTGACTGAATTAAGGGCTCTGGGTCCGGGCTCTGCAGCCCCACGGGATCACGCTGGCACCACAGCTGGCACTGCACGGGCTGGAGGTGCCTCACAGTGCCCCACTCATGCTGTGACCACACTGTGACCACAGACACCCCCAGGAGCAGTGGTGACAGCACACAGAACTCACAGCTGGTGATGGGGCAGTGCCACGGGGCTGCCACCAGCCAGGAGGGCACTGCCCTGCCACTGCCATGGCAGCTGCAGGGACACACAGCACCCAGGGCTCACATCCCCACCAGCCTGGCACTGCTGCCAGCCCTGGGACTGTGGGGGCTGCCCAGCACCGCTGCCAAATCCAGGCTCGGCTCTAAAAACCGGCGCCAGGAGCAGGAACAATCCCCCTCTCCTCCTCTGAGGGAAATGCAGAGCCTGGGGGTCACAGCTTCCCCACAGCTCCCAGAGCCGAGTGTGCTCCACGCCAGGGAAAAAAGATAAAGCAATGAAAGCCCCTGTGGCTGCAAGAGCTGCAGGGAGGGCTCCCTGTGCTCCCAGGAACGGCTCTGGACCGACCCTGCACTGCCCGGGGCACTGGGGATGGAGGCTCATCCAGGGACCCTTCCCCTCCCGCAGGGTCCCCACTTCGACCCCCCAGCAGCGAGGCTGGGCTGAATTATCCATCCAGGCAGCTTTGTTTTTCTCAATCATCAGCTCCAAGGGAGCAGCAGGGCACGGAGGCACCGGCGGCACCGGCTGCTGCTGGGCGGCACGGGAAGCAAACCCAGCAATTGCTACCAAATTCAGCATCCAGCGCAGGGCAGGGTCCTCCCCAGTGGGGTCTGCGCTCCCCAGAGGAGCTGGAGCTCCCCGGGTGCCTTCAGCAGCCTCCTGCACTTGGCTTTAGGGGGGAAAAAGATCATTTACGGGAAGTTATTCCAAGGTTGGGAACGCATCAGGGGGGATGTGCCAGGCACCGGGGCCAGTCCAGGCTCCGTCCCGGGAGGAGGAGCGGCAGCCCTGGCGTGGGGCAGACCCCGAGCCCCTCCTGAGCCCCTCCTGAGCCCCTCCCCAGCCCGGCACACCTCGCAGCCCGGGCTCGGGCCGCGGGGCAGCGGCTCTTCCCCAGGAGCAGCGGTGAAGCCGCCGAGCGCTCGCCGCGGGATCGTTGCCGTGGTGATGCTGCGCCGGCAAAGCTGGAAAAGCCAAAGCCTCCATTTCCCCAGCGCGTCACTGAGCCCGGGAACATCGAGGCTTGGCAGGCAGGAGGAAAACGTCCCGAGGCACAGGCAGGTGGCACAAGGGCTGGCGAGGTGGATGCCGTGGCTTCGTGGCATCTGACCCAAGCAGCCGGGCATGGCTCCCACCACTCCCCTCCTTCCCATAAATTACATGGAAAAATCCCCCACAAAATGGAGCAAAATCTGTCCAGGTGTTCACACCAGAACCAGTCACACCCTCAGAGAGGTGCTAATGGTTTATGGCCCTTCCTGCCTGCTGACTCCTGCGGGTTCAACTGACCCAGCCCTGTCACACCAAGGTCTTCCTCAGGCTCCAGAGCATCCCCGAGACCCCCAACACCCCCTGAGCTCCTCCTCACCCTGGGACAGCCACGGCCCAGGGCAGTGGGTATCACCCTTTGAAGCTGGAGCACCACCAGCTCCCAGCTCCCGTTAGTTCTGACCAGGGAGAAACACTTCTTCCCCGTGGAGGCATAAAGATGAATTATTTGCTGCTGCTTCCAAGAGATTCACCAGTGCCCCAGGGCAATGACTCGGTGCTGAGCCAGGATTAAAAATGCTCTGTGTCCCTGCTAGACAAACAAAGCTGTGTGAGTTCCAGGGCTCCAGTGGGATCCCGAGCTGGGCAGCTCCAGCACCCTGTGATGGAGCCAGGAGCCACATGGGCAGCACCCAGCTCTGCTGTGGTGCCAGCAACAAAATATTTTGCTTCCAAAGGCCCTGCAGGTAAAGCCCTCGATCCCCCACTGCCACAGGAACAGTGTGTGCCCTGTCACCATCCAAGGACAGGGACAACTGCTGAGGCACTCCCCACACTGCAGCTCCCTCCACCACAGACACAGCTCGGACCCTCCAGCATGGCAAGAGTTTTTCCCAATCTTTCCCAAGGAAAAAAGGCTTTGGCACAGTCAATTGCTGCCCTGCCCTTGGCCATGGTGATGCTCAGCGTTGCCATCACAGGGTCCAGCAGAGCCCCACCCTGTGGCTCAGCTCTCAGGGAAGTGGCTCTTTGGGGAAAGGGGAAAAGGGAAAGGTGTTTTCCAGGGAGGAACAACACACAGGGAACACCTGGTGAGCTCAGCCAGAGCTGGCTCCTGCCACTGCAGCCATCCCAGCAGTGCCAAAC
Organism: Notiomystis cincta; assembly: GCA_013398075.1. Classification (NCBI taxonomy): domain Eukaryota; kingdom Metazoa; phylum Chordata; class Aves; order Passeriformes; family Notiomystidae; genus Notiomystis; species Notiomystis cincta. The sequence continues at coordinate 20,685 of VZRX01008447.1, forward strand.
CCGGGACTGGCACCTCACCCTTCTCCACAGAGATCATCAACATCCACCCCAGGAATAACCCAAAGCCCACTGGGAGCAATAATTAATTAACAGAACGAGGCAGTGGCTCAGCAGAGAGGGCTCGGGGGACCACAGGAGCTGAGCAGGGCAGAGCCATGGGGCAGGGATGCCCTGAATGCCCATCCCAGAGGCAGTGGGGGGGTTAGAGACACCCCAAAACCCACCTGTCCCCCCTTTCCTGGCCGCCTTCCCTCTGCTTTCAAAGAACAACCCAGTTCTGCACTGCTGAATTCAATATTTTATCACAAATAAAAGATGAAAGTGAAATTAAGCCAAATGTATTCCATTAAATATTCAAACCATTTAGACTTACTCTGGCCCATTTAAATGTTTTACTGCCTATAAAACGCTCCCTCACCGGTCCTGGCACCGGGAGCGGATCCAGCCCGGCTCGGATCCATGGCAGTGGATGCTCCAGTGCCCAAATTGGCCTCTCCAGAGCCAATTTCCCACCTGGCAGCAGCCAGAGAGGAGCCAACACAGCTCAGCCTTGTGGCCACAGCCTTCCTGCATGCTGAGCTCCTGCTCACCCTCCTCCCTCACTGTGATCCTGCCGAGGGGGAGCGGGGCAGGAGGGGGATCCGACCCACACTCCTCACACACTGGGAATTGCATTTCCCAGCTGAGATTCCCATGGTCCCCATCCTCTGCAGGGGTTTTGGGCTCCCATACAGCTCTAACCAGGAGGATACAAGGCAGGTTATGGTGAGCACCTTCACAACCTCCCTCCTCCCACCAGCAGCTCGAGTTTGTTTTCCTTGCCCATGGCCTGGCACTGCAGGTCCTGAGCAGCCCAGGCCTTTTGCTAATTAAATCCATTATTGCAACTATCCCAGACCAGGACAGAGCCACAGGGACTCACCAGCTATCAACATGCACCAGGAATTCACCAAGCACCAGCAGGGCTGCAGGAGCCTGGAGACACTGGTGCCCCTGCAGAAGCATCTCCCAAAGCCCACATTCCCCAGCACTGTCATGTCAGCTGAAATGGATGCAAAATTCCACATCCAAACTATTCTGGGTGGTATTTCTGACACCAAGGAGGTGGAGAAGGCACCTTCCCACCATCCTGCAAAGAGGATTAAGCTGGTTAAGAGTTTTCTTAAGCAGGCTCTGGGGCTCGCTGCCACTCCAGCTGCTCGAGCTCTTCTTTGCTCTGGGGACATTGATCTTCTTCCTGTGCCTTCCCCAAGGCAGGAGTCCCTTGTCCTCTGGGATCTCCGCTGCACACGGGGGTTTGCAGCTTCCTGGTGTGCTGCAGGACTGGGGGTGATCATTTTCCAAAAGCAAGAGGCAAAAGGAGATGAATAAAAGCCTGGGAGCTGCGGGGAGCGGGCACAGCCGCCACGGGCACCGCTCGCAGCATCTCTTGGCAACTGAGCCCCTGCATGCAAATGACAGGCACCGACTGCAAAGCTGTGAGTGTCCCTCTGCAAGGGAGGGAGCAGCCAGGAAGAACAGCAGGGCTTGGCTTCCCATGAAAAATGGGTATTGACTCCCCTGAGAGCCCATCTTAGGAGCAGGGAATGGGCACCAGCAGCAGCTGTGGAGGAGCGGCGTCCTCAGCGTCACACGGGGTAAAATCCTGGCCTGTCCCAGCTGACAAGTGCTGCCCTCCCTGGGCAAGGCTGCCAGGACCTGCCCCCCCTGCTGGATTTGGGCACAGCTGGCCCCTCCAGCACCAGTGACAGCATCGTGTCTGTCCCCTGGAACCAGGCAGAGGGGTGAGAGCACCACAGGAATCATCAGAGACCCCTGGAATGGTCTGGGTGGGAAGGGATCTTAAAGACCACCCAGTTCCAACCCACTGCCAAGGGCAGGGACTCCTTCCACCATCCCAGGTTGCTCCAAATTCCACCCAACCTTCCTTGAACACTTGCAGGGATGGAAATCTGCTCTGGGCAAATTGAGCCCAGCTCTCAATACAGTGAGAAATGCAAAAATATGAAATCAGCTACTGGCTGCTATTAAAATTCATCCAGCAATGGGAGCTGCAGAACAAACTGATTTTCAGACAAAGAGCTGCTGGAAACACACACAAACAGGGAATGGTTTGGGTTGGAAGGGACCTTACAGGTCATCCAGTGCCACCCCTTTGCCATGGCCATACCCAAGGTGGGCACATCCCCTGCCTGCTCCTTCCCCATCCTGGCTGCACCTGGCAGCCCCATGGAAGGGAATCTGGTCCAAGCAATTCAGCAGCACTGAGGTTTCTCCCAGGAAAAGGCCCCTTCCCTCCAGAGCTCCAGCCCTGGAGACCAACCTAAACCCACCCCCTGCAGCAAATCCCCCTCCTGACCCCACACAGAAAAGGAGAGACTAAACACCCTGCCCAGTGCCTGAGTTCCTTCCCTCCAACATCCAGGGCTAATTTTGCACAGAAAGATGCTGAAATTAATTTATTTCCGTTTCTTTCTTCTGGCCTAAGCAGCTCCCTCCCACTTTTTCCAGATTGATCCATCAGAAAATGAGCCCTGCTAATGCTCCATGCCAACTGCTGAGATAAAAGCCAGCCCTTGGCTTTCAGGAGGCTCCAGGTTGCTCCAGCCCTTCAAAGGGAGGCTCCAGCAAAAGGCTGTGAGGGCAGGGATGTGGGCTGGGATGTGGGCACCTGCTGGGGACCAGGGCATCACCCCAAGGGCAGGGATGTGGGCTGGGATGTGGGCACCTGCTGGGGACCAGAGCATCACCCCAAGGGCTGGGATTTGAACACCCACTGGGGACCAGCAGGTGCTCAGGGCATCCACACCCCTCTCCCAGCACAGGGACACCCAGGGCCAGCCTAGTCCCCATCCTCCTGCAAAGCCCAGCTCGCTGCAGGAGCTGGGGCAGCCCACGGATGCTGCACACACAAACACAGCAAAAAGTAAACAAAACAGAGATGCAACAAATCTCCCGTGTAAAAGCCCACGTTATACACCTGATTCCACCCCTGAGCAGCACAGGGCTGAGTGTAATCAGGAGTCCTCAGAGCTCAGGGCCACCGGGGACAGGTTTTATTTACAGCACGGGGGCTGTCCCGGATTTACCAGGGCACAGCCAAGGCTGGAGCAGAGCACGGAGCCTCCCGAGGGGGCTGTGCTGGGGAGCAGCTGAGCCCCCTCCCAGCGCTGTGAACCTGTGCACATCAAAGCTGAGCCTTCAAAGGAAATATCCCCGGTGCCCACTGCCTGCTCTGGAGGGCTGGAGCTGTGCCCAGGCTCGGGGCTGGCTCCCTCCTGCTGCTCCTCTTGCAGCAGCACCTGAGCTCGGTGCCAGGAGGACGCTGCTTTGCTCCCTTCCTCGGGGCAGCAAGAGAGGAGCGACACCAGTGCTCACCTGGGACAACACAAGAGAAGCCACCCTGCTCTGAGCTCCACCACAAAGTTCTTCCCCGTGGTTTCATCCCCGATTAACACAGGAACCGTCACCCCTGCTTAATGCAAAGAAGCTCATTAGCACCTCTTCTCTTTTATGTTCTTCTCCTTTCAGGTCCAATTAGTACAAAAATCTTCCTTTGCCCAACCCTGCAAAGGCCGGGACTGTGAGGAGGGGCTGGGCAGTCCCTCGGAGCCCGGTGACACCGGGGCAGGGACACAACGGGTTCACACGGCCCTGTGGCTTCTGTGCTTCGGAGAGGTCTCCCTCCCGTTACTCGGCTGTCACGACAGGACACAGGTCCCTCTGCCTGTGCAGCTTGAATTCCTGACGAGGTTTCTGCAGCGCTGCCAAAACTGCAAGAGGAGGCAGCTCCTTCCGTGGCACTGAGAAAATCGGGATTCACAGCCCTGAGCACGGGACCTGCTCTTTTCCAGGAGCCCCTTCTCCCTGGAACCCGAACACTCGAAGTCAGGGAAGCACCCATGACCTGCCCAGGGGGCTGCTCTGCCCTCCCCAGTGGGGATCTGTGGGGAGAGACCCCTCAAGCAGAGACACCTGCCAGGATTCCCCAGGCAGGACCTCGTGCCCAGCTTATGGAGGGGAATAATTAAGCCCCTCATTAGCTGGCAATGAAACCCTGAAGGTGACACCTGTGATCCAGGTGCTGAAGGCAGAGAGGGGCTTGTCCCCCACCCCAGAGATTTTCCCCTGGGGGAAGCAGCTCAGGAACTCAGAGAGGTTTGTGCTCAGCCAAAGCTCTGCCAGGGGCAGGACCCCTCGCCCAGGGCTCTGCTCGATGGCACCCACGGTGGGGGCTCACCCAGCACTGCACCCCCAGCCCAACCCTCAGCTCAGGGACACCCTGGCCCTGTCCCAGCTGCACTGGGAACGCTGGAATCATCCCCAGGAGCTAAAGATGCTCCCCCAGCAACCCAAATTTTCCCAGGAAGGAACATTGCAGACTCAGCACCTCCAAAGCTCAAAGCCAACAGGTGCCATTTTGATGCCTTTTTAAATATTACAATCATCTTTATTTCCCCAGCATCAGTGGTTTGTTTTCCAAACACATTCAGATCAACATCCCTCTTTGTTCAAGAGATGATGATAAACAAATGCCATGTGGGAGGTTCTCCCTCACATAAAACAGTAGGAGGGAACAAGCCCCAGGGCCATTAGGAATAGTGATGGCAGATTAATTTTAAATGGATTTCTATTCATTTACATTTGCTCCAGCCTATGCAATCCATTAGCCATAGCTTTGGGTGCAGCCAATGGTTTGACATCCTTGAAAACGAGCGATGGATCTGGAGCCCCTGGGACCAGCGGATGGACTGGGAGAAGAGGAAGCTGGGCTGCCCCCAACGTGGCTCCATCCCATTCCAGAGGGCTGGCAGGGAGCAGAGGGCATCAGGAGGAGTGGGGATGGCCCCAGGGCAGTGTCAGGAGCCAGGCAGCTCCGTCCCTGTGGATTCCAGAGCCGGGATGGGCCCAGGGACCCGGACAAGGCCGTGTGTGCACAGGAGCACAGCTGCCCTGGGGGACCTCCCTGCAGCCTCTGGTGCCAGCCAGGCTCAGGGGCTGGCACAAACCCTGCCAGAACCCCACAAAAACCCCAAAATAACCCTCTGTGCTCACTCAGCACCTCTCACAGCGGGCCAGGAGAACACAGCAAGCCCAGTGACACCTTCCCACCAGTGCCACCTCTGAGACAGAGCCTGCCTCAGCCAGCAAAGCCCCTGCCAGGCTCTGGGGCTGTGGCAGGAGGAGCTGTGGCAGGAGGAGCTGTGACATGAACGTTTCATGATTAAAAAGACACAAATTAGAACCAGCAGAAGCCTCCAGTGTTGCCTCCCCAGAGTGGCACCTGCCCAGGTGAGAGGGACGATTCCCCAGCGTGGGTAACAGGAGATTATCCCGCTGGGAATGGAGAGGCACATCAGAAAACTATTTCCATGTCCCCCCAAAATTATGAATGCCTTGCAAGGACGATAATAATGAGTTTTAGGGCTTACACATGATCTCCCCCACTGTATAATCTGCCCATTTCAGAGCCATGTAGCTCTAGCAGCTCTATTAGAGAAGTAAATTAACCCTAATTTGATTGCTTCTCAGTAACAGTCATTTCAGCACTCTAATCAATAAGTCACAGGGTTTTATGGCTGCCCTCTGTATCAATCACTGCAATCAGTAATAAAATGCTTTTCACTTGAAGAACACCTGAAACGCTGTGTAATTACCTTTGTATAAAATTACAGACCCCAATTTACCCATTTCACCTGCTGCAGCCCCCAGCCTCGCTAGGCATGGAACATCCCCTCCTTCCTGGAGGCTCTCTGAGCTGTCCTTCATCCCTCCCCAATGTCACTGCACCAGCGAGTTATTACTCACACCCCAGCCAAGCAGCAGGTTACAAGAGACACTCATCTCCAAGAGAAGTGAAGATCTGAGATCCTGCTGGGAAAGGCACTTGGGAAGGCACAACCCTGGTGTGTGGCATCAGCACCAGCTCTTCACAGCACCCAGAGCCAGACCTATCACCCAGAGAGACGGCACAGCCTGTCCCGGGAGCAGGGCGGGGAGAGCAGCACTGCCCAGACACCTTGGCAGGTGACAAACTCGCACTCAGGGGCAGCAGATGGCTGGGGATGGGCAGGGACAGGGAGCAGCTGATCCTGGGGCCAGGGAGCCGAGCCAGGCGTGGTGGCAAAAGCTGCCTCGTGTGCCCTGCACAGCTGCTGGGAAGGCTCCTTGGTGCCACCTCCCTGAAGTCACCATTCCTGTTGCTCTGCTGCCCACCCCGGGCCTGGCTGGACCACAGAGCCCCCAGGCAGCCCCCCCAGCAAGGGCTGACAGGGAAACACGGCCAAGGAAAGGTTTCAAGGCTGGCACTCAGGTGTCCCTGCCTAGCTGAGGATGCTCTGGGCACACTGGGGCATTGCAGGGCATGGTGTGATCCCTGTTCTTCCCCCAGTCCTGTTACATTCCCTGTGTGGAGCTGGTTCCCTCTGTCCTTGCTCTGTACAGCTCCAACTGCTGCCCCCATGACTCTCCTGGCACTGGGATGCTCCAGTTGCTCCCAACCAAACTGAGACCTCAGAGATCCCTCAGCACAACACATCCCCCCAGGCCAGAGGGAGCGGGGCCAGGCAGCACCACAGCCCCACAGCAGCACCCCACAGCTGTGCTCAGGAGATCCTTCCAGGGCATTTGGTTCATATCAGTTTTGGGTTTGCTGTTCTGAGAAAAGAACAAACAACTCTTAAAACCACCGAAACCGCCTTAGGGAAATATTTTCACAGGCAGATGTCAGCCGCAGTTGTTACAGGAACTGTCCCCAGGATCCCGAGCAGATCCTGAGCAGAGCACACTCCCCCGTCCCTGTGCAAAGCTGTAACGAAGAGCGCGGAGCCGCCTCCGGCACACCCCGAGCGCCGCGGCTGCACCGACACGGCCGGGAGGTTTGGGAGGTGCTGGGAGCGATGTCGAGTTACTCCTCTGCAAAACCCATCACTCACCTGGCAGAGCCCCGGGAAGGGCCGAGGAGCCCCCCAGGCACTTACCCTGAAGTCGATGCCCACCGTGGAGATGAAGCTGCCGGCGAGGAAGGCGCCGTCCTTGAAGCGCACCAGCAAACAGGTCTTGCCGACCCCCGAGTCGCCCACCAGCATCACCTGCGAGGGAGGGACAGAGGGACGGAGGGAAGGACCGAGGGACGGGGTCAGACTCCAGGTTGTGGCCAGGCAGCCCCACTGCAGCCATCACCCCGCTCCATCACGGGAGGGGGCGGCGGATGCTCGAGGGGGAAAAGCGCATCCACGAGCGAAGTCCTCGGACCCGGGGGAGGGTGGGGGAGACCCGCGGTGGGATTATTCCCCACCCTGCAGCACGTCACCAAACTGGAGACTCCTTCCCCTGACAGGCACTTAGCGGGTCCTTCATGCGGGCACAAACACCCCCTGAGACCCAGGAGGTGACGTCTGGGCGACACGAGCTGCCCGTCTGTCCCCAGCGCGCCCACAGAACAGCTCACCACGGGCGGGGCTTCCTGGGAGGGAGACACTGCCCGTGGGGAGACTTCAGGGGGATATATAAATCGAGTGCCAGCTCCAGGGGTGCACTCTGCCCTCCCCCTCAACGGGACCCACACGCGCCCAGGGCTGCCCTCCCAGTCCTCCAAGGATGCCCAGGGAGCAGCTCCCGGTGCCGCCTGCCTCAGTTTCCCCACCCTGGGCACAGACAGGACAGGCGGCTCCTCTGCTCCAGGAACCACGGCAGAGCTGGGGCTGCTCCCAAATGCAGCTCCCAAACCCTCTGTCCCAATCACCAGCCCTCCTGCCCCCCAGGGCGCTGACCCTGCTCCCCTCGACGGGAAGACACCGAGAAATCCCGGACCGTGGGGCCGGGCTGTGCCTGCTCCTCCTGCTCCTGCCGTGGCAGGTCCCCTCTGTGTCGAGGCTCTGCCATCAGCCTTCCACGAGCCATTAACCCGTGACAGGATTTAAATGGCTTTACGGCAGGGACTGCCCCGGCTCACACCGAGCCCTCCCAGGAGTGGCAAATGCCACCACCCCTCTGCAGCTCAGCCCCGAGAGGCAGCAGCGGCCCCGGCCGCGGGTGCCGCTCGTGTTGGGGCCAGAGGGCAGTGCCAAGGAGGGCAGGAGCTGCCCAGGGTGCCCCACACCCCCGGCAGAGCCCCACACCGGTGTCCCACAGGAGCACCGGGCACAGAGCTCTGGCACAGCGGGGTGAGGGCAGCAGTGCCCACGGGAGTATCAGTGTGAAGCCAAGGCAAGGGAGGAAAAAAGTCATTTTAGTACAAAATATTGATTTTTAAAAAAATTTCCAGACATCTTTTTGGAATAGGTGACCCTCGACAGCAGCTTATCCCCACTCAGCACCCCCAAAGCCTCAGCTGGGCACGCAGAGTGCCCAGGGCCAGGATCTGCTCCATGCCCAGGACTTGGCCACTGCCTCAGGCAGAGATCGGGAGCCTCAGAGGAGGGGAAAGGGAAGGAGAAAGTTTAATAAACCAGGTTTTTACTGGATACAGAGCAATTTCTCTCTGCCACTGCTTCACAATCAGCCAGACCATTAGCAGATATTTTGTCTGCCCAGTGCATTTGGGCTTATCTGAGATGCGTTCGGCTCATCCTCGAGCCGTGGGGACGATCCCCAGGGAAAGCCCCAGCCTGGGCAGGCAGAGCTGAGCTCCAGGAGCCGAGGACCAGAGCAAATCCAGCGGTGGCTCCATTTTAGGGAAGCTGTTACACCATCAATGCAGCTGTATCAGGACCAACCACCTGCCAAAGCAACCAAACCCATTTCTGCGATGTCCCTCACCTACCCCACATCCCAAACCCGAACACCACGACGGCCACACCGACTGCCACGAAGCTCTCAACACCACACACCAAGGCGGGACTTGCCACAGCAAACCCGCGTTCTCCGGGCTCGATCCCGGGCTCGGCTTTAGAGATCCATGTTAGAGACACAGAGGGGTTTCAGCCGAAATCTCTAAATGAGCCCCAGAATCGCTGTGTGAGCCCTAAAATTATCAAATGAGCTCCAAGCTGGGCTCGCATCAGGTCGCATGATGAAGTGGGGAGGAAGCAAATACGTTTGCTCTGTGACTCGCTGAGGATCTGAAGCGGCCAAGAGAAGCCATCTGAGCCCAAAAGGACGGGCGCATCTCAGAGCAGCCGGGGCACATCCGATGTCCCTCGAGGGGTGCCATCACCCTGCTCGCAGCCCCGGTTTTCCGTAGGCTAACGAGCATCCGGGAGGTTACAGCAACTCCCCGGAGCAGCCTTTGGCCGTCACTTGCACAAGTCCCGCAGCAGCAGCTCCGCTGCCGGGGGCTCTGCGGGCGCAGCCCCCGCCGAGCGAGACCCCGACCGGGCGGCTGCGGAGGGGCGGGATGCTGGGGCAGGGATGAAGGGAAGCAGGGACAAGGAAAGCAGGGACGCAGGGATGCAGGGACGCAGGGATGCAGGGATGCAGGGATGCAGGGATGCAGGGAAGCCCGCCCGGTCCTGGCCCCCGGGAACTTCGGGGACGCTACGCCCGGCCCCGCACCCGCCGGACCCCGCGCTCCCGCAGCCCTCCCCGCTGCCCTCGCCGGTCCCGCACCTTGAAGGCGAGATCGTAGAACTCCCCGCTGCTGCTCAGCGAGGGCCGCCCGGCCGCCGCGCCGCCGTTGCGGGGCAGCTCGGGGGCGGCGGCGGCGG
>VZRX01008448.1:0-56260 GCA_013398075.1 Notiomystis cincta
ATTGGCTGTCATTTATCACACTATGCAAGGCCATGTTTTCCATGCCTACCTTAGTTTAGCAGTCCTATTTCCATCCTGTGGTCCCAGACCTGAGCAACTCAGCTCACTCCTGCCTGGCCTGCAGTAGATTTCCCTTGGCTGCAAGCAGGCACCATGTCAGGCAGTCCTTCATAAGCTAAAGTGTTTAGTGAGGCAGTTCTGGTTTAGTGGTAAGCTGGGCTTTAGAAGATTAACTACTACCCACAGCCTTGGCTTCCAGCTCTTGGAGGAGGGGGTTCACACACTGCTTCCTGTTGTGTTGAACAGGAGGTGTTGAACCTTAGAAATACAAATCAAGCAGTTTGGTGAGAGCACACATTTAAAAATCAAGCATCTCTGACCAAAAGATGCTCAGCACAGGTTGTGAGTCAGAAAGGAATCCCCTGACCCTTCTGCCTCCAGCCACACCTTGAGCCCTGCATTTTCCTGGTGCTCAGATGAGGAATGATGATCATGCACATGATTTAAACCTCCCTGTGAAAGTCTTAGAATTCCCAGAGTCGAGTACTTTGTGCACTCCAGGAGAAATTAAATCCTCTCTTTAGTGGTGCACAGGGCTCCGGTTTGGAGCTTCTGTCAAGAGCAGGGAGATGCTGACAAGCTGGCACAGAGGTCATGCAGGACAGAGAGGGTAGAACTCAGATACTGCCAAAATCTGTTAAATGAGCCAAACCACCATAGAGCAGGCAAGACCCCAAGGTAATTTTTCCAGTTAGGCCCATTAGAGCCATCTCTGGACACTTTGTTATCTTCCTGTTCCATTGTTTCTGCAACCTAAAGGAGCTTGTGCATTTCCTTATTCAAGCCAAATTTCTCTCCTGTCTGCTGTTCTCAGCCTTGCTCTTTCAGAGCTGCTCATGTAACTCCCTAGCAGGACACACACATCAAGCAGTTATTATAAAACAACTGAATAAGTTAAGTACAAGCATATTTTCAGAAGCTGATTCTCTAAAATGGAAAAAGGCTTCCACTGACAATACTGAGTTACAAAGTGGAGCACTGACAAGGTTAATAGATTATAATGTTTGCATTAGAAAGAAGGAAAATTACCACTTTTTAAAGGACACCACTCACTGGACATTTCATGGAGGCTGGCATCTGGAACACATCCACTGCTGAAGATATAAAGGCACTTCCCCCATTCCTCCTCTTTTTACATTAACTCTTTGTTCCCCTAGAATTTCCACTTAAAAGCTATACTGACACTAACAGGGATCAGTATCCCTCAACACACTGAATCAAACACTCTGGAAATCCAGCTGTCTTGGCAACTGCCCACCCTGGGGAAAGAGCTGGCTTTTTATTATTGCTTTTTGAGCAAACATTAGTTCATCATTACAGGAAAGAGCCAAGAAATCTGCACTGAACCACTGCAAAGTGCAAAATAACAGCTACCATATTAATCTTGCTATGTTAACTGATGCTGTGGGAGGTAGGACTATTTATACAGCTATTTTTTCCTTCCTTATACTCAGTCCTATCTTATGCCAGTTAAAAAAATACACTTGATGCAGAAATACAGAAACCAGAAAGCCAAACTGAGTGTGCCAGTGCCTGGGCACTGCATAGTGAGTCAGAAGATACAGGTTATATTGTTGTGTCACACGGTGAAAAAAGGACACAGAGAGACAAGACAGTACCTTTCTTCTGGGTGTTACTGATGCAACAGGAGGGTTAAAGGTCATTCCTTTCATGCAGAATGTCTCAAAAAGTTCTGTAGCAGTCCTACAGTAAATAAACAGTGAAAGAAAAATGGCATTAGGTAAACAGAACTTCAGCCAGATCTCTCACCAGCCCAAGAGCAGCTTCTCCCCCTCCACCACACTTTAGGAGAACTCCTCAGAGTAATGAGCATCACCTGGAAAAGATCAGAAGCAAATGGCTGGGAAACAATGCAAATCAAAGTAAGTAAAGTGTGTCTAAATATTTAGTTGGGGGAGACAAGAAAACTGTTCTGTTGTCTTCCTAGAGCTTTGCTCTCTATATATTTGAAAAGAGGGGGGAGAAAGGCAGGTAAAGATGATCTACCTGACACAGTCTGCCAGAATTTCCAACATTTCCTTACTAAAGGGTTTCATGAGAAAGCATCCATGGGAGAACAGGGAAGACCATCACAGAAAAGAACTGGTTAAAAGACAGGAAATAGAGGATGGGAGTCTATGGTCAGTTTTTCCAATGGCAGGAAGAAACTGGATTTCCACAAAGTCTTTTCCAGGACCTGTGCTTTCCAACATGGTCAAAAAAGAGCTGGAGAATGCCAAGTTATTTGTAGCAATAAGAATGAGCTACCTGTAGAGAACTGCAGACAGACTATGACATGATCAGTAAAATGGCAAATTAAATTCAGTGCTGGAAAAAGCAACTCTACATAAAAACAGCAGGCTCTGAGCTGACCACTATCACTTAGGGAAAAAACATCTTGTTATGACAGATACTTTTATGGGATTGTGAATTTGCTGTTTGGAGTTGAAAAGAAACAGAGAACACAACAGCAATTAGTTACATCAGTGTATAAATCCACAGATCATCCACATCTCAAATATTGCAACTGAGTCTCCAATCTTGAAATGCCTAAATTGGTAAAAGGTCAGGAACATGCAATAAAGTTGATGGAAAATATGGGATAGCTCCTTTCTGAGCTGGATCCCTCCATCCAGGAGAGACAGCAGATGGAGTTATGATAGGATTGAGGTCTGCCAAGTCCTATGAGGCTCAGGTGATTGAGCAGACTGTTCACTCTGGCTCCCAGAGCAAGAACCAGGGGCTCTTAAATGAAACAAATGGGCAGCAGGTTCAAAACAAAAGAAAGCAGATCTTACCATAAGGAGCTGTGGACTCAGAGAACCCTTAGCAAACAATGCTGCATTTGCAAAATGTGTGCTCTGATTCAAGGGACATTGAACAGTTTTGAAAAGGACTCCATGAAGAGAGAGGTAGTAAAAGAAAATGGTATCAGATTCAGGAAATCCATCAGACTGAAACCTGTCAGAGGTCAGGACACTGCTCAGAGCATGTCTTATGTGTATGCCCTGGTTTTACTTCTCACAAGGCACCTGCTGCCAGCCACTGCTAAAGACAGGGTGCTGAATTAGATTTTAGTCTGAGCCTGGATGGCCTTGTCATAGCCTGGCAACAAGTCTCAAAAGGGGAAAAAAACAATAAAAAAAAAGGCATCCAGCATTCTGTACTGGCAGAAGAACAAAGAGTTTGAAGATCAGAGTCTTTAATTTTATAGACAATTATTTTTAGGAATTCCTTTAATATAGTATAAGCAACAGCTTCCTTTCAGAGCCTATTTAGAAAAAAAAAAACTCTTTGATAACTCACCTTTGGCTCAAATCAAGTGGAAGAGCTCCTGAGCCTTCAGTTGGAGCTCCAGCAATAAGGTGAGATGCGAATTTCTGCACTGTTGGATGATAATGTCTCTGAAAGAAAGGAAGAATGAAGGAGATAGACAGGCAGTAAGGGATAGTGTATTTATCTACAGATACTCATATTTATTTCATTTCTGTAAGATGGAAAGTCTGCTTCTATTTTAGAAACTGAACACCTCAAAATCAGTCTATTTGTGGGATTAGAAGAATGAGAACACCCAGTCATGCATTTATTCCTTCATATCATGCTGTGAGCATGACTCTCCAGAGTTAGATGATTCCTACTCCCAGAAAACAGGGAGAAAGGGCAGAGGAAGCCCTCTCCTCCAAACCCTGACTGGAATGACACATCAAGGTGTCAGTTTCTCGTGGAACAAGGGCTGGACTTGCAAGGGAACTTAACAGATCTAAGAAGTCTCCAAAGGAATCTAATAAGGCAACCTGCAGTAGGACCCAGTGGGGTATTATCATAGGGGATTTGTAACACTCCCTTTTGAGCTCATCCTTCCACACCACTGTGTTGGTCTTCCTCTCCCACTCTGTTGGAATAGGCTCCTGTGGACCAAGATTTGACTGATATGCCTGAAGACCTCTGTTCTCCATTTATGTAAAGCACCTCAACACTGAGCAGCTATTTACTGCTGTTACTTCCCAAATCCCTGAGTTACTCACGAACCTGCAGGAGATGCAGCTCCCACAGTGCCGTGTTCTGGGCATTGCAATGCTCTGGTTCCTCTAATTCTGGGAGATAAACTCCACTGCCTTGAGATTCGTTGTCTAGTAAAAGGTCCATCCTTGGGAATGTCTACATCACAAAAAAACAAACCAGAAACTGAGTTGTTTATATTACCCACCCAATTACAACATGGTTAAGTCACTTTCAGGATTCATTCCACATTATTCAGTTTCAGCAGCACTTACGCATATTCTGTTTCCATCATTCCTGTTAAAGATGCTTTAAAAAAATTTGCACAAAATCCTTTTATCAAAGAATTCAATAACCTTTAGCCAGTAAGCTAAAAATTTCAACAAGCAGAACTTACTTGCATGAATACCCTGTTTGTTGCCAAGATCCCAAGACTGGAATTTGGAAGTACATGAAGAGCAAGGATGGAAAGTCGCTTCAGGAAAGCAAGAGCTCGCTGCTGGGAGACTTGTTTTCTCCTCTTGGCAAACATGACATCCAGGCACTGCAGCACAATCCCTATGTCCTCGTTGGTGCCACCTCAAAAGCAGAATTCCATACAAAGAGTAAATAACCACTTCATGGACACACAGCTGGATATTCTGCTACGGGCTGGACACTGGAAACTGAGAACAGCATGAAAGCTGGGAGGCTCAGACACCTTTCATGTGATACAGACATTAAGCATCCACCCTTTTTTGGTCAAAACAGTCCAGCTTTGAACAGAAAAAATGTACCATTGTTTCTGTGCTCCTTTCTAAGAAAATACTTGCTCCATCAAAAATGTCTAATCATTAAACACAGCTACTGTTTTAACCCTAAATGCATTCATTGTATCATTTTCTATTAATTATTAAACAGTGAAAAGATTGTTTTTTACTCATCCAGAATTGCAGAATGTTTATTCTTAATCTTTTATTCCTAGTGAATCCACATTTCTGAAGTTAATTAAAATTATGTTAATTTCACTTTTTATAAATCTCTTTTTTTCATCAATTATTTAACTTCTCAGAATTACTGGAAAATTTAGCATAGAAAATTAAAATATTATCATTATAAAAATCAGAAATCAAAACCCAGAATTTAAATTTAAATTATTTTTAGAATTATACTGGAAACATCAGGTATTTTTTTCTTTATAGGAGAAAGAATCAGAGAAAAAAGACAAGAACTTTTAAATTGCCACTGAAAGAAATAACTATAAGGAAGTAAAAAAATTTAAACTGAGGACAGGATAAATGCTTATCCAAGATCAAATACTTGGCATTTCCTAATGAAATGACACGATTAGAACCTGTTACCATGTATTGCAATATTACTTCAAGCATTTGCATTGTAGTAATGCACTGTGCAACTCAAGAAAAAAAGTAGGTTAAGCCAGACAATAATCTTTCCAGAAATCAGGTATCTCAAAAAAAAAAATAGTTTACTAATGCTACATAAATGCTTTAATAGCAAAGCAACAGAATAAACATTATCAAGGTGAAGAGTGAAAATAGGAATACCTGCATGGAGGCTGAACAGTGTCTTGTAAAGATGTGTGTAAAATTTCATTGGATCAATGTTAAGAACATCACCTATAAACATAATCCCAAATAAACACATTTACTCCATTTATTTATCAGGCAATATTCAACAAAATTTTGTTTTTAAAAATTCTTACCTTGACCAGAGAGGATATGAAAAGCACTGAGAATGCAGTGAAGACTCTCACGATAGCTTAAATCCTAAGAATACAAAACTGATTAAGTAACCGAAAAAAATTAATTTTAAGAAAACTGTAATAAAATTCAACTTACCCCAGATGCAATAAGAGAATGAAGGACAATCAATAGGTCATCAAAAAATTCCACATTTATGAGATGAGCAAACCTTGAATCAAAGAGATTTTCGTTTTTAAACTATAGATATTATCTGTAAACTCAGTTCAAAATGTTCTGAATTGCCAAGATCCACACCTTAAAAGCAGGCTAAATCAAATGCTGAACATTTACTATCTTCACAGGAAAGAATGATTCAGCTAATCATGGCTTTTCTAGAGCATTAACAACATGCTTGTGTCCTTCAGCAATTAATCAGCCAAAATAATGGAATCACATCACACTCTGTGGCATTTGCACCACATCAATTCTATCATGGGAAATTTCAAATCACATGGAAATGGTTTTGGAAATAGCTGAAAATTTCAGCAGAGAAATAAAAGAACTTCAACTAATTTTTCAGGGACTATCTTTTCTCACCACTTAAACTCCTTTCAGAGACAAAAACTTCTTTAGTGCTTTATGTCTTTTCCAACACATACAAAAGAAAGCAGTCAGTTCTTACTTTGCAAGACCTTCTAGCACAGCTGGCAGAAGTGGAGACTTCTGAGCTTTCTTCAAGATCCTGAAGTAAGTTACAAATACAATATTCAAGGTCTCTGTGTGCTGAAGGAAAGAAAACAAAATTAAATACTTAATCCTGTAAAATAAACATTTCTATTTCACCTAAACTCAACTGAAATGCTTTTCTCTGTCCAAGCCTGCACTCAGGCCTGCCAAACCAGTCCTGCCATCTCTGCCGTTCTTATGCTGAAAAGCTCAAGTCCTCAAGTGCTCTCCTGCCCCTGGCTCTCTCCTGGTTCCAGCCACACACCCCCTTTGCCTAAAGGCCACTCTGAGAGGCTGGAACACCCACTACACAGTGTCCTTTGGAACAGGGCACCTGGAGGACATCTGTTAATGGATTCTATACCTTTGGGAGAAGAGAGCAGAAGGGAATAGGAATGGCTATGCTGGTCTTCCTGGACAGACTGAGAGCTTGGTTTACTAAAACCCTGACCTCTGTCACAGGCAAAGTGTTTGTTAGCTGGCAGCTTGATCTACAGATATGGAATGCTGATGGGTTGGGATGGAGGGAAGACAGTTACAAAAGGGTTAGGAGCTGCCACTCTGCAAAAATAGGGATATAATCTCTAAATTACTTACCAGCTTCAGTTTCTTTTCTTTACTTTCTGATGCTTCAGCTTCCAGGAGTTCTCGTTCCAGTTTCTCTTCTGCTTTCTTCCACTGAAAATATACAGTTGATTTTAAGACAACAGATTAAATGTTTCCAACCAGTCTGGATATCCAGGTTGCAAAGATACCCAGACAACAAATTTTCCATGCTTGGTGAGTGGTTTAAGTCACCCTATAATTCTACTGGGTAACCCTCCTCCTGTCAGAAACAATCAATCAAAAGTGTTATCAACACAGGAAAGAGGAAAATATAGGAAGATAATTAAATTCCCTGTAGAACCTCATAAATTTTCAAGTACAGTGCAAAAACTCATTACTGATGTTGAGGGTTAACAATGGCAACAGCAGATGTGCAATCACTGCTGGAACAAATTGCTACATAAAGTAACAGAAGTAGAACATGAGAAAGCACGTCATACCTTTCTTTGCATTCTGGAAAGATTTTTCCTTTTCTCTTTGTAAGTCATGAACCTTTTCTTTGGTGCAATGTCTTCAGAATCTTTTTGTAATTCTACTTCCTTAATTCTTAAGTGAAGAAATACTTTTAACACCTATTGTAAAATAAAATAAATACAAAGAAAGGTGATCTACAACCTGATAGGAACAAAGGGTAAGAAATCCTGAATTCCATTCCAGCTAGTGGGCTTTGCTGGTCAAAGGTTCTTCTGTTTACTCCCCTCTTGTTCATTCACACCAGCATCTCTTAATCCCTGCTCCCAGTTCCTTCCCCAGCACTGTCTATTTCTATCCATTCCTCCAATTGCCTCTGACTTCAACTCTCCCTGCCTGACTTAACCCATGTCTCTGGCAGGACCTGATCTCCACCTCCCAGTCTCCTTCCCTTGCCCCATACCTCTCTAACTCTCTGGCTCAGCCTAATCCTGAACTGTCTGTGGTCTGACAGAGTGGGGAAATTCTGCTTGTCTGTAGCCAGCAGCTGCAGTAACTTTAACATTTGGGGTTTTTTTAAACTTTTGACAGAAGAATATTGTGAGGTACAACAGAAAGACTCTTACCTCAGGTCTCACATCGTAATTTCTACCCCTCACAAGGCCAGAAATGACCTTAACTACACCAAGTGAAGCATAGCCCAGCTTGTCCTGTTTAAAGAGCTTCTTAACTGCCTCAACACACAGTTCAGAAATCTGAAAAGCAAAACAACAAATTGTTCTGTAAAGCCAAGTCCATGCAAAAGCTAATGACAGACAATACTCGTGGTATTTATTAATTACAAAGTGCACACAGTCTGTAAAATAGTGAAAAGACAGTGCCACGAGATCTGGATATTGTGGAATAAAGCTCAGAAATAATTATTTTTCACGCAAAACAAGAACTCTTTCTCTAATCAGAAAATCACTTACCGTTTTTGATGGATCATTCATGAGTGGAACA
The DNA here is from genome assembly GCA_013398075.1 of Notiomystis cincta. NCBI lineage: Eukaryota > Metazoa > Chordata > Aves > Passeriformes > Notiomystidae > Notiomystis > Notiomystis cincta. The sequence continues at coordinate 8,487 of VZRX01008448.1, forward strand.
ATGAGAACAATAATGTTATTGTGGAAGTTGAAATGGGGTAGGGCCACAAGCAGCTCACACAGACACTTCACTGCTACCTCTGCTAGACCTTTATATGCCTTTAATGAGATGACATTGCTTTTCTTCAACTTCCTTTGCTTCCAATCTGTACAAAATATTTTTAGTGATTACTGTTCAGAATGATGATCTTATATTTAAATTTTTAAGATTGCAGGTGTACTTCATGCAAGTGCTATCTCAAAGACAGAAGGTACCATTCATTCAGAGGAGAAAAACTGCTGCAAACAATTTTGCCTTTACTACAAAAATGGGAAGTGTTAACTTTACCTTTAATTGTTTGTTCCAGATTTTCCAAGTAAAATTTATACTGGCTTACAAGGCCTTCTTCAAATTCTCTCAGTTTCTGTGTTTCTTTTTTAACCTATAAACATAATAGAAATGAGATTTTATTTGAAAAGTTAAATACAGAAATGAGCCAATGGTGCAAAGAAGTTAAAACAAATATCAGATATCTAAGTAGTTTTTGCTTCTACACAGACATTCCTAGAAATGTATTAAAATATTTCTGCATTTTTCTACAGATGTGTTCAGGGGGCCCTTTCCAACTAGGCCTATTTCATTTATAGAGCTTGAAGTAATATTATCAACTAGATGTTATTTTAAAATCATTAAACTGCCCTAAACCTATACCCAAAAAACTTTCTAAAGAATGGGTTAAAAACAAGCTCCAGAAAACAAGTTACTCTGTATTTGTTCAGCAACTTGTTGAACATATTTCAAAGAAATCTATGCCAGTTAGGTGATAAGATTGCACAATTTGCTTTCTTTCTAACTCTCTTCAGTGTAGGACCTTATTCCAAGGTTTATGAGGAAAGTCACACAGGTTTGGTATACTACTTAGACACTACTTTTTCCCTCCATTACAATCTGCATGTCACCTACTTATTGAAGGAAGTATGTACAAATTAAAGGTTCAAAACAAAAAACTCTACTCCTGAAAGCATCACAGCTTCAGAGCTTCCATGAGTATTTGTGTATTTGTCTCCTTTGCTCAAACCATAAATTCATATTAAACAAATCAGTACTAGTATTTGGCATAGCTGAAAAAATTCTTAACAGTACACTATAAATAAATTTGGTATTTCACCTTGGTAGCCTTTTCAGCTTCAGTCAAAGGCCGAATTTTGTAGGAAGGTGCAATATCTTTGAATATCTCCATCAAGGACACCATGACCAACTTCCGAACAATCACAGCCACGTTGGGATCCTGCTCCATCAGCATCGCACGCAGCTCCTTCAGCTTCTTCATCTGATGGAAGAAAACAGGCAGACATCAGAGGAAGAGCAACTGCAAACCAAGGGGTAAGATAAGCACAACACACATTAACTCAGCAGTTACTCAGACTCTACTCAGCACTCCATAGAGACACGAAATGATAGATATCCCAACAAAATTTCAGTCTTGGGAACGTTCAAAATATCCTGCTATTACAGACTTGCACAAAATCATAGAAAATTATTAGTACATCCTGAAGCATTGAGAACTATCAGATACAACCCCAAAATCAGAGCTTACATACAGGTCATGCTTAAGGAACAAGGTAGCTTGTACAGAAAACAACAGAAGTGATACAACACTGGACTTTTCCTTGTTCTACCCATATATTCTTGTGCTTTTGGTCCTGTTTGCTCAGTCAGATCTTTATTTCTTGACACACACCACACATACATGCAGGTTAAGTAAATGCACCTACATTGCTGTCTGGCTCTGAGAGAATGGCAGATGCTAAGGCAGCTATGTGCATCTTCCTCTCCTGCAGCTTTTGTCTCCTTTGAGCAGCCATTTCCTCAGGAGTGAGAATAGGCAGAGGCTCCTCATTAAAGTCTGGCACAGATGTGAGAGACAGAAAAGAGGGGAATCACTTAACAAATACCATGTTGCAGATACCCCATTTCAAACCAGTACCCTGGTAAGGCCACACAAGAGTAACACAAGAAGTTCCACAGTCAAAGAAGCTTTAAGAATAACTTTGCTAGATCTTTTATTAACCCACAGATTAATTTTTGCTCCACTTCAAAATCTTTTGCTTACAAAAATAAGTGGACTAAATATTTTTGAATCTGCCCATGGTGTTCTCTGAGTACAGTGGAACATATAAACTTAGCATATTACCCCAGCCATGCCAAGAAACTGCAGTGCTCTGCAATTTGTATCAAATTATTCAATTTAATATCAAAATATCAAAAAGAAAAGCATTAATTTTTCTTTCAGAAATACAACTGTTTTGTGTTTTCTGAGTATTATTTTGCTACAAGTATCTCCTTCCTCAACTTCAGATTATATTTAGACAGTAAGGACCCAAAAGTAGCAACGTTACTTGAAAATGACTATTAACTTGATAGCCAACTGCAAATCAAAATCTCAGTTTCCTGGTATTGATGTTTTAAATAAAAAATTTTAAAGACAAAAACAGACACTTAAAAGCCTATAAGAGTCTGTGTCCTGAACTGCATTTCAAAATGATCTCAGAGTAATCAAAATAGAACCACACAGATATTCTTTATGTAAGACGAGTATTTCCTTCTTAGTGGCAAAGTGGGGAACAGCAAAGTAAGTAACTTCATTTAAGCAGAAGTTCCAGATGAAAATTCAAAACAATTTTGAAGAAAGAGACTCTGAAGCCAGCCATTCCTGAGATTCTAACAGGTAAAAGTACAAGCTTTGCATAATGGTTATGCTTTGGTGGCAACACGGTGATGAACATATTCTAAAACATCCTGAACAAAATACACTTCAGTTGCAAACTTCCTTTGGGGAACAGCAAAGTAATTTTCAGGTATGTCAGTGACTTGGGAAAAAAAACCAGCAAAAAGCAAACATAATGTTTTATTACCCTCTCCTTCCTCCATATCTTGTGTGTCCTCTTCTTCATCATGTGCAACACTGGGAACTGCAAAAACAGAGTGTCTGGCGTCAAGCACGTAACAAACACTGTGAAATTTGAAAATAATAAATTACATATGTCTTGGCTACTATACCAGTTTTGGAATTTGTGTCTTACCTGGCTTTTCCACAGCTTGAGGAATTATGCCACTCTTGTCTTTGATGGGGAGCAGATGGATGAGTTCTTTTTCTGGCTCTGTTTGCAAACGTCTTGGCATCTTCTCGTATTTGTCGATCACATTTTCATGTTTTCGCTTTTTGACGTGAACAGGTTCACTGAAAAACACAGGGCAAGCTAAATGAACCAGCCATGTGATTAGACAAGAACCATGCCTGACAAGCTGGATTAAGTGTCTGCCTCTCACCCAGGCCAGGGTGCTGTTTCACTTGTACCTTCCTCCCCTTCTGTGCTCCCCCACAGCACAGCAGCTGCCCTGGCAGGGCTGAGACCCTTTAAACCACCCCAAGCAATCCTACCATGAAGGATTCCACCAGCAACCAGCAGGACCAGGATCCTCTCACTGGGCAAACAGTTCAGAGTCTTCCTTAAGCTGTCCCACAGCCTCTCTCTCCCTCACTGTGTCCTGACCTTCCAGGTGAGGTTTAACCAGGATGTGATAATGAGTGGGTCAGTGACCATTTTTATCCTCCCTACTCCATGGCTGCTTTTACCACTATTACTGTCACTTTCCTACTCTGCCGACTGGCAAAGCCTGTGTCACACCCTCTCTCCAAGGACAACAGCAATGACACAGCATGGTGCATCACCCCTTCACAGGTATGCTCCTGAACTACACATAAGTGTACAAGAAGGTAAGTATTTAGTCTGTGCTAATATGAACACACAATTTCTAAGTGGTGCAATATCTGACAAGCTTTTAAGACACATTGTAACTGACCAGAGTAAAGCAGATTGAAAAGACAAGTTCTCCAATTCAAGGAAATACTATGAAAGGAACTAAAAGCCTGTAACAGTAAAACACTTCCACTGCTCTCCCACCATTCTAAGAACATTCTGGCATAATGAAAATAAGACAAACAGAACTATTTTGCAAAATGTCTCTAAATAAAACTACACAATAAATTTTGAGTTTTGCAAGACTTTAAACTTATGTCACACCCAGTTAGTTTAGGGAAAGGGTAAGGTTTAAAATAAAATTATTCAAAACTTGCAGTGTAGCTACAAGAGACCATGCAGCAGAATACAGAATGACTGCAACTTTGGAAATAAAAAGCCATTTACTACTTTCCTTTGAAACTACACTAAATTATTAATTACTAAGCAGAACCACCATTAACAAATTAAAACAACCCTACAGCAGCTAGGCATAGAGAGTCTTTTCAAATTCATCAAAAAAGACAAGCTAAGATTTTCAACCATGTAACCAGACAATTCTGTAGAAGAGTATTTGTAAAGACTATTCTACACTAGGAGCACTATCTTCCCACACAGGTCACTGTGAACCCTATCCAACGCCTTGGTCCACAAAACTGGTAACAAATTTTTGTATGAATGTTTTGGTGTTACATGTGTTTACAGACATGGCTTACAGAACCCTTTTTATTTTCTTCCAGCAATTTACATTGCAATATATAGTGGTCCATAGTCCAGGGAATGTCCTGGATACTCTATATAGCAAAAAAGACTGTTTACAGATCAAAGCACTTCTTTCAGTTTGAGGGATGCTACTCATCTCACAGCCAGGGACCTCCAGGAAGGAACACTGCAGAAACAGTATCCTGAAGGTCAGGCAGAGCACCTGAATGTACTGATACACATCAACACATTAATACTGAAGTACTGACAGGCTGAGGAAACACTAAACTGGAGCTGCAAAGAAACACTGAAAGTGACCTCCTGATAAATGCATTACTTTACACATTAATTACATAGTAACCACACAAGGCTGAATTAGTATGAAAAGGAGACATCATAACTCACTTGGAAGAAAGATCTCTGGTTAAAAAGGATGCTTTTTGGGCCAAATCCTCCATTAATTTTAAGTCATCTTCATCCATCATGTCCAGTGGAAGAGCTTCTTCTTCCTCTTTTTCTTCCCATTTTTCCGCTATTTGAGAAGACGATGTTTACAGATTAAGATCCCATATGTGTAGTCACCTTTGAAAACCTAACCCTGCCTACACTTTTGAGACCTTTTACACCTTACTTCTACATGGAGCTCACTGACCTTTATGCATGTGGGTTTGTTATCCCAGAAAACTGCCCCTTCACTGTGACATCCAATAATGACCAGTGCAAGCACATTTCTACCATCTTTAACTGAGAGTTCTACATTTTGGATTTTTCACAAATCTCCTTTTCTTTCAACACAACAGCAACTATTTGTATACAGAATATGAAGTGGTCTTTTCTCAAATTTTACAGCAGGGAGCAGCAGGATATTCAGTAACCCCCATACCTGAGCAAACACTTACCAGCTTGCTTTTTCTTGCATTCTTCCAACGGAAAAGGCTTTCTAGAAATAGCATCTCTGACAGCCTCTCTTAGCTTCTTTTGTTCTTTACGATACTTCTTAGCAGCACTCTTCTGCTTGAACTGTTTATTCTTTAATTTATTGTCAAGCTTTATTTGACTAGTTCTCAGTAACTTGCGAAAACTGGGAACTCGCTTTGTGTTTTTTCTCTAGAAAACAAACAGAAAACTACAAGTCACTGACATGTTAATGGTCTTTGCAAAATTTATTCCACTGTTTAAGACCTCTGAGTTCCTGTTTCTATCAGGACTGAACAATATGTTTCTTGCTAGCAGCATCATCAGTTAGCCTCCAATTTACACAACTGTGTTACATCTTTGAGAAGAGAGCACCGTGACAAATGTTTTACAGAAACGTTCTCCAACAACTTTTTTATTAAACCCTATGTCCATCACTTTTAGACACATGGACGCTCAAGGTGTGGTACACAGTATGTTAGGGCACAGTTCTTTGTGTGCTTCCAAGCACTCTCCTCTTTTCAGGCTGCTGCTGTTCCCCAGCACTTGATAAGCTACCTCGGGGGACTTTAACATCCAAGGCCACAGCCTCGGGCAAACGTGCTCCTGCAGCGGCACACTCCCCAGGCTGAGCTCTGGCTTTCTCCTGCCTGAAACTCTCCTGCCCAGCAGCTGCAGAGACCTGGCGAGGCTGCAAGACTCCCAGCAGCAGCTGGACCACAACAGTGTTACGGGGGCCACAGCTCGGGAGGGCACCGTGGGCATGAGAAGCGGGGCTCAGGGAACGCCCTGGGGCGCGGGTCAATACCTGCAGCCTGTGCCAAACCTGCAAAACACTCCGGGAGGAGCTCGGGATGGGAACGGACACAGCAGGATCACCTAATGAGGGGCGTGGGAAGGCACGGGCTGTGCAGAGCCTGGGCATCGAAACGCTGGTAGGGCTGATGTATCCATTCACACAGGGGACAAGCGGCTGGATCAGGGTGGGGGTCCTCGAATCCCTGGCTCCGTTGGCTGGAGCATGGCGTCAACAACACCAGGATTGTGGGATCACTCCCGTACGGGCCAGTCACTAAAGAGTCGGGCTCTACGACCCTTGCGGGCCCCTTCCAACTGAGGACATCCCGGGAATCTGGGAATCTGGGATTTTTGCCTGTTCAGCTTTAGCTTCCCTTTCTACGCAGGACTATCGGCAGGGCGCTGAAAGGTCAGCGCTCGCCTCGGGTGAGAGACCAGCCCGCGCTTTGCCGGGTCGCCGCCGGTGCCCACCAAAAGCACCCCCACCGCTCCGCCGTTCCCGGAGCCTCAGTGGCACCGCCCCTGCTCCCCGCGCCGCTCCCCGCTGTGAGCCCCGGCTCCCGCCGCGCCGCCCACCGCGCCCGGGCCCGGGCCGGCCTCGAGCGGCTCCCAGAGGAAGGGAAAAGAAGCACGGCCCGCAGCTGCTGTAAGTTTTATTTACACAGGAATTGGTACTAGTGGTCTTAAAGGAAGGCTCGAGCCTTCTATTTACAGTTATATACAGATTTATAGTTGAAAAGTAAGAAAACTGTACAAGATAACACAAAAATATAAGACAAGTTGGATCCAATTAAAGTAGTGAATACATAAGTTAAGAAAAATCTGACATTTACATTTCAAATTGTAATGTTATGAGTAGCATATATGTAGTTTTTAAACCAGATAGCAATGCAAGTTACACCACACTAAATCTTTACCCCGATTATGCAGACTCTGCTTTTAAACACCAGACAACTGGAAGCCTCCTGCACTTAAAAATACATAATGGTAATTTTTACTTGATTTCCAGAGGGACCAGTTTACAAAAACCCACATGTAAGGAATTTATTTACATTAAATATTAGCAAAAAAATGGATCAAGAGAGTGCAAGTGTTCCTCACCTGCAGTGCTATCCATTTTTAATTTCTGTCCCCTACAACCACAGGTTGTTGTACAGCATCTTCAAAAACAGGAAATGTTTGAAAATATTTGCCGTGACACATACAGTATGACCTTATGTCTCACAGTTAGAAGAAGATGTTAAAGAATTAAGTATCACTAAACTGGATGCTTTTTGGATTTCAGTATTGCACACTAATAAAAAGACAACTTCAAAAACAATTCTGTGTCTGCATTATTTCCAAGTGTTAAAAGTGGCTGCTTCTTTGAGAACACAAAAGCCTTTAAAGAGCCTTGTCATTTTCTAGTGTTCACCACTGCATACAAGTATTTTTTAGTTGGAAATGGCTCAACAATATAAAACTTCTGGTGGCAAAACCCTTTCACAGAATACCCACTCCATTTACTCCACAACCAATACACCAAAACAAATGCTTAAACACCACTTGCTTTGAAAGCTGTGCAGTGAAAATAGCAGCCCTGTTCTTACCACTGTTTAAAATTCAGATTATTTTTGCTCTAGGTTTGGGCACAATATGTCTACAGTTCCTGAGTTAATTACATTTGCCCAGACTGAAGAATGAAGCTGCAACTTAAAAAAAAAACCCAAACAAGTAAATAAGACAGTACCCCTTCCCAAATTTTAACCACCTTGCACATAAACATACCAAACCACCCTATTTGGTCCTCGATACTTGCAAATTGTAAATTTTGGAGGTAATGTTTGTACCAAAGCATTTGGTTTGGATAGCAGGTTTGGGGCCTTAAGATTTAGCATTTCCCTCATCCCCTCCAAAAAGTGCCTTTGTGGTATTTGTAAAAACAGTTATGCCTCAAAAATTTTTTTAAAGTACCAACAGAAGTTATTACAAATGTTTATTGCATTGAGCTGATTCTTTTAAAGTATTAAATATGAACTCCCCGCTTCTCAGTTTCATAGGTTTTAGTATTCTGTGTGAAATCAGATCTTCCCATGGCAAAAACTAATACTGGCAAAAGGGTGAAGATTTCATCAGTTCATTACTCCACTGAGAGCTGTGTCTTTTTTCTATCTCATTTTCACATTTTCTATAGTGCTTTTTCCACACAGAAGTGATGTGAAGACTTCTTTGTCATCAAGTGGTTTTCCCACGTTTCCAATTGACCTCAACATTAGCTTTTCGGTGCTGGGCTATGGTTCTTGTCCCCTTCTTTGTTGTCCTTCATCAGTGAGGCAAACACCTGGAAAAATAAATTATTTAATGAATATGAAGACTGCCAGTGTTGTAACAATATCAGTATTAACCACCACAGTATTAGCATGGAGATGAATTTCTAGAATGCAACACTAGAAAGGAAGTGCAAAAGGAGTTACTCCTCCACTGCTCAGGAGTCAGATAAGCAGCATAAAATAGTCATGAAGAGAAGTGCCCCACATATTCATGTCTGATTTGATGTATTTCTCCAAGAAACTCACCTGTGCCCATTTTTTGTTACTATTCTGCATCTGAATAGCTGCAATACAACTAAAAAGCTTTTCGGATGTAATATCTTCTGGAAGTTTTGTTAGAAACTGTGCTATATGGATAAAGTCCATCTGTAGGAGAATATCTTCATACAACCGAAGGATTCCTAATCCTGTCCTAAACAGAAATTCTTCTCCATCTCTACAGAAAACATCCCAGACACGACAGGCCAGATCAAGTGGCAATGACTTGCTGTAGAGTGTAAAAATCCTACAAACGAGTCAAGAACAAACAAAAAGGAACAGTTATAACTTGTTTCAGAAAAATGGAAAGACAGCTTCCTTTAAAGCTCAGTTACATTAGTTCAAAGTAAACAGATTACTAATTACTTCATATATTCTTATTTTTTCCCCTATTTCAATGCTCCACAAGTGTCCAGCTTTTGAAGTCAGAACTTGTACTCTGAAACCCATCTCTTTTTATGCCACAGGAAATCCTCCATTTGAATGCCATCTCCTTTAGAAAGCTCTGGCTAAAGAAGTGACAAATCTCTGCATACTCAAGCAGAGTATAATACACACATAAGAACTTCAGCAACAAAGATCATAACTGTGGCTTAACCTTTCCTATTTAAGCCATACAGTTTAATGGCTTTGTTCACCATTTGTTTCCTAAACTGTATCTAAAGCCACAAATCATCTCAATAGAGGGCTGCATCCCACTAACATACTAATGAGAAATCAGTAAACTTCTGTGATACAGTTTTGAATTTGTTCACATTAAAATCACATAAATCTAATAACAATTCTATAAGAAGCTCATCCTTATAACACAGACAGATGTGCTGTCTTTGACAGCACTATCCTATCACTCTTCAAGGGTGCCTGCAGTACCACCTTCCATTACAGACACCCACAGAGCTTGATACTCTCTGCTTTAGAACATTCATTACTTCAAATTGTTCATTGTATTTCCAAGTTTATCCCTTCCCAAACCAGGTCCTAAATTTCATCCTCCCTCTGCTTTAAAGTCTCTATTCCTATAGTCATACTTCCTTCAGTGGCTATGTTACTCTCATCAAGCCACTTACAATCACAGTAAACCAAACTACTATGGTGAAGTAGCCTCCTCTCCCCTATTTATGTCACACAACTGCAGCAACCAGAAAATGAACACACAGAACTCCTGTTTGTCTCATTTTTTAACTGAATACATCCCTTTTAATAAAGCTTGAAGCCTGCCAGAGAAACTGCAGTTACACAAAACAGTTCATCATGATTTCACAAGACCTACTGAATGCCTTTTTTTATGCTTTATTTCTAGTGCTGGAAGACCTATAGCAAAATAGAAAGTGTTCCAACAGTTCTAAGGTTAGGTTTTCTATGTTCTATGAACTCACCAGTCTATCAAATATATGTCTGGAGTAAGACTGTATGATTTGAAATGAAGAAACAATTTAGGAAGATTTTCTTCGAAAAATACTTCAAAGGCTGCAAAGTATTTCAGCATCTGTAGAAAGAGTAAAAGCACATCATAAGCAGTCATCAAAACAATGTTTGGTTGTAAACCAACACAAACCCCACCAAGAACTGAGGATGTCAACACAGCCCAATGTGACTCCTTAGGATAAGTAAAATGATTAAATATTTCTAGAGGAGAAATCAAAACATGAGAATAAGTTTTCTGGATTAGTGTCTGGTATTCTCAGTTTTGTAATCCCAGGTTAAAGTTGTCCTTTATTCAATAGGACAAAAGGAATTCATCAATAAAACAACTACACTTCAAGTCAAAAGAACATTACGGTTCAAAAGCAGAAAACTCTGTGCATACCATGCTGTGATCCACACGGAAAAAGGCCAGCTGGCATGGCTTGTTTAGAAGGTTAGCAAAGGCAATGAAAGCATCTGCCTCTTCCAGATTGAGAATGAGCACAGCAGCAATGAAGGACATCCCTTGTACCTTCAAGTGGGAAAAGCATCGGGCAAACATAGGTGAGTAGGTTCAGTACATCTGACATCTTTGGAAATGGAAATATTTACAGGTTGCAATTTGTCAAATACCATTGCATAACATTTCCAGATGAACAGAAACAACGTGGATAAATTATTTTATGCATGCAATCAATTTGATTTCAGCAGTTCAGATGCTCTGGGAGGCCTCACGATCACAAGTCCTCAGGACATGAAATACAAGAAAGTAAAAACCACACAGGGAGAATGCAGAGCTCATGAGAGACAAAACCGGGCCTCAAATCCATTGTTAAACTATGGGAAAAGCAGTCATGGAGAAAAACTTCACATATGGGACAGTTTAGACCCAGTCAGATACGTTGGAAATGAGACAAAATTCTCTTTCAGAACAGTCAATACATGTCTTTCCACTTGCCAAACTGTATTTTTTCACATATATAAAATTACTTCTAGGTGGTTAGCTGCAATGCAAGTTTACATTTTTCTACCATTACTCTCCCAAAACCACTTTAGCCTGCAGTAAAAGTGAAGAGCATGATTCTTGTAGTTAAGTGATGATCTGAATACCCATTCTGCTAACAATAATTTTACCAATTTCAATTGCAATCCAATTTCAGTTATTCCACTATCTCTAAACATTCATGCTGCCTGCTTCTCATTAAAAAACCCATGTACTCAGCATTTTAGCCAACTAGGGAAAAGAGTATTGATATGCATCAGAAATAGTCTATCAGCTTTCCATTTCTGGGAGATAAACAGGTGTGGAAATAAGATTACATTACATTTGCTGCCATATTAACATTAAAAATGTGATGAGAAATATCAAGACTAGCTATATATCTAATGAAAAACAGAAGTCTTATCCATGAAAAATTACTTATTTGCCTTTTGAAAGGCTCCACCCTGGGAACAAGCAGTCTCAGAACCTGCAGAGTTTGTAATCTCACTTAAAAAATACGGGCAAGTCTCCAAATATGAGGTCACAGATGACAGAATTCAGGCCTAAAAACCTCTGAACATGAAAAACTGACTAGTTATTTATGCAGAGTCCCAAGCATATCTGATTTAGAGAGGAAGACACACCCTTGTGCTAAATAATACTTTGTTGCATGGATGAGACTCAAAACTTTTCAAGTGTTACTGAGCCCTGAAGCATTAGAGCTTGTTAAAGATGTTCCTAGATACCCCCAGGAACAAAGAAGAGAAAAACCCCTTTTCTTCATTATTTAAATGCTTCTGTAAGCTGACACTATTGAGAGAGTTGGTTTGTTCAAGGTTTTCTGACAGTTTTTTAATGGGGTAGGGTTTTTTTGCTTGTTTTTAAATACAGTAATGTTTGCTGAAAACTGTCTTCACTGAACTCAGAGGGAGTGATTATTCTGTGTCAGCAAGACACTAAGGAGTTTGTGGATTTTTAGGATGTGCTGTAGTGAAGCAGGGAGTATCACTATGGAAATGGCAACAGTGGAAGCAACAGTAAGACAGAACAAGTGAGGTGCTAACTGGAAGTCCACTAATATCTTACAGGTTTTTTTCCTGTGGATATTCTGTCAGAACTATAATGTCTTGTGAACACATCCATTGAAAATTTTCCATCACTGACATTCAGTACATTTTCAGCTATTTAATTGTCTCTAAGAACTACCATCATTGTGACTGATATGAAATAACTGCCAAAGTTTAATTATTTTTTAAATGCTAGCAGACTGAAGTTTAGAAAACCTGTTTATTAAATGTACTTTAATATTTGACATTTAACCTTATTTGTCATGTTATAAACATTTTACAGCAAATACTTACATATCCCACATCTGGTCTGTAACATGTATATGCTCCTAAAACACTATGCAGGAGATCATGATAAGGACCACCCTAATAGGAGGAGAGGGTAGAAGAAGAAAAAAATATTTATTTTAAAAAAAATACAGGAAAGGAACAAGCTGATATTTTAAGATGCAAGTGAGCCAGTGAATTATTGCTTTATTCACATCTAGATTAATACAATTTTTTACTCCAAGCATAACCACAAATGCTTTTGAGATCTTAAAAGAAAAGTAACAATGATCCTATGAAATAATTCAGTGGAAATCAGTACGTAATAGAAAATAAGGATATCTGGTACAGATCCAAGGTTGGTCCTTCCTTTGCAGAAACAATGGATATTTTAATTCTTAGTAGCACAAGTTACAAGTTACTGTATTATGATACTGCATGGTATTTTATATACATGTATGCACATATTACAGCTATATAAAAATCATAAAGACTGAAAAGGTGTACCAGAATGCATCAAGACTTCTAGAACAGTGAGGATATTCTCATTTCTGCCTGTAGTTTCATAATCATTAAAAGGAATCTCATGCAATTTTTCAAGGAGAAAAAAACCTTCATAGTACATCACTGAGTGTCTCTACTTGATTCTCATTTAAAAACATTTTAAAAGTCCAAACAACTTCTAAAAACTATTCCATATTTGGCCAGTTATGTTTCTTGTTTAACTATTCAGAATTTTGAAGTTGCCATAACTAAAGTTAAAGGCATCTCACCTTCTGGAAAATATACAGGGATGGAAATGTGCGTGATATATCCAACTTAATTAGCTCCAGACTGGCCTCACGATCAGCAACAGATGCACCTGCATCTGCAAGCAAAACCAACACTTAATAAAGCTGATAAATTCTACAAACTTCAGAACAAAACTCCTGTAGGCACATAAAGACAAAGAAGGCAGCATTCACTCAAGAACCTCCTGAAGAAATTCTTTTAGCCCTTAAATTATCTCTGTCCAATCCACTCCACAGGGACACACAAACACTAGTGATAATGTGGGCAAAACAACAGGTAGCACTTGGGGAAAAGGCTCTTTCAGAGGACTTAAATCAGATAAGATTTCCAGCTAGAAAGCAGAAGATAACAATTTGATGAACAGGCTAAACAGAACCTGCTCTGCTGAAGCCTGGAAAGCAGCATTTTGTTTCACTCTTCCTAAAACTATGATAGTTGATCTTCCAGACTTTGCTACCAAAGATTAGTAATAAGCACTGTCAGCTTGTTTGCTTTTCAACCAGAGATGAAAATTTCATCACTCTTAATTTTTCCCTTATTACTACACTTTCCAGGACATCTGGTACAATTAAAACAGCCTCTTCTCCCTTCATTCCCATCCAGAACTATTACCTCTCCAAAAAAACCAGATTACCTAAACCTTCCCCCATGGACAGCCCACACCCCCACAACAAAAGAACAAGCAAACCACCACCCCACAGACCTAGGGGCATTGCAAACATGTTTTCCAAGGATAAGCATATTTACAGTCAAATACACAGAATTTTTTATAAATTGTTTGTCTCAAGACAACCTTCAAGTGAGTCACAGGGATATCCCTAAGGAAGACCCGAAGAATTTACAGTCAAAGTAGGCAATTGGTCAGGACTGGCTATGGCAAGTGCAAACAACTAAAGCCATGGAAAAGACACTATCACAGGGCAGCATTTAAAAAAATATCTATCAACAGCACAAAGAGTTAACCTTTATAAAAGGATACATCTAACATTAAAAACATCATTGATACTATTTTTAACAAAAACAATGTCCACAGGAGACACCATTATGCCAGTGAAAAAATTGTATTCTACATACAAGAGTTCTGACATCTCCACTTAATAGATTTGGGAGGAAAGGCCATCTGGGCAGGCAAGGAAATACAGGTGGGATCTGAAATGTATCATGTTTTGTATTTTTCACCTCTCAGTTTCAGAGCCAAAAAAGAGAGCATATATTTTTCTTTCCCAAAATCATGGAAGGGATACCAACTAAGGAGAACCCATCTAAGGAGAGCTAAGCAAGTGTAATTGTAATTTAGTTTCCTATTTCTTCTTTTGGTATTTCATCTAATATTTTCATGAGAGCTGAGTCTTGATATTTCAGAGGAAACATTAATTTGAAAGTAGCACATGCAATATTTTAATGTCTTTTATTGATACAGTAGATACTGCCAAGCCCCTTGCTCACTAACTTGTTTTAAGACAGCAAACATTTAAGTAGGGAATGACCTTGAGAACTTTTAACAAGTATTTTTAATGCTGCAATTGCAGAGGAACTTGTGAGACTTCCTGGGTTTGTAAAAGTGAATAGGAGGTTGTTGAGCACTCAGGAGATCTCACCTTCTATGTCATTCTCAGAACTTGTCTCACTGAAGCTTTTCCATCGTTCCTTAGCTCTCGACAAGAAGATTTCATAAAGTTCTGTGAGAAAGCAAAACAAAACCAATAAACAAAAAGGAGGTAGTAAGAAAAGCACCCATACAGGACAAAAGCATGCTAAGTATTCTTGGCTTTGGTTACTTGGTTTCATCACTAGGGGCAGGAGGAGAATCTATTAGATGGTTGCCACTATTACAGTGTGCACTGTATTGTGTTTTCTGCTGTGGTGAACATGCTAATTATGACAGGGAAATCATGCCTTACATAATTCAGATTTGTATTTTCATTAATAGAATGCTTACAATTCATCAATCATTACTTATGAAATAAAGCAATTCTCCTTTTCACCTCTCTAAGAAAGTAAAGCTACAAATTTTTAATTTTAAACATAAATATTATTTTTTGGGGGGACCACTACCTTAATTCTTATAATACTAAATGTTTCTGTAAGCAGGTTCTGAACCTTATTTCCATAATTTATCAGGCTACGATGTCAAATTGTTAAACACAATTGCTCCTAACATTCCAAAATACACTTCTTCAGAAAGAAATATACCCTGATTTATACTTTTTTTAAACAAAAGTTTACATTTTTCTTTGAAAATAACCGACTTAATTCAGCATTAACATGTGATCTGTTAGGAACATACCAGGAGTGATGTTTAATTCATTTCCCACAGCTAGACTCCAAACCTTCCCACGTACACTTGGGGGCAATCCCTGCCACCACAGCTCTCGAACTCTTCGAGTAGCACGCCTAATATATGGAAACAGGGAGAAGAAGAAAAAAGACACATATTGCACATCTTGTTTCTAAAATCACTGGGCAATTTACAAGCAAAATAACGTAGTATTGACCAAATCAATATTCAAGGATCTCTGTTGATGATAAAGCCACATTAAAAACCCCAAAACATTTAGCTCCCAGAAAGCATATTTCATGTTGCTCTGTAATGACCTCACACTATATCATGGCAACAAAAAACTGACTTCTTGACAACACAGAAAAGGCAAATAAGGTATGTGGGTCCTCAGTTTCCAGAGGAGAAACGAGCCACGCTTGCCTCATACACAGAAGAGCTTTACTTACATGCCTTCCCAGTTAGGTAGTATTTCATTGACCCAAATCACCATAGCACTAGCGATATTCTCTTCTTGCTTGAAACGCTCTCTCATTATTTTTTTCCTTTTATGTGCTTCTTTAATTTCTGTTAGGCATAACATGTTAATAATTCTGTATTAGTGTATACAAGTTATTAGGTAAATTATTCAGCTATTACCCAAGTATTTAGATGTCTAAAAGAACGAGGGTAAATTACAGTTGCACGTACTATTTCTGTTGATTGTAGGTGTACTTCTCTGGACATTTTTAAGTTTAAGCTAAGTTGTTCAAACACAGTGATTTAGACAAGCAAAAGTCAGGCTAGAAAAGTCAGAGAATTCTCTTCTGCAGTACACAGGATAACTAAAAAGCAAGCACATCATCAACAATGTTTTTCCTCTCATGATTTTCATACCATACCCTATCTGAGCTTTATTTATTACCTAGCATAATCAGCAATATTTATGGATGATTTTATTATTTAAAATGGCAATTCTACAACCATTTTAAAATTATTCAAGTTTTACTGAAGTTTCCACCTAAAAGGATTCTGTATTTTCTTTTCTGGAAACAGGACCTAAAGACCTAAGACAAAATCACAACGCTGAGCGAGAGAACAATGTCCTGCCTTCTGTTAAAAAAGGATCATTTGTAGATTCATCTTATAAAAAAGGCTTTGAAGGACAGAGCAGTGCTCTCCTGACATCACTTAGAACCACTGTGAATTTGCAAGACATTTTCTATTTAAGCATGCATTAGACACACCAAGAGAGTACACACGCCCTCCCTGGTAAAGAGGTATCACTGACCAGCTTCATCAAGTTTTTACTGAAGCTTTGAGTGTGTAGCAACAGTTAATAAACCAGGGCACACACATGAAAACACCACACATGGCTGAACCTCCAAAGATGCTGTTACTAAAGAACACAGACCACAGATCACACCTTACAAGATACACACCACAAGAGCAGAGTGAAATGCATTGTCAAATGCCTTGGATTTCTTATTGCATCTTTCAAAGTAAGCTGCCAAGGATCCATAGAGGATCAATCAGTTCAGAAGCTTGTATCTCTGACAACAGCTTAAGTAAAACATGCAGCACAGATTCTTAAAATAGCTTATTCCCTGTATACTAGGCACAAGACTACAAAAGTCCTTTCAACAACTATTCATAGACTGACACAGTACCAGATGCTACAGATCTGTTTTTTAAATTAATTGTGTCTAGTGGGAGTAAAAAGGTTCACACAGGTACAGCTGATTGGAAAATAACCCCAAAGTTTTCATCTCTCTTCACATTGAAATTCATCTGAAATTCTTAAGAAACCAGATCTTTAAGCAGTCAGCTTTATTATACTTCGGCTCTTAGCGGCAACTGCAGCAACACAGCTTGAAAAAAAGAGTTCAAGTATTCAGAAGGTTTCTAGGTGACCACATTACACAAGTATCGTAAAATTTTTTTTTTCCTTAAAAAGTAAATAAAAGGTTAAGTTGCATTCTGAACCTAGCTACATTCATTGTAGCAGAATAAAATTTGATAACTGAGTTCTGTTTTAAACTGTGTGCCCCTATCCAACAGAGCATAACCCAGATATTAAACAAGAGGTTTTCTAATGTACCCATTTGCCTACAAGCCAGGATTTACTTTGTTTTTGCAGCAGAGTTGAGAGGAATTACAGTGATTATTGGCAGTTAACATACCTCGTTTTTTTGCTTCTGCCACCATCTCATCGTATTCTTGTCGATGACGCAAAGCCTCCTCCACTGATTTGGCAGGAAGATTTCTGAAAACAAGTTGTTCCTGAATTCAATACACACAAATGACATTCTGGACCATTTCAGAACAGGATTAAATTCGGTTTCTCTCTAAGGTGAACTTTGGGGTTGCCACACTGCCACAGTGTTCCAGAAACAGCTGTAGAGACCTACTACTGGTTTTTAGTTCTCCTAGAGCTTCCCCCAAAGTAAGGTTATTTAATTTGTTGAGCACCTGGAATGATGCTCAAGTGAGAGACAAAAGGGAAATGCAGATATACCATATAGTTATTTAATCCAGTGTCTTTCTGCCTCTGTGTATTTTAATCATTAAATATACCTGTCTATTATTACTCAGTTGTTCATATGAAATCTATGATGTATTTTCAATAAAAGATAAAGGGTTTTATTCTTAGCCCTTTAAAACTCTCACAAAAGAAGATAGGTTTCCCAAAGGAAGAAAGGATAGATCACCACTGATGTCAGAGCTAAAGCTAAGGAAGCTTGGTGCAGTCTAAGAGTTCACCAGATAAAAATGTGTTTGTTTTTTGGCTGCATAATGATCCCCTAATTGCCAAACACACTTCCTCTTGACCAAGAAGACTCACTTCAAAGCAAATTAAAACACAGTGTTTGATCTCAGCCTCTTACTCAATCTCTGGTCTACTTGGTCCAAAATAAATAGAAAACAGTTTTGTCATTTTAATATAAAAAAAGGTTCTTTGTCTCCTTTCATATAAGCAGAGAAAATCACTTATTAATATTTTCAATGAAAGTGAGAGCAGAATATATTTTCAAAGGTTAGACTATGGCACTTCAATGTGAAACAAGTGTCATCTGTAAAAGCATATTTATCCTAGCTTGTGACTTGTAATATTATGAAAGAAAAACATTAGCAATCCAGTTATTGCATATCTTACTCTCTACCATACAGTAAGAGAAGTAAAGCATTTATGAAAACAAATACTCATAGCCATCCATAATTCCATTCAGGATATTTCTGTTTTAGCACAGAATGAGTTTATATACCCCTAGAGAGAATATGGAAAGAAACACTAATATGTTCTATTTTCCATTTCCTAATTGGAAGTGATTCCAGCAAACATTTAACAGTGCCACCACAAGCTTTTGCATCGTGCAATTTGAAAGCATTGCTCCATTTGTTTTCCTCAAGCTTGTGTTCCTTGTCAGCAGGTCCTTTCCCTTCCCTTCAAATTGCTGAAGACTGTATAGCTGAAAATAACGACCAATTTATTACCCATTTTTCATTACTATTCATATTTGTGCTTAATGTGGGTTTTTTTACATCTTCATCTACTGTTTCCTTGCCTTCAGCTGCACTTTAAGGTATTACCCAATGTTTTTTGGGTTTTTGTTAAGTTTCCAAAATGGGGGAAGTGAGGATAGGGGAGAAGGAAGTGCACACTGAGAAAGCAGTGAAGAAATCAATTGAGAAAACACCTGCAGACTTTGAGGATGCCCAAAGCATGGTCACAGACAGCTGTGATATACAGCAGATAAGAGACTGGTGGCTCCACTACAGTGAGAAAGAATTCCTCACATGGACTGTGATACATTTAAAGGTTCCTCTGGAAGTATTTGTTAAGCTATAATCTGGGATAGAATAATCCAACAATTCTTTCAGATAAGACTTGTGAATTTTAGCTCATCAGAAATGTATCTAAATTCAGTCCTTGAGGTGCACAGCAGAGTCATACTTACGCTGGTCGATCCTCCAGAATCAAAGCAGTAGTTGAAAGTGGTTCAAATTCAATATTTTTACGTCTTGTTGGTGGGGGTGGAGGTTTACACATTCTTCCTGTCCGTGCTTCATATTCCTAAACAACATTAGGGATAAAAATTAAATTTCAACTTTCAGCCTCACTCCAAATTAGTAAGCATGATATTACTTAATGCATAAATAATTTCATGTTAAATATTTTAACATTCTTTAATAAGACAGAAAGCAGCAAACACTACAAGGTGAAATTGCTGATAGCAACAGTGCAGCTTTCCAGGACTGCTAAGTAAAGATGAATGAGAAAGCAGTTTCTTATATCAACTTAACCTTTCATCTATTCTAGTTCAGTATTACAACTGAGCATCTCAGGATCAGTAGTAAAGAAATCTGCATAATCTTCCCAGCCTAGCCAGTGCACAAGTATATTTAAGTAATATGTGAAGGTGATAATAAAAAACCCCACCACTAACAGCAAAGACCACTAATCAAGAACATGTGTCTCTTTCCATTTCTTCCTCTCGATTCTAGCCCCCCTTAAGATCCAGTACACCTCACATTCCTGAGGCCTTTACAACACCATCACACTCACATTAACTAGAACCACCTACACTAAACTCAGTGACAATATACCAGTATTTATTGTTACAAGTCTGTTTCATTTAATTTCCTTTCTCTGAGGTTAAAACATGCAATCTACTTAGAAAGAAATATTTAACTGCTTTCAATACACATAAGATTCTGAGGAAGAAAGAATTCTAATCCTTTTACCACAACAGCAACTCAACAAAACAGAACTATGATACAAACTTCAGAAAAAAACCAAAACAGAGCCAGATGAAAATGTCAAATCTCACATTCCCTTCTTTCTAGCATCTGTAAATAAAAATTTACTGCCAAGTTAATAAAATAACATCGACACCATTTAGCACATTGAAACAAGTACCTTGAACAACTGAACACAGGATTGGTAGAGTTCTGTTGTAATTCACACAAGCACAAGACAAATCAAAAAATCAATGCTCACCATATGAATGAATACACATATTCTCAAGCCTAAAATTATTTCATTCCACTTAAAACCAGAAACAACATCAGTACCCCTGTCATGCTGTATACCTCAGGGCACTCCAGCTCACTTGTAAATTAGGAATGTATCCTGAGATAACACCCAGAGGTCAGCATCCAGGCTGCAGTACAGTAGCAATGCCATCCCTCCTATTCTTGGTAGAAGTTCTGATTTACTTCTAGATTCTCCTTTGTAACAAGAGCCACCAAACCAAGTTCATTTAGTGATCAAAGATGAGGAAGCTCAAACATCAGCAACCTTTTCAACATCTCTACATACCTAACTCATACGCAAGTTTACAAAAAAAAGGAAAAAAAAATAGGAAAAAAACACTGCAAGATGTACACCAGAAACAAAACCACTCTTACCTTTTTTAATACAAGCAATACATGTGAACAATGCTAGTGCTTCCAGCTATCACCTGTGCTAAGAACTGATAAACTATTTCCAAAGCAAGAGAGAAAGAAAAACACAAAATTTAAAAAATTCTTCAATGGAGATTTTCACGAAGGCAGAATTCCTCATTCAATTGTGTTTCTGAAAGTAAGTGTGCATTATGAACAGTTGGTTTTTGTAAAATGAGATCACATGGGCAGAGAAAGAAAGCTATAAGTGTTACTAGAAAGAGTCAAAACAGAGACCAAAATAGCCTCAAGCTCAAACTGTCATGGCTGCACATTCCCCAAACTGAAATACATTCCAAAGTATCAGAACCTTCCAAAGGAAGATGCTTTTTCCTCAAGAAGCCTGTGCTCTAGGAAACGTTTTTGAAGATCAGATTCCACAACCACCAGATGTGTAGAGAACTTATGCAAATAAAGTATCAATTTTTTTCTGGAATACTTTGTGTGACTAGATGTAAACAATCCAATATCCTTAACAGTGCATTTGATGCAGAATCCAGAAAGCTTGAGCTGACATAAAATTCCACTTTGAATGATGTGAGCTAATACTCTCCTATAACAAGGTAAAAATACAATTTTAAGTCAAATGTCTGGTCAAATGCTCAACATGCAGGGCATGTACCAGAAGATAGAGCATTTGACAGCTAAGATTCAAGACTATGTAAAACCTGTATAAGTAAAAAAATTATTTTGGAAGTGTCACAAGCTTAGAGAATGTTATTTAAAAAAATTTTTATTGTAACATATCAGGCATTTATTGAAAATTCCAGAACACTTCACAATTCCAAAATAAAGAAAAACAAATTCCAGCTTTAATAAAAAGTAAAACCAATTATCTTCTTACTAAGTCTGGAACTGCATCCTCTTATCCACTGCCAATAATTAACCCAGTAACAAGCTAAAAGCATGTTTTTCCAGAAAAACACTCTGACAATCTCCTTAAGAGTGCATCGATATGTGGAGGGACTTGCATTTCTGGTATTTATTCCTGCAGAGATACAGATAAGCCTATTAACCTACAGACAGGTAACTGGGGCTGGGAAAACATCTTTTGCTTATAAACTGCATTTGTTTAAGAAGATATCTTTATCTCAAATAGTATCTTCTTAAAACAAAAAAAAAAACACCAAAATCCACAACCCCCCCAAAAAAACCATTCCCCACCACCACAGCAAAGAACACAAGAAAAAATATGAAAAAATATGCCTTGGTGTTCTAAATTTAAAAACAAACAAACAAACCCACAGAGGGTCTTTATTGCTTGCACCTTTTTGCTAACTACATGGAAAACATGCAAGTCTGAAGTTTTGTTCATCCTTCTGCTGTAGCACCATAAAGGACAGTCTGACCACTGAGAGTAATTTTAGACACCTCTAAACAATCCTGGATTGCTCTGTGTAACATACAAGCCTCTTCTTCCAATACTTGAGCCAACCATCTCACAGAAAGGAAAACCAGCTGCACTGCAGCATTCCAAAAGCATTAGCAGACCTGAAGTAGGGTATGCTTGAGGGGATAAAGTATTTAGCTAAGTGTGAACACAGGGATTCAGTGTTAGAAGACAAACCTGCATCTACAGAGCCCGAACTATACAGCTGTAAAGGAATAAATATCAACCATAAAATTTAACATGAATCTGGAATTAAGTTTGATCTATTTATGATGCAACAACAAAAGCTGAACTCTTGGGAATGAGTGATAAAAGCCTTTGGTTACAAGGACTATGGATGTTCTCACAGTACCAATTATACAGACAAAACACCACACATCCAATTATGTTTTAGGTATGCTGGAGGAGAAAGGCATCCAATGGGTAGGGAATTTATGCAACTGCAGACTGCAACACTGAACAAACTTCCCCTATGTTAAGGATTGCCTTTATTTAAAGTAGATGTCAAGGCATACTAGTACTCCAATTATACATCCTGTGTATGACAGTTTCTTCTAACATGCTTTCTCCTCTCTCATGCTAAGTCTGATACTAAAACAGATTTTATTCAATCAACTGTGACTTCTGCTGAGGAAACAGAATGGGAATTGCCATATATTGTGCATATAGTTTTAAACCTCTCTCCCTTCTACACACACGTGACTGGAGCAGATGGGTCTATGAAACATCTATATGATTATTTTCATGATGTTGTACAGCTAACCAGATATATCATCAGAAAGATTATATGCCTTCATTTGAATCAGGGTTGATCATGCAAGTATAGAAGCATTAATAGAATCACCTAGGAGTGTATCCATGTAAGAATTATTTCTGCTAATGCACAATCCTACATCAGCATGTGCATTGCCTCCAGGTTAAACGTTAAAATTGCTGAGCTAGCACTGGCTACAAGGTGATTATAAACAAAGAAGTGTTTATAGCAAGAAGAGATGTCACTGAAAAATTCTGTGAGTCATGAACTAGACATTTTCCCAGAAATAAGAATTCCAGATGCTGTCAGGACAGGCAGAACAGTACATTCTTGCCTAATGTGCAGGTGAAATAGAAAGAATGAATATATTGATGGAGAAGAAAATACTAATCTTCACACAGTACAAAAGCACAACCAAACAGACACTTAAGAGTTTCTAGGTCAATCTTCCAAAGTTAACACCATCCACCTTCAATTCTTTGTTTGCTGTATTTTTTCCTCAATTGGATATTTAATAAGGTGCATCAAGTTTCATCTTCCTTTGTTCACAAGAAGCCAGCAGCCCTGGGCCCAACAAAGACATGGCGAGAGTGACCAGGCCACGTAATGTGAACCACAGGCATCAGAATCAACCCGCAGTTCCATGACTGCTCTGTTTCACAGTTCCAGGAACTGAAAAGCCAATCTGTACTATTCATGTTTAACACAGAGTGCAGAATTACACAAAAAGTTTACAAAGTAACAGGCATGTGCAATTTCAGAAGGATCCCAGTCACAGCAAACAGATAATGTAAATTATAACATTAGTTTCAATAGCTATGCTTTCCTAGGTTTCCAATTTCACACTCGAAATAGCGATTAAAAGCATCTGAAGGTCTGAAGTGCCACTGCCAATAGCTTGTGTGGCTTAGTGACAGAAAGAAGATTCTAGTATATCCATTTTCATATTTAATAAGGTGTTCAAAAATATTACAAATTAAGCCTTTCAACAACTTTTACCATTAAGCAATGAGGCACAGCAAACATAGAAAGTAAATTACTGTCAAGCTCTATGATCACCTATTTCTTGATATTCAAGAGCATGCAATATAAACAATAATACTCCATCTCTTCAAGTTGTTAGTGAGATTCACGTGTGAAATTTGTTTATTTTACTAATGGTTTTTAATGAGTTGATGGTTAGTGCCATAAAAGATTCATGCTACTGTGAAAATGTGATGTTTGTTCTATTTTAATGAGTGCTACACAGTCCCATGCATGGCATCAAATACAACTAAAAAAAGTATATATTAAATTTCATACCCCTGTGTTTAACAGACTGAGAGCAGATATTGACGCAAGACTGCCAGAACTGTCATCCTAATAAGAAAAACAGAAGCAGAGCCTTAGTGAATAAACGAAGGAAAAGATCATTACAAAATAGCAACATGCAAGCCAAAATTTAAAGTCACATGTAGAGTATTTCTCTTGTATATTTGAAAAAACATGGATGTGTCTGTTCCTCCTCCTTTTCCAGCCCTCAAAACAGACACATAAACAAAGACTTCCCATTTGTGCAAGATCTGTACCGACATTGACTGGATTGTTTTTCTGGTTTAACTGATGTTTCATATTTTCAGTAATATCTTTGCCCAAAGGTGATTTTTTCCATGGTGCTTCTCAGGTTCATGACAAAGGCAGTCCCTGATATACCCTGTGTCTGCCTAGTACACACCACTCACAGACATTAGACTTACTTAACTACTAGTCTTGGAAGGTACATGCTGTTAGAAAGGAAAAACAAAACATTGTCCCCTGCCATGTTACCATTAGTATTTCTAAACTGAAAGCTCAAAAGTGGCCTACACCTCAGCCCTACTGGTGAGCTGGAGAGAACTCAGATGTATTTGTAATGCTTTGAGCAACAGTCACTTCCATTAAAAGAAAGATTCTAAGCACCACTCAAGCAGCAAGGCAACCAGGTAAAAGCAAGCCCAGCTACAGGAGACCCTGCACAACCACAGCTCTGCACATTTCCAGTCAAAAGTCAAAGCTGGGTTTATAATGGAGAGATAAGCCAAGCTAAAAGCTGGGGTGCAGGGGAGGTGACAAACAAAGCCCACTGCTTTTAAGCCTTGAATTACAGCACCTTAAAGAAGGGAAACAAGGTTTTTATTATTAATTCAACAGAACATATCTGCAGTGTTCAGAATAATAGAAACCATTTTAAAGGCTTTCTTCTCCCTTGCCATACTATTTTTCCTTTTCAAGGACTGAAGTACCATGCCAGCCTTGGAAGGAAAAGGTTTATATTAAAACAAACCAACAAAAAACCCCCACAATCTCACATTTTTAAGAAAAGTCCATGAAAGACAGCAGATTTACCACCTGAACCTATCCTTCTGGAATTTGATACAGCCTGTCTAGATGATGAGTTTGCTACCTCAGCACCTCAAGCTCAGCAGCATGTCTGCTTAACCCACAGACACTTTGTTCTTTGGAAGAAGAAAAAATCCAAGGTATCATGCTTTGCTAAAGAAATTCTAAGGCCCAATAGAAGGGGAGGGATCCCACAAAGAGAGAATCCAGAAGACCAAACGATAAAATATATCCCACCAAATCAAAGTAAAGGAAGTTCTACAATTTTTATTACCTCAATTTATATTCTTTCTTTCCTCCAAACCCAGAAACTTTCAGGAACAGAAATGAAAATACATACTTATGTATGCCTATGCTTTCTTTTTCAAGCCTTAGGAAGAGAAAGGCTGCTGCAATACTCTTTGTAGCTGTCCTTAAAGATTTTGCTTTTAAAAAAACCAGCAATCATAAGAATTCACATCAGCAGATTCAATACTTTCATGTTATTTTCAAAACACTGATACCACTGCCCTGTAAGGTGCTCCCCTGAAGATGCATTTGTGCCACCGACACAGCACTGGCATCGTAATAAGTTCTCCTTAACAAGTTTCCCTTGTCAAAGCAACTGAGGACATCCTGGCAGCAGGAGCTGAACTGTATTTTATGGCCTTTATGCAAAACAAAAGGAAGCATCTGCCACTCCGAGGTCCTACCAGTTTCACTGACAAGATAATCACTGAAGAAATCTAAAACACTAGGGAATGTCTCTACCTCTAGAATAGATATTTTACTGACTACACATGTGATAAGTGAATGATGTGGGACATTCCTTGAGAATCTGAACTGCTACAGCATCTACAAAGAAAACCATCCCAACCTTCTTACTGCTTCTGCTAGGACAAATTATTATTCAGGTTCCTTGCAAGACCCAATATCCCCACTTGTTATCTGTTCTTGGCTCAAGGCAGTTGTACTTCTGCAAACAGGCAGAAGTCTTGCCCTTCTCTTTTCTCCAGCAGTTGTGCAAGGTGAGCCAACACGACCTCTAAGTAACAATCTACTTAAGAAGCACTCCCGTGAAAAGCATTCTACAGCTTCTCTGATAGTCAGTCCTTGGGTTTGTTTACAAACACACATACTCATTTTCATAAGCATTAAAAGCTTTGTGCAATTTTAAACTCTAACAACCAAGTTTGGAGGGAAGAGTTAATATTGCAAGCTAGAAGACTTGAGTTGTATGAAAACTGATTCAAAACACATCTGTTTCTCTGAAGAGAAGCCTCTGAAAACCCTTTCCCTGGGAGACCACGGGAATTCTGCCGAATCAGTGACTGCAATTTCTCCATTAGGTCCCAGACTGGAGATAACAACATTGGAAAAATATGCAAGTGAAGACACTTGAGTTTTTTTAGCCCTAAAGTATTTCTTTTTTCTAAAGATTTCAGAGCAACCCCAACATATTTTCAGAGGTTAGATGTATAACAGTGACCCAGTCAAAGCTAGTATTTAATGGACTGTCTAAGACTAAAATCTTCCATTTTCTACACAAGGTGACAGCTACTGGAAAAGATGGCTTCCCTTCTGAATAAGCAGTCATTTCTAAAATCACTGCAACCTTTTAACGGTGTGGCAGATTTAAGTAGAAAAGAAGCCTTTTTTTTCCACTTCATTTAAGGCTGCCACCGAGAAAAACATTATTAAAACTGCTGATAAAGCAAATTTGGTATACATTTTGCTTGCTTTTTATTTTGCAATGTGTAATTGCATATTTCGAGTTTACTTTAATTCAGGCATATTAGGAAAAAACCCACCATATTGCTTTAAACTCATTAATAAAAAGTATGCAAGCCTGCTTTAATAAAGTAAGCCAAACTTACTGACTTGATATTGAAAAAAATTTTATCATAGATTAAAAGCTCTTTTCTTTAAGTGTAAGCATGAAAACTGAAATTGAGCTTGCATTTTTAAACAGAACTTGGAATTTAGTCGATACATTCCAAAATGTTATATATCAGCCCACAAGTCTGTTTCTGCTTTAAATGCTTGGGCATTAAAGTATTTCAGCAGTCTAATTTAAAGCAGATTTCTGTACAGACTGAAAAGAATTTACCAAACTGATCATTAATGACAACATGCTTCTTATAATAGCTAGTTTTATTAGCTGCAGTTCATGAAAAAGGCACACTTCCTAAAACCATCAAATGCATTTGACATTTGCAGTCCTGGGGAGTTGTTTTCCCTTTTCAAAAAAAAAACAGTGAAGGAAAGAAGCCCAGAGGAAGGAGATGTCCAGCAAAAGAGTTGGCCTCAATCACATCCTGCTTGGGCAGCTCTAAATCCAAGGAGAGCTGAGCGTGCCAGCAGCTGCGAGCGGGGAGACGCAGCTGCCAAGAACTTTCAACCCCTGACCCAGTTTGAGGGAGCGCATCTCGCCCGAGGCCGCGCAGCTGCAGGGGCCGCGCAGGCAAAGCCCGCGGGCCGCTGCGCCACAAACTCAGCGTCTCCTGCTCGGGCTGAGAGGCTTGCAGAGAAACTACTGACAATGATATTAACTAGGCAGTCTCTGAAGGCCACAAACACTCAGCGTCTCCTGCTCGGGCTGAGAGGCTTGCAGAGAAACTACTGACAATGATATTAACTAGGCAGTCTCTGAAGGCCACAAACACTCAGCGTCTCCTGCTCGGGCTGAGAGGCTTGCAGAGAAACTACTGACAATGATATCCCTTAGGCAGTCTCTGAGGGCACAGCTGGCTGGCATCCTCACCTGAAAAATGTCTGAAACAGTATCCCCAATTAAGCTTCCAGATTTTCTTGGAGGTTATTCAAGATATTACAATCACTACCTGACTTCTCTGGAGAGGCACATATAGCAGTGTCTAGTTGATAGACAATGACTGGGAGCCACAAGCATTCATTTAAATGTAATTAGCAATCCAAGACATCATCCTTACCATAACAAAAAGAACAAAGGGGGCTTCCTCCAGTCAGGATGGAAAAGGGGCACATAAGACCTACCAATCTTTTGGCCATAAATCTACAATGATGCAATTTTTCTCAGTTTTACTAATAGGAAAGTACTTCATGCTTCATGATATTGCCATAAAACTTTAATGCATTATCCTTATCCAGAAGACTTCCTCCTCCTATTAATTGCAAAGTTTTTCCTGTTGTGAGTTAATTTTGCTTGCAACAGGGCTTCTTAAGATCTCATCTTTTACACGCAGGATGCTGACTCATTATCGAGTTTCCTTAATCAAGGGTTTATTTACACCCTCCCAAAGCTGGCCACTGACATCAGTAAAGTGAAAGGACCATGTCCAACCATGAAAAATAATGTTGAGGAATGGCAAAATTTTTGGCTAATAAACTACCATAAACTTCCTCATAGGCAGCTTTCTTACCTTCTTGCAGTGTTACACCTAAGGTTCATTTTAGAAAAGCTGGCTGACAAGAAGTAACCATGGTTCTGACCACAAAGAGCTAGAAAAATCGGGGGGAAATGCAGGGTTTTTGTTTCAGATCATATTTGATCCCTCCACTCCGATTTAGAAAGTCAAAGTGCAAGTTTGGAGAGACATTCCATGTAGGTTATGAAGAAACCTGACAGGTTCACAGAACTGCACGTGAACAAAACACATTAAGCTTTAATCATATTTCTGTCAACTTCTTGAAGGCCTTATATTCTTTTCATTCACATCTCCAGCCTAGTGAGGAATTAGTCTACAGACTACAGTCTCTAGAGAAGATGCTATTCCCCACTGATCTTCAATAACCAAGTGTGCCCATATTCACTCTAATTTGTCACCAGCTTAGCAAATTTGAACATTTTGGAGGAAAAAAAGTCAGTTTTTCTTCAAAGGCATATACACAAGGAGCTATATAGTAAATGTTAAACACATGTGCAAGACATTTGGCATATGCTAATTATGGAGACATTAGGGTCATTTCTCAATTTAAGATCAAATTTCCTTGGGTATGTAGCTCTAACTGTGCAGAGCAAACTGTCGAGCTGCTTCCCCCTTTGGTAACTCAATCTCTTAGCTTATAAGGCTTTATCTAAAGACCATGCATGCTTTAGCCAAATAGAAAGCTAAAAATATTAGCTATTACTGATACTTTACTCAAGATTATGTAAATGCAACAGCGAGTCTAATCTGGCAAACATTATAGTACAAACCACATGACTAGGAGCAACTCAATCATGGTTAAAGATAATACATCCTTGTAATACATTTGCTTTTCTGACACTTTGCAGAAGTTAAAAAAATGGTAACACCACAGTTTAGAACACAGTCACAGAGGAATAACAGAATAATAAAGTAAGACTGTTTCTTCAGATCATCATCTTCAACAGGTGGCCCAGGAAAGCTGTGGATTCCCCATCCCTGGAAGTGTTCAAAGTCAGGTTGGATAGGGCTTCGAGCAACCTGATCCATCAGAAGGTGTTTGCCCACAGCAGGGAGAGCAGGACTCCCTTCCAACCCAAACCATTCTATTCTAACATGGTTGCCAGAACAAATATCTTCATTACTAGAAAACAGAAAGCAGATGACAGGTAACATTGTGCAGGTTCTCCATTTCTCAGGATGGAACAGACATCTGGATTTTACCACAGTATTTTCACAGCACAATGCCAACAGCATGCACCTGCAAGCAAGCTAAGAATGCTTGTCCTCACCCACCCAGAGAGGAAAACCACTTAAATAAGAAAATTGTATTTGAAAATGTAGAAAAAGCATTCAGTTTACTTCACAATATAAGCCATAGAGTAATTTGGGTTGGAAGGGACCTTTTAAAGGTCATGTAGTTTCAACCCACAAGACTGCACTTTCTGTAATCTCATAATTTTCTTGTAACATTTTATTGTGTCACAAGTCCCACTGCATTAAAGTCCTACAAAAAGATCCTCTTGTTTTTCACTTTGGTTGCTCCCAAAAGGCTCTCTTTGCCACAATGCTCTTTCTAGGAGATAACTGAACACTGCTTCATTCACAGCCATTTGCACCTGCCAAACACATCAGCTTATTTGGAATTTAGGAAAGGAAACAGAGAAAGCGGCTCTCAAGAGATTCAAGTTACTGTTTTAA
The DNA here is from genome assembly GCA_013398075.1 of Notiomystis cincta. Taxonomy (NCBI): domain Eukaryota; kingdom Metazoa; phylum Chordata; class Aves; order Passeriformes; family Notiomystidae; genus Notiomystis; species Notiomystis cincta. The sequence goes on from VZRX01008448.1 coordinate 39,033, forward strand.
CCAACACAGAGGACATTCAGATTTCTTATGTCAACAAATCTTTCAGCTTCAGGGCTGCATGCTAACATTACATCAATGACACATTAGCAATTACTCATCTTTGAAGACTGACATTTTAGTACTATTTTATCAAAACTAATATTTTATCAAAGACAGACTCTACAGAAACAATTATATGGAAGTGCAACTTTTGTGACAGAGGAAGGAAATCAGAGATATCTTTGTGAAGAATTCCAGTAGCTCCAAAACAAGTTCAATTTACAGTATTATTTTGCAACAAAATATCTTGAGTGAGATCAAATTTTTAAATTAAAGAAGATGACATGTTTTGGAATTCTAAGCAATTTGTCACGAGTTACCTACACAGGAAGTCTTCCAGGCAAGGATGACTATGGAAAAATGAGTCAGATTGAAGCATACCATGTTAAATAAGACAAAATTTAATGGGAAATTAATGCAAGTTCTAATGTCTTGACAAAATACAGCTTAAATGCTTTTTGAACATGTACCACCTTTTTCTAAGTACTTTTCATAAGTACTGAGATGTACTGAAGAATGTACAAGATAATCATAAAACTCAAACTCCTTAGTACCTACTATTACTTAAAGCCCCAAAAGAGTGTTCTCAGAGCCCCCTATGGTCATATAAAACCAATGTGGATATAACAGCACAGAAATGCAGTATCTGTGTGTAATTTTTACCATTTTCCTAGAGTTGTGTGATGTTTACTCACCTGCTGAATAATTTTGGAATCTTTTGGAAGGTTTTCCCTAGGTGGGACTTTTCCAAACAACTTCCAACCAGGAGCGCTTTGGACAGCGGGTTTGAGTTCCTTTGTCCTTTTAGTGAAAAAGTTTCTGAAAAGAGAGAAAGGTTTTTGCTTTGTTTATTATAAGCATATAAACAAAGTACATTGTGCCCACTTACATTTCTTCAATTTCTCCACCAGCTTACCACTTGGATGAACTGTAGAGATTTACTGCACATAGTACATTCTACTTTCAAATAATTAATTTAAAATCAAGCATCTTTCATTACAGGTGCTTTGATGATAATACTTGTACTTAACATTCAACTTTACCTCTAAACTACTTTATGCAATATCAGAGCTTTTTTTACTAATACTATGCACTTTCTTAAATATAAACAGCATGCAGCAAACTCTCAGCTTTTGTTTGGGGTTTGCTTTAAGTATATCTTCCTGATTTATTTGGAGACTGAAATGACAACAGCTGAAAAACACCTTGTAACTTAAGAGATTTTTTTAATGGCGAATTTTCCACCAATCTTCACACTTTCAACTTTCATAGCATGGACTAGAAAACCAGGCAACAATCACACAGCTTCAGTTTAGCAAATAACCTTTACCAGTGCCTAAAGCAATTACACTCAAAGAGGCAGATGACTGCATTGCTCTTACTTCTTAGAAAGCCAACCATCACAAGACCATGTTAGTGACCACTTGTCAGATACTCAGCTGTACTATTTGACTCCCATCAAAAGCTCCCACATAGCTTTAGTGCTTTAAAAATGAAAGACGTGTATTTATTCTGAATATTGGAAAGTTATTTTCCAGAAACTCATAATACAAAGGGATTAAAAACTCAGTAGTCTGTAAGGTTATTTCTCAGGAAGCTTACCAGCTAACTTCAGAGAACAGAATATGGAGCACTTCTAGTGGAAGATGTTGTTGTACAGTGTTAACTAGCTAACTTCACACACTTCTGGAAAGATCTGTTCTTCACCTAAAGTATTTGCCGTATTTTAAAATACAATTCCTTTTCAAATTGGATGCAGTCACGTTTGTGCACAGCAAACAGTCTCTTAGCTTTGCCCAGATAAAAGGAGCATGCTTCAACAATCACAATCTGTCTGAAAAGTGCTCAGGGCTCTTAAATTCCAGTGCTGTCAGGGTTTCTGGCCAAGTAGCATAGTTTTACAATTAGGAACTGTTCATGTTTGTAAGACGTTGTATGGTCTTCAAATACAAGCTATCTTTTTTAGTTCCCAGAATGTTTTTTGTTATTTGGGAAACAAGCAAATGCCTGTCAAAAATCCCTTCAGTGCAAGTTTGCTTGAATGAACTCTACAGACTGTAAACTTGTGTGTAGTTGAGGATCTAGCCACCAGCACACAGCAAGCTGGAGAGATGGAGAAGTAGGTGCTGATAGAACATGGAAGCCTCCCAAAAACTGGTAAGCTCAAGACTGGTGGTCCTATGGAATCCAGGAAAAATCAAGGAACCCAGAAGACAAAGACTCTTCACTCCATTTGAGGCCACTGCCACACACTCCCATCATCAACAGCTCGTCAAAAAGAGATTTTAGAAGACTGTATTCAAGAAAACAGCAGTTGCTATAGGCAGGCAGGGAGTACAGGATTACACACATGATGAAACAGAACACCATGAGAGGGTTTTTTGGAATGCCCAGATAGAATCTTTTGGTGTCCTAGTACATTGTGCCACTTCTGTGGAGGTCTCCCAGATGTTGTTCCAACCCAGTTACTGGGATAGCACGTTTGGGAATAACTGGTTGCATGGTTTGATTAGTTGTTGTTTGCCACTAATGGAATCAAGTTGTTGCTATTAATAATAACTTAATTAATACAAGTTGTTCTAGCAAGCATTGGTTGTGACCCACACATCCCACAGCTCTGTCCTCATCAGATAAACTTGTGATATCTCAGTCCCTGTGGAAGCAAAGTAAGCACTCAGAAGCTCCAAGACAATGGTTTCTGATATACAGCCTGGAAAGGAGGAATGCTGAAAAAGACTAGCCATGGTACCCACACCTTTAAAAAATACCATCCTCAGTCAATCCCAGGACTGAACACCAGAAGTGAAATGAACAGATCCACTCAGTAAGACCAAAGAAATGTGTGCTTACATAAATAACAAAGGCTTATTTCATAAGGACACTTTTCACAGTGCTTTACATTGTCTTCAGGACGGAAGGAAAAGCATTCAAAGAATCACCAACAAAACAAGACAGAAGTTTTCTAAAGACAACATGTCACTGCATTACCCCACAGCCCTGCCCTTAAATCTGCAACTTCTGCAGCAGCTGTATTTGAACTTAATTAGAGAAGACTTTTCCCCCAAAAGCAGGTATGCAGGAAGGTACATTCTGGAGTTCCTTTCTTGACTTCAAGGGTGGCAATAACCACCCAGTCTCTGTCCATACTATGGCACATCACCAGGATTACTTGGCAGTTGAACACCACTGCTTCTAGCACATGCAGAAGCTGAAAGATGCATTTAACATTGATGGCAATCTGTCACTACATCAAATCACTGGTTCATTATTAACCAGGAAGCTGGTAGATTTTTAAAAGGAAAAAAAATGTGTAAACATACAGAAGTTTTTAATTAATATTTCTATACAAAAGATTTAGGCATGCTCATGGCCTTTACGAGATTCCATTTTTCATTTTTTTAAACAAATGAAACAAACCTCCCAGAATGTAGTCTGGAAGGAACAGTTTTACTTTTATTGAGCACATATTCAATGAAGTCTGTTTCTCGTGAAGGCAAAAAGCTGGTAAAACTTCGTATCATGTCAGAATAAACTTCATAGAGGAATTCTAATCCAAAATAAATTAATGAGATTTTACAAATAAGCTTTGCTGAAGATGGAAGGACACTTTTTAATACATTGTTTTGGCAGCTAACAGTATCACATTTGACGTGTTCTTGACAGCAGTAAAGCCTTACAAAAGCCTTGTTAAGAAACAGCATCTGTGAATGCTTACAAGTTGCATTCACTGAACTGCAGGAAGTGTACTAGATTTGATGTATTTGTTGCTGCTTAGAATATTCATGAGTTTCACTGGTCCCGGGAAGAGTCGACCATTGAAATGGCTGAAAAGTCAATAGCATTTTGGTACAGAATCTCAAAATCCATTCGAAAACGTCAAAATTCCTTAAAAAAGAGCCTGCACTTGAGAACTGAACAATTCTTTCTGTTGCAAGGACCCACGGGATAGAAGCATTAAATTAGTTCATTGATTTAAGCTCTGGTTTACAAAAGCCCGGGGGAAAGCTGCAAGGTTTTTTTCCCCTGCTTCTTTTATATAACACATATTAACACTCTCAAATGACACTCCGAAATGTTTCAGTAGGTGCCTTGAGGAGCTCAAAAACTAAATGAAGTGCCACAGAATGAGAAGTTATTGGCACAGACCAAGACATCTACTGCTAACATGGTTTGGATTACACTGAACAAAAACCTATGGGCTGTGACCACACAACAACAGCTGTAATGACAGCTATGACTGGTGATTTTTCCCCTTATTTTTAACAGTGTTGCTTCAATTATTCCTGCTTGTGCCCATAGCAATCTGTGCAAGTTTCACCATAATGGTGGTACAGCAATTCAAAAATGTTAACCATTTGTACAGGTGACATTAACACTACATCCTACTAATTAAATTGCTTGTTTGCACTACGCTTTTGCTTTTAATATCACTTTTTTATTGCTATTTAAGATTAATTAGTGTAGTCTAAATGCAATTAGAATTAAGTCTCAGAAGGGGATAGGTGGAACTTGGTATTTCAGTGAATTTTTTAATTTACTTTGGGGTTTTGGCTTCTCCCCCTCGGCCAAAAAATCTCAACACAAAAACCATTTTTCCAATTTCCAAGCTAGCTATAGGTCAGTCCAAGAGGATGACAGATTTACAAGATTTAGAGGAAATTACTGGAAAATATGAGACAATTACTTCAAACTTGATCTTAAATTTTATCCAAAACCAGACTGTGCTGTGTTTGCACAACAGGCACTCAAAGAAAGCTGAAGGGCATTGAACAGCAGCAACCACAAAGATGAGCAGGCAGGAAAGGCTCCAGGGTAGATACATCCCAGCACTCTGCCTCTGGGTGTAATTGAGTCACTTCTCCACGGGACCAAGAGTCTTAAAAGAATCTTTTCTTTGACCAAAACAGTCAAACTAATCTCATTTCAAGCTAGACATCATTTTGCTACAGTTCTCTCAACAAAGATAACATATGGATCTTCCTTTGTACAGCTCCACTGTGTGCCACAAACAACAGGCTGTCAGTATTCCACTGCTTTGTGCATCCCAGCAACACCTCAAGGACCTTCCTTTCCCCATCATTCAATCATTACAACTCCATATACACACTCAAGCTTCACCTGTTCTGATACTTTTAGCAATCTATGGGCAGACTGCAGGTGTAGAGGAAGGCTGGATCATACACCTGAGCTTTTTAGGATGAATATCAGTATAAAGCATACTAAAAATAAGACTATCTTTCTCTAATTTATTCATCCTGCACTACAGAAAAATGGCAGCATTCAAGAGGTCTTAGAAAAGAGCATAAACCATGTGATCATCATTACTGTTATACATGAAGAAAGTATGCTTCCTGACAGTTCACTTTAATATACAATTAAATTGAATTTTAAATGCTGCATCATGCTAGACAAAAAAAATCCCAAAAAACAAATAAAACACACACACAAAAAACACCTTGCCAAAAACCAGCCAACCCCTCCCTAGGAAAAAAACAAAAACCAACAAAGAAACCAAACAAACAAAATCAACCAACATTCAAACAAAAAATCCCACACCAAAACAACAACAAAAAAAATCCCACTAAACTATGAGCATCCCTGAATAGCAACCCTTGGCAAACATACTGTGTAGCACCAAAGAAAAAATTTATTTCCAAATAAAATATTCAGAATTTAAGATTATATTGCAAATAAATTACTGTGTTTATATCTCAATGCTGAAAGGTAAACTACTATGCTCTGATTTCTCTTCCTTACAAGATAACTCTGAGCTTACCCAAAATGTTTACTCACTAAAATACAAATAAAATAATTCCAAAAAGAGACCTCAGTTTATACTAGCATAGCAAAAGTTACTTTTTTTAGACAAAAAAGCTAACTATCAAAATGTTTTTCTGACTTTCACTTTACACACAGCAATGTGGTTTACTATCATTTTCCATCATCAATCATTTCTTGTCATTGCATGCATCTTTCAAGAACTCTGATAACAGGGAAGTTGTAATGCTGAGAAAACAAGATTTGAAAGCCATGAGAACTGTCAGAGGAAGTGAGGGCTGATTAGATTTTCCTTTTGATTATGCATCTAGTACCTGTTAGTAAACACTGCTTAAGACAACTACATCATTTTAAATCCAGGCAAGCAACACACAAACAGGAAGGAATCAGCATCCCATCAAAAACATCTTCACTCTATCATACATAATTTTTCCTCACAGAATCACAAAGGTTTAGAAGGGAAATCCAGCACAGAAGTAACGCTACAAATGAGCACCAAATTGGACAAAAAAACCCAAGACATTTTCTCTATGTTTTTAATATAGTTGCAAAAATGCAGTTAAAAGCCCTGAAGTTAAATTTCTCTGCAATAACATTTAGAAAATCTACTGATTCCAATAAAACCTCAGAACAAGTAAAAGGAATGAAGTAACAAAATTCATTAAAAATTGTGCTTGTATTACAAAACAACTGATTTTGCATCTCCACAGAGTTCTGCTTGTGCATGCAATCTGCTCTTGCTCCACCCCATGCTAATTTTTTAATAAGCTTCATAGGCATATGAAATAGGTGTATGCTTGAAACTTGCTGAAATTTGAATTAGCTGAAAGACGAGCTGATAAGGAAATTACTTATTTACCCAATAAACTTCATCCAGAGAGCTGTATCAGTAAGGAGTTGGAAGAGGCATGTTCCAGGAATTGCTATAGATACATTTTTACAGATATAGAAAACACTAAAATGAGTAGTTTTTACTTTAAACCATACTTTTAGAACAAATTCTGAAGACCTCTACAAGCCTGCAATTCCAGATCCCATCATGACTAAAGCCAAGTACATAACAAGAACTATTACGTTTATATTGGCAACTCTTCACCGTGCATAAAACACAAAAGCTGCTTAAGAACACAACAGAATTCATCTCCATACTCCAGCCTTGGCCATTCTGTTAAGGTCTTATGTGCAATAATTTGGAAATAACAGCAAACATTGCTTTAGTGAGCAGAATTAGCCCTCCTGCTGTAAACAAGACTTTTCAATAATTTACATGCAGAAACAAATGTAACTCAATTCTAAGCATAAATAATGAATCACTGAAAGGAAATAAAACCTTTTTGGTTAGCTACTTACAAAGCCTGCAGAGCAACAGGCATTCTACATTTTTAATTTCAATAGCTTCAAGTGTCAGCCCATTTTGATTCAACACATTTATGATTGCTCTCAGCACAGGTTTCAAAGTTCTGCCTTATATTGGAAGAGATGTGACCCCACCAATTTTACAGTTCACATTTTCCATAATCTTGCAACAAGCAGCAGTTAGATATACGCTTCTCTTTTAATTTTTTTACCCCAAACACAGATTTGTTACAGAAGATTTTTTGGTTTAGCACCTTCTAGAACTACAGAGATCTCCTCTTTCTGCACCAAGACAACCCAAAGAATATCCCAAACCACTCTCTCCAAAGGAGCTTCAAAGTTTGCAATACTGTAAACCTGCAGTCTGAAGTGCTAAACAAGCACTTAAGACTCCTTCCTTCTCCCCACCTCCCCCCAAAAAAATTAAAATAAAGAAACAAAAAAATCCTACCCAGAACAACAACCACCTTCAGCAAGACCAAGCTTGTAGTACTTTTTTTTAATTAAATATGATGTTTCCATTTATATTAGTGGTCAACTAAAGCCTTGGCTACAATTAGGCATACCTGAATTTTAATGAACTGTCAAGGACTAGCTGCTAAGGACTGAGAGGCTGGGAAGGAGGTGGCTTCTGGCACCTTGGAGAGGACAGAAAGATCAACAGAACTATCATGGAACTGCAGTGACAAGACAAATTAGATCAACTCTCTTATCAAGCTCCTAGTGGATACCAGTCCCAAAGTGGCTTTACAACTCTGCTGGCAACACGGTTTTACTACAGGTACACAAACACTTGGGAAGTTTAAAGAGCTCAATGTGTTTAACAGTATTACAGAACACTTTGTACAGAACACTCACTGATAAACAGTATTTTACCAAACTACATTATACTCCTAACAAAGAGCTGTTGCTCAGGTCAGCTTTACAAGCAGCTCAAGCATTCAAAAACATACATAAACAAGCAGACACATAAGCAAGGTAACTGACGGGGTTAAATTTCAGAATGCCTTAATATAAATAAAGGAAGAGAATCAGCCTTCACTTTTCAGAGTGAAGTACCAAAACAGAGCTTTATGCCAGACTGTTCTATCATTTTCCTATTTGATAAGGCAGTTAAGAAGTAGAATTACTTTTTGACACTACACCAAACACTATGGTCAATCTTCTCTAATAATGTTCAAATGTCCCTTGTTCACAGTATCTAAAACAAAATCCTGGATCACAGCTGCAAGAAGTGGAGAATTTTTACCAGCTGACTACAGATATTCTGTATATCTGTATATTCTGGTATTTGTTGTATGGCCAGGAATATCTACTCCAGCAAAGTCACAGCTAGTTAATGAACAACATATTCCAAGCAAAACAGTGCTAGAGAAACAAAACCCCTTCCTCCCACAAACCCACATAATGGGGAAGCCCATTTCTCCTCCTTGCACAAGTAACATCCTAAACTCCCTTCTGTGGCATCAAGTCTAAGACCTTCTATACCTTGCAAGTCAATCCAATGCACAAATCCCACAGAAAATCACTGACAATTTTTCACTCTCCAGCTTAATGAGCTACAGCAGCTCACAGAGGATCATATAATTACCAGAAGCAGAGACGAAACACTTCCTTTGTTTCCTGACAATAGCAAATTCTTCAATCAGCTCACCAAGATATCTCGAAATGTACAACTCAATTAAACAAACTACTTGAAATTGTTCTAGAAGTGACTCACTTTCAGTTAAGGCAAAACTCAATGGCTTTATCAGGGCAGTCACCATGCCTATAGTTCAAATGTTTCTATGCAATGTATGCTTTCAAGGTGATAAAGATTTCCAGCTTTTGACATGGCCTACAAGTCTGTGAACTGGAAGTTCAAACACAGGGCAGAGTTTTATTTTGAAGACTGTCCCAGGTGTGACTGCTACTCTGACCAGCCTGGTTAAGCCTCAGTTAATATTTTTCCTTTCTGCTGCCTGACAGAGTGCCTGTCAACTACTTGATTGCACAATGCAGCACTACAGGGGATTACTGTCGTACTTTTGCAGCCATTCAGTGCATTGGGTTTCTGCTGCAACTAGCAATTCACCATTTATTTTCCTTCAGTGATCAATTGCAGAAATACTACAAAATACAAGATCTCATTTTTGATTTATTAGCTGATACAAGAATGTTGGGGCCTGATTTTGTTCAGTTTTGCCTGACAGCTTTTTAAAAATTTAGGAAGAAATTTTCCAATCTACCTCTCCACTGCTTACACAACTTAAGGAACCGCAAGCCATTTGCAAAACACAGTTTACAACAACAAAATCCTAGAATAACAGAATCATTTAGGTTGGAAAAGATCCCTAAGACAATTGAGTCCAACCACTAAGCCAGCACTGCCAGGATCCCCACTAAACCATGTCCCTAAGTGTTACACCTACACAACTTCTAAACATCTCCAGGGATGGTGGCTCAACTACTTCCCTGGGCAGCCTGGTCCAGTGCTTGACCAGCCTTGCAGTGATGATGTTTTTCCTAATATTCAACCTAAACCTCCCTTGCCACAAATTGAGGCTGTTCCCTCTCATCCTATCACTTGATATCTGGAAAAAGAAACTGACACCACTACAACCTCCTCTCAGGTGTTTGTAGAGAGTAACAAGGTCTCCCTTCAGCCTCCTGTTCTCCAGACTAAACCACCCCAGTTCCCTCAGCCACCTCAAGCAGATACTCTCTGCTTTGGATTCTCACCCACTTCCCATCTCACAGATTCCAACCACACAAATACCTTTGATAGCAAGAGGACTGTTGAAGTTTTAAAGCATGCAAACTGCTTCATTACTGCCCAGCAGCCAGCCAGACAAGTTCCTACATTAATGAATGCATTAGGCAACTGAAGCAGTACAGACAGGACAGAGCTTTGCAAGGTCTGAGGCCTGACCACAGCCAAGCTTACATTGCCTATTCCTACAGCTGACCTTCAGGAAGTTTGGACCAACAGAATGTTGCAGGCAAGGGGAGCCAACAAGGAAGCTTTCATTATGCTACATGATCAAAAGATACTCTTTCACTTACCCAAGAGCACATTAAATAAAATTGCCCAATACAACAATGGAAACTGAACAAAGCTTCCTCTTAATAAAGGAGTACCTTGGAGAAGGGAGAAAAATTGTAGGAAAGTACTCTTCTAGGCTACAGCTATTCTCTTCAGTCAGGCCAAAAGAAAGCAGGAAAGGAATTTATAAGAACATCAGTCTGAGTATTTGGCTCTCAGAAATTCTGAAAGAATAAACTCATCTGTGACCATGAAAACTAGTTTTCTACTAATTGAAGTCATAAGTTCACCCACACAACATCCATGCTCTTCTTCAGACTGTTACCCCAATACCGAGCCAGAAGGAAAATGCTCTGCAGGTGGCTTGCACAGCTGACTGGTTTCTGAAAACACAGAGCCAAATTATCAGCCTCTTGTAGGCTCTCCCTGTGTTCAGACTTCATTCAAAAATCTGTAGGATTTTTATGCTGGAGCTCTCTCAAACTCAGAGGTTTGACTGAACCTGGGTAACAGGCTGCAGTACTAGAGAGATGAAGCAGAAACCATGCTTCACTTCCTTAGAAAGCAATCATAAAAAACCAGATGCACACAAAGAGGCTGAGAAGTTTAAAGCAATGCCAACCACCCAGTTCAACAAACCTAGTCCCTTTCCAGCTGAACAACAAACGACAAATTATGACAGAAAAAGACTTTATATCATAAACATCTCAATAGTTCCAGAAACTGAAGAGAGGATTAACAATTTTTGCATCCATGTGAATGAAATGTGACCAAAAACCCTTTTCTACTCTTAAGCAATCAGGACAAAATAACCTAATGAATAATTGAACAGCCAAGAGAGCAAAAGCATAAAACTATCATTTTCTTAGACGCCAGCTGTGATTTAAGTGACCTCCTTTGGTTGTTATTTCCCATGTAAAACATTCTCCTTTTAGTCATAGCCTATTCAGAAGAGAGGTCCCATTCACTTTGTCACACTACTCTCAATATATTGAGTCTGTAAGAAATCCTGTGACCCCAAATAAGCAGAAGAGACCAAGGAATGAAAAGGCCTTCTGCAAAATGAAGGGGTGGGGGAGGAGGAAAGATGCTTTCCAATTAAGTTTAAATGCCTCTGTAGAACACCCCTTAACAAAACAAGCTATGATTCCAACAGTTTGCTGCACACTAAAAAACCACTTAAGCTGTTTGGCTTGAAAAAACTCACACAGCATCCCACAAAAAAAAAACCCTACAGCATTAGTTTAACGAGAACTTACTTCATGAAAACTCGTATTAGGATTACAAAACTCCTAGTACAAATATAAATACCAAAGTAGAATATAACACTGTCCATTACACTACTCACTAAGAAGAGCAGGGAATTTGCTAGTAATACTTTAGGCATTACAGGCTGATGAAGACTATACATATGGCTCTAAGGTTTTAGAAGTGACATCTATTTAGTCAGCTTTTTTTCCTTGAGGGGGTAATAGGGGAAAAACTTGCTGCAGATGGAGGTTGGAGCAACGTGGCCTTCTGAAACCTATCCAGAATTAAATCAGCATAACATTCTTTTGCTTGCAGTCCTGAAATTTAACTTTGATTTGCTAGTCAACAGACATCCTAGCCAAAATGGTTCTAAGAGTGCATAGCATCTTATCTAAGGTGTACCACCCACTGAAAGCCAGAAACTGGCCAACATGTCAACACAACTTCACAAAGTAAATCATTCTCTGCAAACAGTGAAGGAACAATCTGCAGAGGAGCTTCTCAACTTGATAATATGAATGCTGTTTCCTATTTATGTCAAGTTACTTATGTCTCTGACTCAGTAAAAAAAGAGTACTGCTTGAAGTTGCCCACAGATTTGGGTCCAGGTACTCTTGCTTACTTTCTCCAGTCAGCTGTAATTCAAAGCAATTATATGTATTTATTTGTTCACTTAGGTTACAAGATTACTTACAGAAAGCAAAAACAACTGCACCCAAACATAGAAGGGTGAAGAGCACCCTCATGGTTTCCGGGAGAAGCTTTTATGTATTCCCTTAACTCTTCTCTCCAATTATCTTTCCAATAATATTGACAGTATATCTCTACTTTTTTCATTTGCTTTGTTTTAATCTGTAAAATGTAAAAACAACACCAAACTCAAAAATAGAACACACAAGTTTTTTCAGTAAGATCTGACCAAGATACAGGCACATGCAATACTGGAATAGAAATTAATCACTGTGAAGTGATCCTATCAATCTGTCCTCTTATCTCTACATGAACAAAAGGTTTAGAAGACCTGTCACAACTAAGACAGCTCATTCCTACTTGATTCATTTTTGATCAAAAGTCCACTAAATGTATTTCTTCTCCATAGATGCACAGTACATTCCCTGAGGTTTCATGCTGATTCATGTGTGCAGAACTTCTGTTTAAGAGAAAAGCTGATTCTGGTACTAAACCTTCACTAGACACAACTAGGTAGATATCTAAGTAGTGCAAAAAGCTGCAAGTGCTACTTAGTAATAAAGTGAAATATAAACCACAGAGCTAAGACACTACTGGGTACTGAGTACCACAGTCTCTGCCAAGGACATTTCTAAAGGCAAAAAGATTAGCAGCTTTTGAAGACCTATGGACTCACGAAACCACAGAGCTGTGATTACAATGAGGGAGACAAAGATGTGAGCTACAGTGATTTCTTAGTGCTTTGTGCCCACAAATACTGACTTCTTTCAACTTTCCATCATCTCCTCATTTTTCAAAACTCCTGGACAATAAACACAACCAATCTGGGCAATAAAGGAACTCTGAAGACAGTTTCCATAAGAATATGAGTGCCAACTAGCTATACATGCTTATAACCCCTTACACCTATTTCTCACAGCACACCCCAAAGACCTACAAGAAGTGGCAGTTATGAATTAATCTCATTGTGAACCTTGTTAGGTGAATACTGGAACACAAGTACTTGGGAAAATGGTGCTCTACTACAAAAAAAAAAAAAGCATCACTGTTGTCAACAGTAAGCTCTGAATCCAGGAATAAGAAACTTTGTCAACTACCAGAAAACTAATCTTCCTATCAAATACACAATTCAGAAAGGTACAATATCTACACAAGCTGAAAAGACATCTGGTACCTGATTGTACAACTATGAAGCAGAATTCATCTTTAGAAGAGGTTCAGAATCACGGTGTCTTTATCTCAGCCCTGGAGTACTTGCTGTTGCTTGACCTTTTTGGTCTCCTGCTCTGCTCTGTCCCCCAAGGCAGCACAAACAGCATACTGCAGTCAAGGTAATCATCATGGCTTTAATTCAACTGTCCATGCAATGTTCCTGCTCACTGAACCATTCTGCACCCAACAGCAACCCACTGGGGCTACCCAGAAGTGACCCAATAACCCAGGAACAGAGCACTGCCCCTGTAAGTTTCTGTGTAAGACCACAAACCTTAAGAACAATGCCTGTACATGACTGTATTATAAAACATATACAGGACTACAAAGCAGTGACAGGTGACTTCCAAGAAGCCATTTCTTGCTCTGACCAAAACAGTAGCACAGTGGAGACAAAGTGACCAGAGTCATGCAATTTTCTTTCTTTCTTTGCCATGGCACTCTGCTCCCACATACTGATCTACTTGTGGCATCCCACTTCACATGTGGAGAGAAACAAGATGCAGAGTAAAACCAATTATTTTTCAGTTAAAAGTTGTTAGTATTGGTTTGGCTGGCTTAATGATTGGGCACAAATTCCACTTCAGATCTCAGGGTCATACTTAATACTTACCTGAAAAAAAAGGTTCTAGCCACCAATGCAAACTTTCCCAGGATCTTAAAGTAATTATTAATGACAGTCTCAAAAGCACAGCCACTCTCCCTGTCACAGAGTTTGGTTAAGATGCATCTGATGACAGCTGCTTGCTTTTTCCCCCACCTCACCTCATCAGTTTCACCTCCAGTTCAGTGAATGAAGACAGACAATTAACATGGATTATTTCAAAGAACTATAAAGCAGGCCAGTCTGGTAACTGAAGAGCTGGGAACAAGCTGGAACACCTGGAAATAGCAGCCTCCTAACCCAGATCTGTCTGATCAAACTTGTTCAGTCATGGCCATTACAACAATAAAGCTGAAGGCAGTAGGACTTCCCCCTTTGCACTCTTTTTTTCCTTAAGTATCTGCAAGAAATGTCCAGCTTTTCCACATAATTATAGCTATTAGAAAAAACCCACAGGAGATAATGGGAGACACCAAATTTTAGACAGATACCAGTTTAGACAGCAAACTCAACAATGAGCATTACAAGCACAAAACATCCTACATAAGACACTCCAGGCTGCTGGGCTACCTGTGTAGCACATCCAGTACCTTTTTTTTTTTTTTTTTAATCTGGTGGGAGCAGACTCTGACAAAACACAAATGAGTTGTTCTCTCAGGTACACAGCCACTTGGTACAGTTCAAACTCTAAGGAGCAATCTCATTTATGGGTGTGTGCACACCCAAAAATACAAGCAACCCTTTCCTGAGAACTTCACAAGGAAGTAGAGTTGCTACAATCATTCAAACACAGCACAACTTTTTATACCATTTCACTCTTCATTACTGACATACTCTTTTTAAGAACTATAGGATAACCCACTAACATCATCAACCATCAGGTTTGAATTAATCTGGGCAGTTTAAAATAGAAGTGAGAAGTCTAAGCTTTTGAAATATCCATTCAGAAGACAAAAACCAACTACTGAAAGAGTTATAAAAGTTTTATTACCACTTTTCATAACAATGGATATTATCCACTCTAGTATTTCTGTATCTAGAGACAAATCTATCAAGCAAGACAGTTTTGAATCTGTTTTTAAAGAAAATCACTGAAAGTTTTCACTAGTCAATCGCATTTTGGCTGATGAGATTAAATCAGCTCTAAACTAAGGTTCTCTTGTGGATGTTTAGGCAGAGATGAAGGTAAAGTCTCTGAAGCCAGTACTGCTCACCAGGCCAAATGCACCAGAGGCACAGCCAGCTGGGCCAGTCAGGAGCTGTGAAATAGGATTTGCTGAGAGCCACTCTTTCTCCGAGCTGTCTGTACTATAGCTTTTGTCAGGATAGAAGCAATTAAACTTTGTCATCTATTACCCAAGCCTTTAGTAAAACCAGCAAATATCACTGTATATTGACAACTTCTACTGCACAGCAAGTTCAGACTTTTCTTTTGTCCTGGTTTTATCTGGGATAGAGATAAGTTCTTCTCAGTAGCTGGTACAGAGCTCTGTTTTGGATTCAGTACCAGAACAATGCTGATAACCCATTGATGTTTTGTTTGTTGCTAAGTTGTGCTTATCCTAAGTCAAGGACTTTGTGTCTCATGCTCTGCCAGTGAGGAAGTACACAAAAAGCTGGGAGGGAGCATAGCTGGGACAGGTGATCTGAAGTGGCCAAAAGGACTCCACACTATAAAAGCTAATGCCCAGAATATAAACTGGGGAAGTTACCCACAAGGGGCTGATCAGTGTGTGGGGACAGGGTCTGGCATCAATCAGTGGCTGGGGAGCAACTGTATTGTGCATCACTTGGGTTTTTTCTTTATATTATCATTATTATTTTTTACTATTATGTTTTACTTTGTTTAAATTAACAATTTTTTCTTACCCCAGCTTACAAGTTTACTTTTGATTCTCCTCCCCATTTCACTGGGGTCAGGGGTGAAGGGGATGGAGGAGGTGGTAAGCACAAACTGTGTGGTGCTTAGTTGCCACCTGGGGTTAAACCACAGCATCTATGAGGAAAATGCTCCAGAATTTCAATCAGTTACTGATTTGGGGCAAAAAGCAACAATACAAATGTTACTGGTCAATGTGTTCAAGTAGTGAGGCAAAAGGAAGGTAGTGTCACAGAATATTCTGTCTTGGAAAGGACCCACAAGGATCGGCAAACCCAACTCTTTAAGTGAATGGCCCAAAGAGGGACCGAATCCACAACCTTGGAATTACCACGCTCCAACCAACTGAGCTACTCTCATACAATATACTGCAGTCCACATAACACGGGGAAAAAGAAAAAAAGCACGGCAGGGAAGAACACTGATATGGAATAGTACGAATAGCAGGACATTTCTCAGTCCATCCTTGAAACAAAGTGAATGCCCCAAACGTTCTCTTTGACTGCTACTATCCTTATCCTCAAGAATCCATCTCCTCCTTTCCCTAAGAGCTGGCAGAGGGAACCCATTTCTGAATTTGGGATCCCACTTTGAGATCAAACCTTCCCATCTCAATTTTTCAGTTAATAGATTAATCGTATCCTGTCATCTTAAAACACTTAGAAACCTACTGTCCTATCAGAATGACCTGAACAACAACTATAACACCCCCCCGGGTTTGGGAGAAAAAAAACTGCTGGAAACTAAACTCCTCACTTCAAACATAACAAAGGTAATATAGAGTGTGCTATAAACTATTATAGTCCAGCTGCACCTCCTGTGTAGTATGCTAAAGTGAGTAACGCAACAAGGATCCTAGGGGACAAAGCTGGATGTCCCACAGCTTTAGGTTTTGTGCTAGAAATTTAACAGAAGTCAATTCAAGCACACAGCAGAGTCCTCGAAGTTTTCAACAACACATTTGAACTAAATAAGTAAACTCTATCTACACCATCAACAAGTATCAAACGCTTTATAACACTCTGCAATTTCCACGACGATTTCAAAGGAGTTTCCAATACCAACCACTTTCACCTTATTCTCCAAGCGGTTTAATCAGTACCACTGTGATCATTCAGACAGGGACATACCCTGGGTACAGGAAGTGAATTCCAGTTTTAAGTCCATGTAGTTTGTAGCAGTCAAAGGGTCTTTATCATATTACTGTCACGTCCAAAGCCTCTGTCCTGCCCTATGGGCTTGCTAGCGAAAGCCTGCCCGTGAGCCGGTCCGGCAGACCCGCACCCCCTCGCCCCAGGCTCTGCCCTCCTCGGCCGCCGCCGGCTCCTTTACCTGGTGAAGAACTCGGCGAAGCTGCTGCCGGCGCCGGCGATGCCCGCCCGGTGCCGGGCCCT
>VZRX01008448.1:56771-69161 GCA_013398075.1 Notiomystis cincta
GGGCCCGGCACACGCAGGCGCGCGGCGCCGGCGGCGGCCCTTCCCCCCGGAAAGTCACCATAGAGAGGCCGGGCAGGAAGCGCCCGCCCGCTCGCCCTCCCGGCAGGGCCGCACCCGGAACCATAGAGATGCCACCCAGACGGGCTCTGCCCCGCCAGAGGCGCCGTGGAGGCCGCGCCCCCGCCCCGTACCGTATTCCACCTAAGGGCTCGCGGCGCGCAGCACGTACCGCATTCCGCCGATGTGCCGCGGCTCGCAAAGCCCAGCCCGGCGGCCTTGTCCCTCCGTCCCCCTGTCCCTGCCCCAGAGCCGCTCCTGCGGGGATGGAACGAACTGCCCGGGCACTCGGCAGCCGGGCACGCGGGAGCCCCGCCTGCGGGACCGGGGAGCCGGCGGCGGCTCGGCCCGGGAAGGGCTGTCCCAGGCGGCGGAGGGAACAGGGAGCCCCGGCACCGGCGTCCCTGCGGGGCACAGGGCAGGGCAGCATCGCTTTTTGGAGGAGACAGGACCTACCTCAGCTTTAGGGGAAACGGGACAGGGAGGAAAGAGAAATGAGATCGGCATTTCGAAATCGTGGGGTGAATCCTGCCCTGAGCGAGGGATGGGATGTCCTAACTCCTCAGGCTGACGCTGGGGAGGCGGATGGAGGACATTTACAGGTCCCATCAGCGCTGTTTGCCACCGCAGTTCTCAGAGAAAACCCAAGTTATTACAGTCCCTCTGCCCAGCAAGGGAGCAAGGCCACAAGTCACACAAGAGAAGGCCAAGGGGCTTTCAGTCCCCAGAAAAGCAGGAACAGCTCGGTCCCATGCTCGGTCTAGTAGGCACCTCCCATCCGGGGCAAACACCCAGAGCAGCCCCAGCCCAAGAGAGGACTTTGGCATTCCAACAGTAAATACTCACAGGTCGTAGCAAGGGAAGTGCCCTTCCTCTGCAAATCCTTGGCCAAAGAAGCTCTCCATTTAATGGCCCCACCTTCTAGGGGGTTCCAGTGTGGTGGAGGGCCTTGCTTTTAAAGCCATGCCCAGAGAGAGGCCTCACCCACCAAAGAAACAGCCTCTCTTTAGTTTGGCTTTTTTTTGTTATTTGTTTGGTTTTGTGGTTTCTTTTTTCCTTAAAAATTGTGAGCATTTTGGAAAGAAAGGTTTAAACTAGGATTCTTCAGCTCAATAAAAAGTTGATGCATTTCATTGTGTTGTGACTTCTTGTTAGCATTTTGCAGTATAAAGTCTGGGCTTTACTCAAGTTTTAAAAAATAGTAATTTTTTTTTCTTGTCGTCTTGTAACTGTACTTTTGAGGTAAGATGTGCAACACTGGTGTTATAAATGCAACAAGAAAGTCTGATCTCACCCCTTTTGACTTGAGTAACTGGCAAATACTTGGGATCTCAAACGTGATTTGACTATCTTGATAGCAGGCATGCAGCCTCATGCTGTGCCAGATAAGGGACCATTGACCTCAGCTGCTTGCAAAAATGCCCAGTAAATATTTCCAGCATTGCCTATCCTTTGATTATCACAGGTGAACTGCTTGTGGAACACTCTGTAGGCTACTTTGGCCAAAAGAAACCATTAACAAAGATGAACTAATTAAGCTTTTTTGTAAGCTAAAGCTTTCTAATTAAGGTTTTTGCTGTAACTAAGATGGGCTTTTTGTTCTCCACTATGATCCAGCTCATCTCAGACACATGGAGGCTGATCACTCTGCCTGCTGAGTGAACACACATCCTGGGTGCTATGGAAGCTCTCTGCCTTCACCAGTGAGGATTTCAGGCTGAAGGAAACACTCAGATCCAAAGAGTGTCTGCATTCAGTTTCAACTAAGTGTCATTGTTTACCTGGGGTGCTCTATGGCAGCATCACCCTTGAACAGACTCATTAATGCAGCAGCAGCAAAGCAGTACCAGATGTTAAACAAGCTAAGCAGAGTGAAGAGTGGCACTGAGGGTGTAACTGGCTTATGGTGAGCTGATTTCAGTCACTGCAGCACAGATAGCTGGTAATTATGCCAGGCCTTCCACAGGATAGCACATTGTATGGCACAAAATAAGATCATTTGGTTCATTGCACTTGCACTGATTTCCATCTCTACAGCTGCTGTGGTTAAATCCCAGACAGCAACCAAGGCCCACAAAGCCACTCACTCCATCTCCCAGTGGGATGGGGGGTGTAAAAATGAGGAAATCCATAGGTTGAGATAAAGACAGTTTTACAGGTAAAGCAAAAGCCATGCACACAAAGCAAGGAATTAATTCAGCACTTCCCATCATCAGGCAAGTGTTCAGCCAGTTCAGTTCATCTGATTTGAATGAGCAAGGATGGGCAGGGAGTCTGCAGAACGTTGTGAGCAATCCACAGGGAAGAAGTGGGACTAAACAGCAGATTCTGAATGAGGAAACCACATTTATAGTTTGTTCCCAAAGAAGGAGAAAAACACTAGTCTGTAAAAAACCCCAAACAACAAAGTGTACAACTAAGAAGCCAATGCCCATCACTAACTTCTTGTTACCAAAAGAACAACATAACAAGGACTCAGATATTAGTCTAACTCTTGTGCCAATCACTGCTGCTAACTGAAATACCCACTTAACAGCTATAACCAATATGTAGCTGATGGTTTCTCAGAGCTGTTTTATTACTTCTGTAATTAAAATATGGAATGGCTTCCTCAAATCAATGTATAGGAAGAGTTGTACCCTAGGGCTCCCAAAACCTCTGATGTTCTTCTGTTTGCAATATAGTTGTGATCTCTGGCAGTTCACTCCTGAGGCTTTCACTGCTTTGGAAATGCTACTTTGGAAAGAACATCTTGCACTCTACTAATAGCAGTTTGCACTTTTAATACAAAGCCCTTTGGACAAGATCTCATCTTGTAACTAAATAACAATTAATTAAGTTGTTTGGCAGACGCCTGCACACTGAAAGCTTCTCCTTGGCACACTCCCAGTCCTGCTGCAGTCCTAGAATCAAATTACACTGCTTGTGGATCCAACAAGCTGTATACCTGTATTAAGGCAATTCAGACTGTATTACTTTGCTTTGTGGTGCTTCAAACAGTGCCCAAACCACCCTGAGCACTGCTGTGGGCTAAGCTGTGCTTGTCATTGCTTTGCTAGGCACAGGAGCCTTTCCAGGTTATTGACAGGCACTGGAAGAACTCTCCTCCCATGTAACCTCCATGTTTCCCACTGCCAGACTGGACTAATTAGATGATATATCTATATATAGACTTCCTTTTCCTGATGGACGTCACCATCAAAATAAAGAAAAGCCAAAGACTCCAGTGTATCCAGATGCTCCTGGTTTAAGTGTCACCAAACCCATATGGCCAGAGAGTTACCTAGAAGTCACCCTTATCTGAAACCAGGTTAAAATAGAAACAAACAAGTATTTATGACCACATCCAAAACAGATTTGTAATCACGCAAGTTCTTAACAGTGTAAAAGAAATTAATTAAAGAAATTTAAAATCTGCTTCTGTTATGATCCAAAAGTCTTTTGCTTTCCCCTTTCTATCCAGTTAACCAATTAGACACTTACTAACCTCATCCACAGTCTCTGTCCATGCCTGCCAGAAATCTCATGGGTTTGTGTAGGGGATTTAGAGGACCAAGAACAATTATTCTCTTACATATTTCATCCACTAATTTTGAATCACATGTACTCAGTCTCAACTAGTTTTGAAGGCTTTAAAAACTTTCTAGTTTTTAGGCAAAATAGCAGCATGGTTCTTAGCCTACAGCAGTACATTTCTTTTGTGAGAGCTCATTCAGCTGCAGGGATTTTACTTTGCACTTTTCCTACCAACATATATTGTCACATGCAATGAGAGTGTTTACTTTTCTAAAGTTAATATGTTATTGATAAAGATTTTCTAGTCCTCCCCTATGGTAATTACAACAAATTCCTGTCTCAATCTCGTGCTCTTTGTTTACTGTGTCATTAATACTAATAAAATCACTCCTATGGCTGATAAAACAAAAGCAGAAAAAGAAGTGATTCTTGGGAATTTTCCTTTAATTTTTTTTTCTTTTGCCAAGTCATATTGGATTTATATTCTATAGTGTTGTAATATACATTGAGGGCTATGAGAACAGGAATCTGTCTTTGCATTCTCCAAACACATCCTCTTCATAAGGTAAATTTACATTAAATATTTAGGAATAATCTAATTGATCTGATTTCAACCTGCCCGAACCTACAGATGCTATTATGAATATACAGCATGACTCTAAAATGTTGCCAAGACTGAGTGTCAGGTCCTGGCTGCTCTCAAATTCTGTCTGATAAATTTAGTGGCAAGAGAAGTCTTCTAAGAAAAAAATTCCACTAAGATGAAACTTGAAAGAGCCTTTCCTCCTGAACTCAGTGAGGGCTGGAAGGGGCTTAGGACTATTTGCAGAGGAAAACTTTTAATCAGATTTTATTAGAAATTATTTTCTTGAGACATGACCAGCACGGAAGCTTTCAAACCTTTCACAGAAAGTTGAAGAAATTGTCACAAAATGTACAACAGCAACTAAGTGAACAGTTTTCAGTGACAATATTGGTGTGAGTTGATCTTACAGATGAAAAATAACCTAATTTTTTTTTCCATGTTTTTTGACACTACTGTCCTAGCAATTCTGTTGGTTTCACAGCACGTGAAGCTGGGACATGCAGACACAGGAATAATAGAACTGCCTACACCTCAGTTTACAAAGCACTGCTTTTGAATGTTGAACTAGGTCCTAAATAACAATAAAAAGAGTTTATCCTTAAAAGAACAAGTCTCCCTTATCTTGGGCAAACAGAAAAAGAGGGAGTGGTTGGAAAGTTGGAAAGGGTAAGGTTCAGTTTTACTGCTGTGTGTTTAAGCTGCACTAAACTGGCAGACAGTCCCTCAGGAAATGCTGCAGCCAGGCACAGGCAGCAGGAGTAATCACAGGCAGTGCAAAAGGGGAGAAATTTTTAAAGCTTACTATTTATTAAGGGCATTTATTAAGTATATTTGCTAAGAAATGTTTGTCTATTTGTACAAATCAACATGCAACATTTGGCACCAGGGATGGACAGGAATAAGGGAAATGAGGAAAAAAAAAAAAGAAGAGGCGTATATTTACTACACAGAAATATCACCTTCTAATTATGCAGTGTTGCATCCTACACATATCCTGAGCTATTTTCCCTACAGCACTGAGAGCTCGTGTTGCTGAGTTTTTCTATAAGGTTTTTTATGTTGTGCTCATCACCAAAGTGTCCCAATCCAACACTGCATCCTGTAATGGCTGTAAATGCAGCTATTAGGTTATGGCTGTGGCTCAATAGTGTGACAGTGGAACACTTCTCATTTTTCAGTTCCAGGGGTGTAATTTATTTTATCCTGACTCAGTTGTAAGAACCAATCATACATCCTTCCTCCACTTCTCCGTAATTGTTTCCATAGATGGAGCATCAAGGAAGAACTGCAAGAGACCTGTCCCCAGTCTAAACAGGGGTGTCTCATGAAAAGTCCTTATTATGCAATCAAGCTATAGCCAGTGCAACTGATATTTGGCACGTTCTCCCACAGGAAGAGAAGGACATACTACAGACAAAGGCTTTTGTTTATCTATTTTTCATTCAAACACAAATTTGCTCAGCTCTTGCTAGAGAAGGAACAAGGAGCACTAGGTGGCAAGGTGTGTGAGCTGTTGGAACTTCTGGGGCAAAGACTGTAATAATCAAGGGACTCCTGCAGGATGGATTTGTTTCTGACCAGGGATAACTTCCAAGTAGTTATTACTATAGTGATCTTTACTGTGAGCATCTTCTGTGGCCTTTACCAGCATGAAATCTGGGGAAACCCAAACTAATTTGCAGATTAAGAACAAACACTTGAATGTGAATCAATTTCCAAAGTTGTAAGTGTAGGCTGTGGAACTTTGCCTGTTGTGCCTACATGTCTGTAAGTATCCTTGAGCATCAATGCCCAGGTACTTGACATGCTGTGGTCCAGGCACGAGCTTGCAGTAAGTGGGTAAATTAGTCTTGCCACTATGGGCTCATACCCTAACTTAGGCAATAGAAAATTTGTGCTGTCAAATGAGTGAGAGGAATCCAAAGATTGCTCTAAAATACGTGCTGGATAGATTATAGAGATGTGGAATCTTCAGATTCCAGAATATAGGGCTGTGAAGCCTTCAAAAGGCTTTTATCTGCCTCCTGGCATCACTTCTGCCTTGCTTATATTCTGAGTCCTGAACTGCTGTTGATCCTCAAACACAGGTTTTCCAAGCTCCAAGCCTTACTAGTGACAGTGGATCTTCCCTTCAGGACAGACACAAGTGTGCCTCATGCCTGTGTAGTGTGACTGTGCAGAACAGGCAGTTCTGATAGGGGCTGCATGCACATCGTAACAAGATGAGAGACTGAAATGCTCCTTATGAAACACTGAGATTCAGCCTATCAAGCATCACATCTCCCAGGTGCTAGAAAGCTTTCCAGCTTGCTCATAGGCTCCATTTCACTAAATCTCTGAAATAAATGAACACAAAAAACCCAAAAAGCAATGTTTTGGCTGTCTGAAATTCTTTAAAGTCAAATCATGCTGATTAGAGATTAAATTTGCCTTCTTAATTCTAAGTGCCAAGCACTGGCCCATGTAGATAGAAAATTTGTTTGCAGTCTGTCCTTTGAAAATAATCTACATCATCTCTCAAAAATTATTTTCACATTATGGGGACATAGGCAAAAGAGTAAGGAAAACGTATATTGGTCTTTTTAATTAATTAGAATTCACATAGTCTGAAGCAAAGCAAAGATATAATTTATCTGCTATGTTGGAAATTGTCATTGTGGAGACAAATTAATAATTTCCACAGGGATCTGAGTTTGATTTGGAAATAGTGCTGCCACATCGGTTGGTAAGAGTGAATTTCAAAAATCTTTCATTCTTCAAGATCTATGTGTGCCCTCTATTGGAAACATGGGGTGGCTTGCATCTTTTAATCTTAATTTTAAAGCTAGTTTTATAAATGCAGTAACAGCCAATGATGCATTTGTATCTTAAAGTATACAGAGACAGCATTTTGAAATGCTGAACACTTTATTATAGACTGGCTTTCACATTATATTGATTACTTTAACCTAGATTAAACACTAGTTAAAATAATATAGGTACAGATTACTATAGCAGTGCCATGTATTTTGCATTCCTGTTTAGAAAACAAAGCCAAAAGCTCTTTTCTTTGATGTGCATCTCTGGAAAATGGCAGGGACTCTCATAAAATATCAGAGCAGCTGAACACATTGCTTTGTTAAATAAAGTGCAACTCAAAAATACAGCTCATGTGCAAGAAAGCAAAGACTGCACTAAAAGCATCTTTCTGCCTCCTAAACCACTGGGCTGTGGCAGGAGCCACGTCCACCCAGCATTCCTGCTTTGCCCTGCAGAGGTGCTCCGTGGCTGCCAGGGAATGGTGCTCAGGATCAGGACAGTTAAGAGCACTCTCAGGGGGCTGTCTGGCAACTAAAGCCTCTGGTTTTACCTTCTGGATTTGGGGCTGTACCTAAGTGTCACAATGGGCATTTCATCCCTGCCTGAGCTGGCAAGGATGTCTGCTCTGAAGGTGAAAAATACTCTTCAGGCACTGGCACTCTCCCAGGAGGGACCAGTCTGGGGGGCCAGAGGGGATAAACTGCCAGCCATGATCTCTCCTCTGAGCTGCCTTGAGGAAAGCAGCTAACTAAAACTGAGCCAAGGGAGCTGATAAAAGCTGGGCCACTAAGAACAGAAGGGGGAAAACAAGAGGTTCACTTATGCTAGGTCTGGGGAATAAAAGAAATAAAATAACGATAAAATAAAGCAACGGCGTGACCTTATCACTGAAAAGCAACTTGCCAAAAATCCCAGGATGGCTAAATGATTGCTGTCTACTCAAAGCTAAATCTTTTGAATTCTGGGATCCAGCTCCAAAACTGAATACTGAGAACAGCCCCAGGAATAACAGAATACATCAGAGAGAGAATAAGAAAGCAATTAGAAGGGTTGGTAAGGCTCTAAATGGCTCTGTGCATTTCCTGTATCACTAGAGGTTAAAGGGGATAAATCAAAGAGGATTTAGGCAGTCCTGGGAAGGGGAGTATTTTCTTCTCTGTGTCAGTTGTAAACTGGAGGATATGATGGGAAGACAGCTACTCTTGCTCTTATCTTTTCAGTAATGCAAAGAAAACATTCTCTCAAACTGAAGAGTATCTATGAGATAAATCAGAGCAATCCTGCGATTTTAAAAGTGTAAGAGTCATCTTGTTTTGGTGGTATGCCCAGGAACTCTGATGCACTTCCACATTAAGTGGTTAGGTGCTAGAAAAAATATGCAGCTTTCATGTGAGACCTGAGAGGTCAAAACAGTGCAACTTCCCTTCATCTCTCTAGGAAATCAGTTCAGCTAATTAGTGGTCCAGCCAGCAAAAGGTGCTGTTTTCACATCTGAGTACTGTAAGTGTTGTGGAAAAGCCATTTACCTGTAGTTTTTGTTCTTCTAATGCCATTACACAGGAATCCCAATTGCAAATAGAGGCTCTCTAAATTAGGTCATAGGAAGCACCACAGCACCCCTACAGACCAGAATTCATAAGCTCTCATACAATAATGCTTGGCAGGGCTTTCCAAAAAGTGAATTTCATATCTCTGGCCTTTCTATCTGGGAGAGGAGCCAGGCCCTTTTCCCAGAAAAGTGATTTGGTTGGATAGTACATATTTTTTATTAGTCCTTACTTAACTTTAAAGATATTCCAAACTCAAGAGCTGATTTGCTAAACAACTATAGTGAAATCACTGAGAGAACTATATTAACTTCAAAATATGTGAGGAGCTAGAGTGGACTCTGTATTGGACAACACAAATTCAAATTATTTCTCTTAAGTCTGAGCAGACTAAACATGCTTTTGATACTTAGCTGTCAATTAGTTATTCTTCCTCTAACTTCTCTAGACAGTTTCTGAAACAATGAATTATTCATCAACTTCCAGTTCACTCATACAGCTAATCCATATCTCTGTAAAAAAAATACTATTTTCGGCGGGAAATGCTGGATCCTTATACAAACAGATTAGCAGTCTCAGCATATGATCAAGTCCACAAAACAAGTCCACATGGCATTGAAAGCATGAATATAATACATAAAGCCAAGATACAGACACATATATATGTACAGAAAGATTCTTTAGCTATGCAGAGATGAATACATGGATAACCATACTGGTTTCAGATGTAACATTATTACCTTCAATGACATGTTTTCCAAGATGTTTAAAATCAGTCCCCCAAGGGACTGTAAAGTCACCACAGAGCTAATTGCAAACCCCAGTTTAGTCTGACTCACATACATCAGTGGCTTTCTAGACTGCAAGGAAGGCGACTTAGCCACAGCATCATTTCATCAGTACCTCAACACGTTTTACACAGTGAGACCACATGCTGAAAACTGACACCACCTCACAAAGATTGTTATAATACTCCTCCCCCATTTGGACAAGCTCTTAAAATTGAATTAACTATTTAGTTAACGACTGTTGGTATTACATTCATTTGCCAAAGCAGAAATGCTGGCACTGGCTCAATGTGGCTGCAAGCTGGAGCTGCTGTCTGAGAGAGAGCACACACGACGCCAGTGACCCTTGGCAGCACCCTGCCCTTCCCCTGCTGCAGGCTCGTTCTGCCCAGCCGGCTGCAGCACCGGCACAGGACAGCACAGCTGCACTGCCCCTCCGGGAGGCACCCTGGGGCTTGGTTCAATTACCGGGTCCTGGTCGAGCACTGAGTTTTAACCTGCCTTGGCTGTCCTGGCAGTGACCCAGACTGAGGCAGGAGCTCCAAATGCAGTCACAGTAAACCATTAAAGGCTCCATTTTAATTGCTGAATCAGTTCTCCCCTAAATCATAATATGTGCTATAAAACATGTGAGCACTTAGTCTAGGATGAGATAATTTTACAAGGGAAAAGTAAGACAAGGAGAAAGAAGGGGGAAGGAGAAGGAAATTGATTTTGGTTTCTTATATAAATCTGTTCTTGGAGGGAGGGAGATTTTAAAAACATACAATATCAAGACATTATATTCACATTGCAATATGTCTTATATATATTTTCTAGATAAGTTTATATTTTTCACAGATGGAGCAAGCTTGCAAATCTTCTGGAGTCACAAGAGGCTGATTTATCCATTCCATCAGTATTTTTTCCGTTATTTTGCTCAGAACTTTCCTGTTCTATCCCAAGTAAGATAAATTCAAGAATTTGTTAAAATCAAAGCTTACAGCATTTGCAACTCACTTCACACACTAATTTTCACACAGTGTTGTGCTTTCCCCTGTGTTTTTCTTTCCTCCCTCTCCCATACGCTTACACTTCACTCCTTCCTGCCCAATATAGGAATAAAAGCAGGGCAGTGGTTCTATTTCTGTCTTTGCCACTGACTCACTGTATAGTTTCTTAAGCATTTACATCTTCCACTTGGATCCTCTGGTATCTAAGAAGATGAATGTGTCTGTTGATGTTTTCTTTATGGTAAGAGCACTCATAATATCTCTTTCTGTGCAGATTCTATTGTGTTTAGTAAGGGTGGAGTCCACACTACAATGTTCTGTTAGTGAGGATATTAGTAGGGGTTCTGACTTCAACCTAGATACCTACTTTAATTACAACGATAGGAAATTTATTTTTTGAGATTAGTCAGTCAGATTTTACTTCAGCCAACAGCCACAAAATTTTAGGTGGGACACTCAGAGATAGGCACACAAAACAGCATCATCATATATGCTCTCCTTTACAATGCATGCTAAAATGGAGCTAGATATTCACAGAGCATAATGTGATCCTGGGAACAGGAGACACAGAGTTGTTTTAATATGGAGAATGCTGGCTACCTTGTGCTCCAGGGCCTTGCAGCACTACTGTCTGCTGAATATGCAAAAGCATTGCTCTTTCCTTTTCAGTGCTGTATTGCCTTAGGTCCATCTACTGTCCCACTTAGAGTCCCTCACAAACATATTCTGTCCTTTGGGGTCATCTTATTGATTGCTAAATAAAAGTAAATGTGTCACGTCAAATTTGCAAGTGTGTAGATAATTCTTACAAACTAAGATTTAGTCCTTACTATTAGAATGACCATCAGAGATCCACTGTGGTTTGCAGATGTTGGCAAAATCCATGTATATGGAACTACAGATGGTTCCAAATAAGACAAGCATGGAGTTGGTTCTTATCTCACAGCCTATGCTATTTTTACAGCTCCTACTGTTTTAACAAAGTATATATTTAATTAGAGAAGATTCTACAGCAGTTGTTTGAATTATGAGTTAGTCTTACAGATAAACACATTAACAAGAAGTGTATTCCAATTTTCAGTGTCATAGCAGGAATAACACAGTGGGCTGCCTAATGAACACTGTGATATCCAAGGCACAAAGAAAACAGGATCTTAAAAAACAGGACCAAATGTTAACAATCTGTTGTAAAATGGTGCAATTCAACTCGTTTATCTTAAATATCCTGATTTTTTTACAGGGTAAGCTGCCAGCTATGCTGTTCAAAATTTATTTTAAAAATTTCCACTCTATTAATTATCAGAAATAACAGTACAATGGAAATCAAATACTTACTAGCTTGAAAATTATTTGTGTTGGAACTAGCGGCTGGAGTAGTTTTAATTAAGAGGAAAAAAAAAAAACAACTAATGTAAATATAAATACCTATTTCCCGTGTTAATTAATTACATTGTTTGATTATTTTCTATTCACATCCCAATTGCTTTTTTCTCATGACAGCATTACCATATAAAGTCTTTGAGAATGAAGGATTATACCCTATTTGCACTAGGGTACTTTACTGAATGTAGGCTGTAAATATGTGCTGTAATTATATACATTTATATGACAATACGCCTATTATTAGAACAATAAATAAAAGACTGTTAAAATACGTCAGAAAACACCTTTGGCTGAAAAATAAAGAGGCAGGGTTTTGGTGCTGTGAACAACTTTCTGCCAAAATGCAGCAGATCCAAACTAGAGATCTTAGGTTTCTGTGCTTTTGGTTTCATCTCATGAAATTTAAAACCAAAAAATAAACGGCACAACACTGTTTTGGTGAAAACAGGTTCTGAGAGCCAGGTTTGAGCGCATTCTCAGTGTACCTAAACCGACCCGAAGTGACATCCCGCTCGCCAACAAATCTGCGGTGTGATCGCGGTCTCCAAAAGGAGTCACTTGGGAAGCGCCAGGTCCTGCCTCGCCCCTGACACTTCAATTCCAGGCTGAGGAGGGGGAAAGGGCCCTTGGCAGGGCAGTGCCGCGGGCTCAGCTCCCCCCGCGCGGTTGGCAGGCGCTCGCTCCGTGGCCGCTCGGCCCCCGCTCGGTCCGGCTGCGCGGGG
>VZRX01008448.1:69203-80467 GCA_013398075.1 Notiomystis cincta
GCTGCGGGCACTCACCGGGTGCCTGCTGGGTGCCCTGGTGCTGAGCACGCTGCTGGGCAACGCGCTGGTGTGCCTCGCCATCCTGCGCTTCCGCCACCTGCGCAACAAGGTCACCAACTGGTTCGTGCTGTCGCTGGCCATCTCGGACCTCTGCGTGGCCCTCCTGGTGATGCCCTGGAAGGCAGTCACTGAGGTGGCTGAAGGCTCCTGGCCCTTTGGCAGCCACTTTTGTGACACGTGGGTGGCCTTCGACATCATGTGCTCCACCGCCTCCATCCTCCACCTGTGCATCATCAGCCTGGACCGGTACTGGGCCATCGCCAGCCCCTTTCGCTATGAGCGCAGGATGACGCAGCGCCTCGCGTGTGCCATGATAGGCATGGCCTGGGCTCTCTCCATCCTCATCTCCTTCGTCCCGGTGCAGCTACACTGGCACAAAGCCAAGGACAGTAGAGAGCCGGGCTCCTGGCTACCTGGGACACCCCGCTGCGAAGTCAGATTGAACCACACTTACGCCATCACCTCCTCCCTTATCAGCTTCTACATCCCCGTGGCCATAATGATCATCACCTATACCAGGATCTACAGAATTGCCCAGGCCCAGATCCGCCGTATCTCCACCCTCGAGAGAGCAGGGGGGCAGTGGCCAGCCCCTGGCAAGGAGCCCACCTCCTCTTTGCGGCGTTCCTTGCACAAGGAGACCAAGGTGCTGCAGACCCTCTCTATCATAATGGGAGTCTTTGTTTGCTGCTGGCTGCCCTTCTTCCTGCTGAACTGTCTGCTGCCTTTCTGCCAGCCCAGCCTCGAGGAAGGCCCTGAAGGACAGTCACCCTGCGTTGGCCAAACCACCTTCAACGTCTTCGTGTGGTTTGGCTGGGCCAACTCTTCGGTGAATCCAGTGATCTATGCTTTCAACACAGACTTCAGGAGGGCTTTCAGCAACCTCTTGGGCTGCCCACGCTGCTGCTGTGGCACACCCAAATCCCCTGTGGAGAGGGTGAACTTCAGCAATGAGCTGGTTTCCTATCACCGTGACACCACCTGCCTGAAGGAAGGAGCTGTCCCACCGTCAGTACCTCCTGCTGCCATCACTGCCTGGGTGCAGCCCGTGCCCCTTGCCATAAGGCTCCAGGGAGAGGACAGCAGGGAGGAGATGGCTATGGAGAAGAGGGTTGTGACTTCTCAGACACAGACTGCCCCTGGCAGCAGCCCTGACAGCTGTCAAGTGCCAGCTATTTTGCAATTGGATTGCAAGGCAAAGCTATCCCTGGAAACTGTTGGCCCCCCATACAGGACTTGGTCAGTGTGAGGGATCCCACTGCCTTGTTTCAGAGGGATAGGTAATCAAACACTTCTCACACACAGCCACCACACAGGGAGAGTTCTCCCTGCCCCTGTGTAAGTCCTCCAGCAATGAAAGTCCCATGCCAGAGGGATGGGAACACCCTGCTCTTACTGCAGAGCAGGGATAGGCATACAAAGTCCATCTAAAGGCACGTGGCAGCTACACATTAACCTCTTCCCATGGCCACCTTCACCCCTTACCCTCACAGTCATTAGACATCTCCCATGCATTTTTTCACCCCCACTCTGCACTCAAACCTGAGGTGTTTATTAAGAATAGCGAGATAATTAGATCAAAGTAAAACCAACTCATAGTTCAGGCAGCCAGTCCCTCCAGAAAGTAGAAATATAATGTGATCCACAAAATGAAAAGCAACCAGGTCATCTCTGTCAACCCATTTCACTGCTTGTAAATATGAAGAGCAACAAAAGGCAGAGCAAATAGATGTTGGATGGCTTGCAGGAGAGAAAATGATGGGAAAACTTTATGATCCTTTCTATTTGTGTGGAAGGGTTCAGCAGACATTAAGGGAATACAGTGGTATCACACTGCTCTGTTTCTCTGTCCACTACTTAAAGGTTCTGCTGCTGACCATTTAATGCTGTGCCACCATCCTTGCCCCATTTTTTCTGTCCCTCACCCATGAAGGATTGGCTTTGATTTATCTCAGGAAGATGATGAAGGTGCAACTGTCCAGAAAGAGACATTGAGAATGTGTACACTGCAAGAGTTTTCTTGGGCATTCAGTCTCACAGGTTGCACAGCTGGTATCTTTCAGGACAGTGATCTGTGCTGAAAGGAAAGCAGCAGGACAGACAGACTCTCCTCCCAGTGATCCTGCTCCCTGTGATTTTAAACCATGTGTCGTTCTTAGGTCTCTGTATGCATTTCCCCCATCAATAGTTCTTATGGGAAAATATCCTGCTCTTTTTAGGGATGTGTCCTTGAGGAATACTTGGGTGTGACTGCAATCTGTTCTTCATGAGCTGCACTGGCAGGACAAGAGGTAATGGGCTGAACTGTAAGAAAGACCAAGGCAAGAACTTGGAAAAACTTTCTAAGAATAAGGATAATTAAGCACTGGAGTAGATGCCTAGGTAAATGATGACATCTCTCTCAGTAAAATGACTGTAAGCTTCTGCCAGATATGACAGTGACAATGTTGACCCTGTCTTGGAGCAGAGGCACAGAGTAATGGTCTCTTTCTCCTTAAGAAGCATTGTGCTTAAGATGTTTGGTTGTGGGGTTTTTTTTGCATGCAACTATCCTTAGATATTTTCTTGAAGGTAAAAAAGATACAGGTAAGAACTTTGAGATGCCATTGATATACTTCCTTTCTTTTAGTGATTATCTATTTTTATTAGCATTTAAGAAGTATCATTCAGCATGCCTAGTGCCTCCTCTGGAGAGCAACCCTGAAATAAACCTGGTGTTGCCTTAGAATAGATACAAGATACGTGTTTTTTTGTTTTGATTCCTGTTGATTACTTCATAGGTGATCATATATGAAGTGTACATAGATTCAGATGTTAAATTCAGTTTGTGAGAGTATTTTCCTCAATACATTTCCTTCTTCTTACACAAACCAGAAACACATAAGAATGTCAGAACCTAACACCTTCAAAAAAACCCCTCAAAATTCTATCTTCAAGCTCTAAGAGACATCTTGTCTCATGCTCTTGCACTAAAACCCATCCTGCAGAGATACTGATACACCTGAGAAGATGCTGCCCTGAAGTGTGACTCCCCCACTGCCTGCTACCCTTCTGTTTCTGTTGCACGAGCTTCAGCTGGCTCCATCCCTCACAGAGGGAACTGTCCCTGCCCACACACATCTTCCAGCTCATGGGCAGGCACTCTCCTGGCAGTCGAGCCACACATGAAATTATTATGCACAGGAGAGTTTTTTTGTATGTATGTGTACAGCCTTATTATTAGTGATAAAAGATGTTAATTAATGGAAGAGAGAGAGTCACCTTCTCACAAGGTTTGCCCTGCTATGGGGCAGTCTCACCCAGGAACTGGGCTGGACTTATTATTTAGAGTGATGGTGAAAATGGTGAAGGGCAGAGTGGGTAGGAGAAATTAAGCAACAGATATATTTTAATAGTTTTCTCTTAAGAACAATCAAAAATGCATGGTAGCTTCAATCTGTGAAACTGTATTTGCATTAAGAATGGAAAAAGCTATTTTGTCAGTGCTTGTGGCTATAGTTTAAATATGCTTCATCAGTAGGTCAGATTGTACTTGAAAATAAATGTAGATTTTTCCTGAAGAAAAACTCCTGGTCTTTACTGAAGCTTTTAAAAGTGACAATTTGAAATTGCTTTTTATAAGTGATGTTGGAAATAATTGTTTGCAGCTAATTGATAATGTTGTTATTGATGTGCAGAAGATAACACACTACAGTAGTTTACAGCTGTAAAGTCTGTTACAGTAAGTGCAGTGTATTGTTTGAGACTGCAATAAACTTCAGAAGTTGCATATTATAAACTCTTTATTCTCATTTTCAGTAGCATATTACTGAAGGTACTTCATATGAAACTACACTACATAGCTATTCAGACTACATCTGCTGTTGCTGATTTAATAACATGTAAATATTGAGACTGCATGTAGTTTTATTTTCCCAGACTGGGAAGCATTCTACAGACCACCCACTTCTGTGAATAGTAAATGAGCAAGACTTGTTTTTCCCAATAGTTTTTGCCATGATTAACTGTGATTTCTGACTGACATTTTTCTCATGACAGGGCAAGCTGCTGTGTTAGATTACATGAGATTCAATTAATGTTGTTAGGTTTGAGTGTGATAAGAGATATTAAAATTATTACAATAAGCCAAGGTTTACTTCAGCAGAAATTAAGAGGCAAAGTTATTTCCTATTTACAATATTGAAGCCACTCAAAAGAAGTCTCAAAGCAAAAACTTTGCAGGGTTTCTATTTCTGGGTCACAACTTTCTTGGCTTGGCAGGGCAAAATAAATCACAAACAATAAAGTTATTTTTTTAGGGAGATCTATGGCTATTTCTCAAATGCACCTTTTATAACTCAGATCATCAAATCCACATATCTCCTTAGGGATTCACCACAGTGCATGTGAGGTATTTCACTGACTAAAAGCAGTTCATTTCCATGCCTCATATACCACATTTACAATACCATTAACGTCACAGCAACCTAAAAATAGTTTCTAAATAGCTCTGGTGTCAAAACTGGGCAACCTCACAGATACCTTATTGAAACACTCTCATTTGCCAGTGCCTAAATGTCTGAATCAAAACACAGTTCAGTGCAGCCAAGCACAAGTGGTGGGGTTTGCAAGGTACACCAAATGCCTCTTCTGTTCAAATAATTCCCACTCTCTTTCCTTCTGTCAGTCTACAAAGTTCTCAACCAGCTGCAGGTCCTATTTCTTTGTTATACAGTTGAGATAAATACAAAATTCTTGTGGTCATACAAAAGCTCAAGTTGATGAGTTTATGGTTATGGCAGCTTTAACAAATGCAGAATCCAGTGGAAATGTCAATGTAAGGAAAACAAGATCATACCTCAGTATCACACCTCCATTTTTTTCTTATCCCTCTGATTAGTACCAGATGCCTCAACATTTCAGTTAAACTTTCTGTGAAAAGCAGCTGACCTAGGTTACACAATTTGGTTGTCAGAAGCATCTGTTGCTGCTTTGCTTTTGCCAAAATCATGCCTCTTGTGCTGGATTTCAGATGAGGCACCTACGCACACCAAATTAAGCATATTTTAATCACATTTCACTGAACATAAGTGAAGATTATTTTGTGAAAAAGTCTTTATTCTTCATAAACTGTTTTTTCCCCTTAACTTGGGAGGTTGAAGTGGCTTTCTGGGTATTAACCACTATCAGTCCAGCCCCCCTGGGCTCTGATGTACCTGAGTGTTTTCACCACCACGGTTACAGACTCCCCACCACATAATTTTATCTCATTGGAATAGCTTGACTCACTTTCCTGAAACCCCTTGCCCTTCCCACTGTAAAGAGACACACAGGAGGATGCACCCCCTGGCCACAGGTATTCCTCTGATTTCTAGTTCTCTTAACCAATTTGCATTTACACCAAAGAAAGGCACAAAAATGTTAAAGGCCTGGTTTTTTTTCTAGCATATTCGTCTTGAAAAAACTTACTGTAGTCCTGATCTGGCCTTGTTATTCCTTCCCAGTCCCTACTTGTGTGTAAACATTGAAGACAATTTAGAAAACCCAGGGCTTATGAATGAATTTCACATTATTTTTAAGTTAAGTAGCTACACAATAGGAAAACTGCCAATCAGTGGAACTACTGATAGCAATAAATGAAGTTTGGACTTGTACCCAAGATTTTTCACATGTGTATAGTATGAAATGAATGAAGAAGCTAGGGAAAATGTAGGTTTATCTTCATCAACCAGAGAAGAATTTCATCTTGAGACAATTTTAGTTTAGTTTAGGTAGTGAGAAGACATTTGTAAAATTTGCAGAAACTGTTGCTAGGTTCCCTTTTCCCTTTGAAGAAAATTTTCATAGAGCTTTCTGCAGTTCAACCTTTTAATAGGTTTTTAACTAATTAAATTCATCTTTGCTCCCACCCTCAGTGAGAACACATCACTTCATTTTACCCTTTTCATATTTAAATCTGAACTGGCTGAATGGAGCCTATATACTCTGTTTCATGGGCTCACATCTGGCAATGACTTTTGCATGAAACGTGTGAGCAAGTTGTCTAAGCTTCTATCACAATCAGGGGAAATCTAGGCCAAAGAGCCAAATATGTCTGGAGCAATTTAGTGAATCAGGTGAAGATTCCTTCTACAGGGTGAGAGGAAAAACTGGCTGATGGGGAAAAAAGCCACTGATGCAGGGTAGCAACACAAAGGGAATAATAAGACCCAGTGTGCAAACAAACAAGTTGCAATCTTTTGCTGTTGGTAACAAAGCTGAATCAGTAAGAGATTTTAAATAAATGAATGCATAAAATAACACAGAGCATAGAATATTTACTAATGCCTAAGTCAATAATTGTCAGAGACACCATGGCACATTTGCTAACAGAAGGAGAGAAATACATAAAAGAGCTGAGTTTCAAGAGATGAAACTGGTAATTAGACATTGCCTCTTATGTTCTGGGTTATAGCAGAATATTGGTACTGCCAAATGACATTGTGACAATAAATTAATGGATAGTAGTGATTAATAACCCAAATTTCCACTCTAAGAATGTTTACCAGTGCATCCAAGCTATGAACTAAGTTTCACCAGACTGGTACTTCTTTGATGTGCTCCCAGCCTACAGTTTCTAAGCTCTTCAGGAGTTTGAAAACCCCAAACACCTGTTACCATCACAGGTAACAACATATGGAGCAGCTGTCCCTGGCAACAACAGGGCATTGGGGACTCAGCAGTTCACTGCAGGCTTTTTCAAAAAGATTTTCACTGTATTGCCCACAGCTTATGCTACAGGAGAAGTACAAAGTAGTCTGAAAGATGTTTGTAGTGGAAGCCATTTCCTTGAAGTGTGGTAAAAAGTTACTGTGATGATCCTTAGAGGCACCACCTCAGCACAGCTGGGGCGAGTCCAGGGACAGGGGAATAGAGATAAAACATAAAGCCTTTTGTTCTGAGCTGATCTCTGACAATCCAAACTGATCTTATTTGCAGCACAGGTCACTGCACTCACTACTACCATCACTTTTGGGTCCAGATAATGCACAGAAGTTGTTTATCTGAATATGCATTACATTTTCTTACAGAAGCAGCACTTGATTTTGCTTCTGAATAACCCCCTTTGTGAATTTAAGCCTAACTTTCAGTGACAGGCAAGCTAGACAGGCACAAAATTTGAATTGTAAATGCTTTCTTGAGCTTCAACTGTTGTTTAGTATGTCTTACTTTATAAAGCTGAAACGTGAAATATTGGGGTGGCAGAAGCTGAGCTCAAACAGTGCCTCAAGTCATCTGCCTCCAAATATATATTTTCTCTTTAAGTGTTGTTACAACCTTCCTGTTCTCCTGCAGCCCAATCATGACAGTCATTCCTGGGAAACACACTGACAATATCCAATTTAAAAAAAAAAAAAAAATAACCTTGCAGGTAGAATAGTAGTACAGGGGAAAGTTTTCACATAATTTAATGCAATTGATTATTGACACTAATATTTCTGCATTGCTTAGAAAAATAGTAATTTCCTTTCAAGAAATGCTCACTGCTGTGTCTGAGCCTCAGCTATGAGAGTGTTTTCAATGAAACAGGCAGCTTTTAGCATTATTATGCTGACTTACACTATAGGATTTTACAGGCAGAAGACCCATCACTCTTGGCAAGGGTGTCACATGTGGTAAAAAAGGAGAAAAGCCTTGCACAGCATATTGCTCCAGGAACAAAGACTCTATAACATCAGTCTAGTGATACAGGTTACCATGGAAAATACAAAGAATTTCAGCAGCCCCAAGGGGTTGACTGGGGAGAACTGGGTGTGTGGAGCAGAAGGCATTGTTGTGATTTTGATAGCCCTTAGGCTGAGCATCCAACATCATGCAATCTTGTACCACAAACAGATTTTTCCCTAAATTTCAGTCTGCCTGCATGCAGTCCCACTGCTCTGTAGTCCCTCCTACCATGCATCTTCAAGCACTGCAAGCAGTTCCTTCCCTGCTGGATTCTGGGCTATTTGCTGTGATTCTGCTACTGCCTGATCCAGTAATCCTAAAGGTCTCATCATTATGCTCTTCTAATCAGTCAGGGTGGAAAAAAGCTGTTTTCCATTTCTCATAGAGCCTTTTAGGCCCAGAGAGACCAGGATGCAGAATGGAGAAAGCAACTTTAACTGGCCAACAGAAGACACAAACCTGACCGTGTTGGATGTGGAAACTCAGTGGCCTGTGTAGTGACAAGGCAAATGCAAATGAGCATGTGATAGTCAGCTGCCTTAAGTAATTTACATTCTCAGTTCTTCTTTTTCCAGGTGTTCTTCTTTGATGTTTCTTTGCTATGGTGTGTGGGATTTTTATTTGATATTTATGCAGAGTATTGTTCTACTTAAGAAACACAATATCAAATTCATTTTAATTTTGTAATGCAAGGGCCACCAATTGTATGCTGTCAGAGTTCATGAGGGCTTGTGTAGCCTGTGTATTTCTGCCCCATAAAAATCAGTGTAATTTATAGGACAGGGCAAACTTCATGGTTTGCTCTCTGCAGAGACAATGGAAGTATCTCTGCCACAGTGCACACTGATCATGTTTTCAAAGATAACTCCATAATCAGCTACTTCTAGGACTAATTCTAAGGTAGTGGGACAGTAAGGAAAGAGCAGTCAAACCCCAGCTACAACAGTAACACAGACTAACTAGATTTAAGCTGCAAACACAGAACAAAAGGATACAGTGATTTTAGTAATATAAGAAAGATCTTCTCCCCGCTGTATCCCCATCAAATCCAAGAGAGAAAGTTGTAGCTTGTGAAGGAAAATTAATATAAAAGCAATGAGCATCAAAGACTAACATCTCCTTTACTGCAAAAGAGGAGTCATAATCATGGCAGGAAATGTGTGTGTAAATATAGGTACCAAGAGCAGGAGAACATGACAGAGAGTATTAAAGAAGATTAATTATTGTATGGGTAGGCTAGGGAAATCTCATTCTGGTTTATTTTCTTTCCTTAGTTCCTGAAGTCTGATGACTTGTATGAGACTTAAATTGTCCAAAAAATATTACAGCAACATGCTCATTAAAATACAGTAATACTTTCCTCCCAAGCTGATACACTTGGGATAAAATAAAATTATCCCAAACATATTAGACAACTCCATTTCACACTGCATCAATGGCAGCAAGAATGTGAAAAATGGACAAAGATCTCAGTGTAATAAAATATACCAATTACAGATGGTCAGAACTTAATTTGAAAGCAACTCCAAGGTTTGGTGAACTAATAAGCTAAGGCACATGATGTGCCTTGTGCTCACTGGAGCCATAGGAGGTTTTAAAAGTCACAATGCAGTCCTTTATGATGCCTCATGGTACCCACAGCCCTCAGTCAGATGCCAATGTTGCTCCTCCAGCCCATGGGGAGTCCTCAGCACCCATGAAAGTGATCTAGACAACGTGGCATGCTGAGAAAGGAGCCACACAGCTGACAGTCAGATCAGCCTCGTCCTTCAGGGGCAGTTATGTGTGTAACTCCAGGCCAGCAGGAGGTACCAGCTTCCTCTTGAGATTCTCGCTTGTAAACTCTCTTCTATGGTTTGCTGCCTAAGACATTTTAAATCCTTCTCATGGTCCTCTCTCCTCTGCTGTTTCTCTCCCACCCCAAACAACCAGCTAGGGAGAGCTCTAACACTACACAACGCAGTTAGGAAGTGGGAGAGCTACCAAAGATGGTCCCCTTCCCCTGAATTAGAGAAAGGACTCTGCATCCCACCTCCTCTCCAGCAGTCAGTCCCTCAGACTCTGCAGAAGTCTTTCATTTTTAGGATTTCTAGCACAGAAAGGTGAATGAGTCATTATCAACCACTCTCATCCATTGAGTCATATCACAGAATGGTTTGGGTTGGGAGGGACCTTTAAAGGTCTCCTAGCTCACCCCCCTTCAACGAGCTGGGACATCTTCAACCAGATCAGGTTGCTCAGAGCCCCGTCCAGGCTGGCCTCAAATGTTTCCAGGGATGGGGCATCTAGAACCTTCCTGAGAAACCTGTTCTGGTGTCTCAGCACACTCATTGTACAAAAAATCCTTTATATCGATCTAAATCTGCTCTCTTTTGGTTTAAACTAATTATCCCTTGTCCTATCATGACATGCTCTGCTAGAAGTGTGTCCCCATCTTTCTTATAGGCCTCCTTTAAGTACCAAAAAGGCTGCAATAAAGTTTCTCCAAAGCCTTCTTATTTCAGGCTCAGCAACCCCCATTCCCTCAAGTCTTTTGTCACAGAAGTGTTCCAGCCCTCTGACTATTTTAATGACCCTCCTCTAGACCCACTCCAACAGGTCCATTTCTGTCCCGTGCTGGGCCCCCAGAGCTGGATGCAGTGTTCCAGAGGGGTCTCACAGAGCAGAGCAGAGCAGAGGGGCACAATCCCCTCCCTCACCCTGCTGGCCGTGCTGCGCTGATGCAGCCCAGGACACGTTTGGCTTTCTGGGCTGCCAGTGCACATTGCTGGGTCATATCTCGTCCGTCACCACTCCCAAATCCTTCTGGGCAGGGCTCTTCTCGATCTGATCATCCAGGACTGTGAGGGCAGCAGGGAGCTGCTGGTAACTTGGGGGCCTGTCATCCTTGAGTGACAGAGTCAGAACAATAAGGAGTTTGGAACAGATGTGCAAAGTACATCACCACCCATGAAACAGAAATACATGTGGGTTTTGAGATCCTAATTCTGAAAAGAGACGTCTGAAACTGGTGTCTGATGTCCCATCCCCAAATATGCAGTAAAATAAAGATTATGTCTATGTTCTCTTGAAACATCTGGCATTTTTTAAAACACATCCTATAGAGAAGAGTATTATCGCATTAAAAAAAAAATCCTAAATAATTCACACTGATATTCTAATTCCAAAACGAGAATCCCTTTTAACTTCATCAATTGCAACGAAAATAAATAAATAAATAGATTCCCGTCCGCCAGGTGCACACTCATTGTCCCCGCACAGCCGAGCCGCCGCAGCCCCCAGCTCGGCCCCCAGGCTCCCTCGCCACCTCGGGGTTGCGGGATGGTTTTGTGGTACCGGCGTGCGGTTTCCTCGAACAAAGCGCGAGTGTCGAGCACGTTCCCGCGAGCCGCTGCCGTCGGGGCAGAGCGCTCCCGGCGGGTCCCCGCGCTGTTCCCCCGCGGGCGGTGGCCGGGGAGGGGCGTCGGCGGGGGCAGCCCCCGAGCATTGAAAACCCCCGTGCCGGGCCCGCCGCGGGC
>VZRX01008448.1:80764-221077 GCA_013398075.1 Notiomystis cincta
CCCGAGGCGCAGCTGCGCCTGCTGCCCGAGCCCGGCCCGGCCACGCCGGCCCCCGGCCCGCAGCCCACCGAGGACCCGGCGCAGACCTACTGCGCCGAGCGGTGGCACTCGCTGTGCAGCTTCTTCGTCGGCTTCTGGGAGGGCTGAGCCGCCCCGGCCCCCCATCCGGACCCTCCCGGCCTCGCCTGCCCTCAGCTACCGCCGGCAGTGCCCCCCGACTCTGTCCGCTCTCCTCTTTTTCTCCCCAATAAAGCGGTAACTATTTTGTGACAAGAAGCTCGCGTAATTCTTTGTCTGGTCAAAGCCCTGTAACAGCGGCAGCAGTGCTGAATAGCGTGTGACTGAGCCGGGTGAGAGCACCTAGGCACAGCTCGTGCATTCGAGTACATTAATGTTTTTCAAAGGATGTAAATATGAAGAAACGGCCGTTCCCTCCCCAAAATCAATTTCTATGAGCCTAAAGTTTAAAGTTACACTGAAATCACCCAAGTAGAAACCCGTGCATTTATACCAGAATAAGAAAAGTACTGAGACCTCACTAAACAGTAAGTCCTAGAAAAACCTTCCTTGCTGACAGAGATTTCACAAGTTACATGAACAAATCCTGTCCTGTTTCCCATAGAAGAGTTTGTCAATTGTCTCCAAACAGAAACTTGAACAGAGTGGGGTGAGAAACCACTTGTGAAAAGAAAGGTTGAGTAACTCAGAGGCATCTGGGTACACAAACTAGATTTAGGAGATGAATGATATTTCACCCAGCTAATGGCATGGTGTTGAAGTAGGCAGGTTGTTTTACCAAGGGGGAAGAGGGGTTTGGGAGATACTTTATCCACACAAAATGTGGTACATTTCAGTAAGGAAAGCTGAAGGTTTCCTCAGCTGCCCGCAGTCCTACACCGCCCCAAACACCTGCCCATGACCAGGAACAGTTGCAGACTCTTTTCTGTATAGTTTTAAGGATGAAATAATCAGGATCTGCCCAGTGGCTCTCACGAGGCTCTGCACTGTTGCATGCAGCTCTTGATGCCAAGGTGATTTCCTTTACAGCAAGGAGCTGGATAATGCTCAGCAGCACTATGCAAAAGCTTCATCATCACTATATGTGACTTGGATGACTATTTTTTTAACGACTGCTCACTTTTCCTTCATGTGCCTGTCACCCAAGAGCCACAGAGCAGGCTGCTGGCCAGAGCACTGCACAGTACCTTGCAATAATGCTCAGCTTTGTTTTCTTCCCTGGCCCCAGCACGGCAGCTTTGTGGAGTGCTGCTACAGCTTGCATTTCTCACCATCAGATGCAAAGGTGGAACACCATGGCAACCAAGCTGATTACCCACATCACTCTGCATTTAAAAACCCAACTAGGAACTCTGAACAAATTCATTGTTTACCCAAGGGGGAGAAGAAAGAAGAGGATCCCTTGCTCTGTGTTTAACCACAATACTCCCCTGATTCTCCAACACAGCTCAAAGTCTTCCTTGTAGCCCCACTAACTAATGAAATACAACAACCCAAGAGACTGTATTAATTGCATTTACTGTGGTTAATAACACCAATACCTAGTGCTGAATAGCAAACAAATACACAGTTTTTCTACTGAAAAACTGATCTGCAGATCCCAAAGGCTGGAAAACCATAGCAAGATCCTCAGATTTGTTTTTAAGGGGGAAGACCACAGCTTTTTGCCTCCTATCTCAACATTTTCATCCTCTCCCATGACTGGATAAGAGCTGCCACCACCAGCTAAGGCAACCAAACCAGAAACACTTTGTAGTCAATATCTGCACTTCCAACAGAAACTGTTCCTTTTAGTCCTGTGGCAGCTCCACAAGATGTGTTTGTACACTGCCCACACCCCCTCCCCACGTTTAGTTCAGCCCCCCACATCTGCCCATGCACCCACTCTGTACCTCTGCTCTCCCACTGCAGTTGTGACAGCTCTTCACCACTGCTCTGGTTCCTGGCTTGGCTGGCTCCTATCATCACCTCCTTCCCCAGTGCTTCCTGGCTGTCCTCAGCAAGAAGAGCCAGGGCTGCCAACCTGCCAGGCCCAAACCCTGAGTGTTTATCCTGTTGGCCTGATAAGCTCTTCCCTCCCAGAGGAAGGTGGTCCTGGGCATAATTAACCTTTCCCACGGGAAGCTGCTGCTTGGGTTGTAATCACAAGGGTGCTGCCAGCTGACATATCAGGACACTAGGTGTGTTTGTCAAGAAAAAGCTACCTTAAAACAAAAACAAATGATTGACATTTTAGCTTCTTAATTCTGGGAGCTCTAACTCAGTAAGTGTTCAGAGGCAAAAAAAAAAAAGAAAATCATCTTTGTACCATATTGCACTTGGGATTGTTTTCTTTCCTCTGGCTGCTGAGCTCATCTTGGTATTTGAAGGTTCCAACAGATCTCAAATATGGCAATGCCATTTCTTGGTTTTCCTTTGGAGAGAAATCAATGATTCTGAATATGGGCATGCAATTAGTGTGTCTGGTTTTAATTGCTCTCTTTATACATAGAAAGCCCTTGATCCTATTAAAGAGCACTAATCTCTCTTTCACCACCACCTGATTTTGAAGGAACAATGACAGGATGTTACTCTAA
The DNA here is from genome assembly GCA_013398075.1 of Notiomystis cincta. Lineage (NCBI taxonomy): Eukaryota > Metazoa > Chordata > Aves > Passeriformes > Notiomystidae > Notiomystis > Notiomystis cincta. The sequence goes on from VZRX01008448.1 coordinate 83,359, forward strand.
TTTGCAAGGTTAAAGAAGGCAATAAGCTGTCTTGCTGTGTGTAGCAATCCTTTCCTGTAAAGTCATCAAAAATTAAATAAATGGAATGGAATAGCTCTTTCATCACTGTCTGAGCAGAGCTTCTCCCAGGATGGGTCTGGTGTTGCATACCCCAGACTTTGAGCAGTTCAGTCTTTTGTCCCAGTCCACAGCAGGAATTGCTCTTTCCTGGCTTCTGCACTAGGCACTTCCTTCTGGAAAATGCTGATTTTGCCTCTCAGTCGTGTCTTCACAATTCCTGTGAATTCAGAGGTTCAGCAAGCGAAATCTGCTCAGGCAGTCATAGTTCAACCCTCAGCTCTACCAGCTGCACTTGCCTGTATTTGCATATTTAATGTTTGCACATGTAATCATTTGACATTGATGTTTCCTACCTGAGTTTATGACCAACCCGTGCTGGGGGAGCCTGCAAAGGGATGCAATGTTTTTGGAGATCTGTGGTGCAATTTAAAAGCCATCAGACTTACCAAGTAAGAATAAGGCAGAGACACAAAAAAAAATTTTAAAAGAAAAAAATAAACTGGTTGGATAACAGAACCTGAAATCTTTGGGAATCTCTCTTTAACTGCCTCTGACATATTTCAGGCCTCCCTTGTGCTGTGAGCCCTGTCTAAGACTTACTGTAAAGCCAAGCAGAACACGAGGTGAGTGAATGGCAGGCTTTGTCAATTTGCCAAACAACAAATCCCCTCCTTTGTAATAATCTGGATTTTTAAGAATTCCAAGCTCAGTTCATGAACACAGCTACATGAAAGAGGCTTTTAACTGTACAGCATTACAGAGTTTAGATTAACTCCCAGCCCTCACACTCCTTCCTTACGTGGAAGGTGTCTGTTAAGTACAAGTATGTATAAAATATCTAGAGCTTTAGAAGTAATTTTAGGGCTGTGCTGTGCCCTGTGAAGCGCAGACAGGCTGCACTGCCTCTCGGCAGGCAGATATTCTGCCCGGTTTATTTCAAGCCCTCAGCGGTAATTGATGCACGTTTCTCGGTGTGAGGGGAGGGGGCGGCCTGCGGGGCCGAGCTCAGCCCGCACCCCCGACGGCCGCAGAGACAAACACTGAGGGCGGCCCCCGGGGTCTCAGCACCGCAGGGAAAGGCGCAGCTGCTTCGCTGACAGAAAATAAATAAATAATCGAGGGATCTGTAGGTCTGTTTGAGAGCCCTGTCCTTGCTGCTGGCCCTTGCACCCTGCACAGACACAGGCGTTTATTTACCAAGGGCTCTGCTGCCCGCTGGGGCACACTCAGCACCGTCCCACACCAGCAGCTCGTTCACTCACACATCTGACACCCACTCCGGAGCTCTTGGTCAGCCCGAGAAGCTCCTCTGTTAATCTATTAGAGGAAACCTAGGGATAATTGCTCCATGTAAAATAAAACTTCTTAGGACCAACTTCTAGACACTAACATGACATTATGTTCTGTTTAGACTGGCATAAAATGAGAAAATGTTTGATGGAAGCATCATGGTAAAACACAGAACTAAAATATCTGTTTAACAAAGGAAATCCATAGGACAAAATCTGGTCCAATCATAGAGATCCAAATTTTAAAATGTAAAATCGTATGTAATATCTACTTCAGCACACATTCTTAATTTAATAAAAAAAGTCTTAAAGCGTTTTATTCTCTAGATCATTTACAGAACTTCTACTTAATCTGACTACTGGACTCAGCAGATACTCTCTCATGAGTAAATTAGTCTTAGGTCCCAAAATGTCTATAGGGCTTGAATTATTGGTTGAAAAAGAACAAAATAATTTCTTTTTTTCAGACTGCAGTTGCAACTAGAAAATACATGAAGTGTAACATCCTCGGAGTTAGTTTAGTGAAAAGCAGAAGGAAGTGTAGTGCTAACCTTTTAAAGCTGTGCTTCTTTTCAATTTAAAAAAGTACTATGCACTTCTCAAAGCCACCATCCTTAGCAGCAGCATGATTTGCACTAGCAGGAATAAATATAGCCTCAACTCCATGTGTTTGCTGCTTCTTTTTTAATTTTAACAGCAAAACCTTCCAAAATTATGAATAAATTTATCACCAGTAATCTTTTGATGGGAAGAGTAACAAGACAGCCACACAAGAGAGTATTATTTTGTGTTAGTCGAGACAAGATGTTGAGGATTTAGAGCTGATCTTTTGTTTCTGCTCAAAGACAAATGGTATAAAATTTATATGCATGCTTCTGTCCTGACAGCAAAGGGCTTCAGCACGACTCTCGCTGAGAGCTAATGGCTCTTGGGGAGGCCGCTCTCTGAAGTCCCCTGGCATGAAATGGTCTCTTGCAATTCATCTCCCGTTAATAGCAGCTCCAAGACTACAGCCTCTTTTTTTGAAGTTCTTTTATCGCTGGCTGGAGCTGCCTGTGCTCTCATTGGGGCCGCGAGGGTGGAGTGTGATGGTTGTCTCCCCTCAGCTCCATTCTCTCGCAGCCCTCAGCAGACGGCGGGACGGGCGGGAGGCCCTATGAAAGCAGGGCCCGATGTCATCCCACCCCGCACGGGGCCAATGAGCGGCTGCACCGCCGCCCCGCCACACACGGACACACGGACACACGGACACCCCGACAGCCGCTCGGTGGCCCCGGCGGCTCCGCGGGGCCTCTGCGGGCCGCGGCTTTCCCGGGCATCTCTGGGCCGGGAACATCGGGGTGCTGGGGGCGTGGGGAGAGCAGCGGCAGAAACAAAACCAGTTCGGTTTAAGAAGGAAGTTACTCTAGACCCAAGGGAGATAAAGCTTCTGTTTTCATTTCGGGGAGACGAGGTCGCCCTGGGGTGGGGGCCAGCCATGTGCAGGGGGCATTATGGGGACAACACCCGACTGGGACACCAAGGGGCTCCATCTGGCCATTTCTGCCAGCACCAAGCTGGTCGGGAGAGCCCAGACCACCGGGCAGTGGTTGCCTTCTTCCTTTGAATGTGCCCATGTGGTAAACACGGCTCAGTAATGAAATAACATCACAAAATTAGGAGTACATGCCTAATGCTACCCCAGTATAATCTGTCACAGCTTGGTGTGCCTTTTACGTAGGTCCTCCTCACCTGCAGTACTTGTGCAGACGTTTCATTGCCTTCTTCACGCTCTTTGCTGCCCAGGAGATCAGACTCCGATGCTCTTGTATGTTTCCACCTCTGTAGTTCCTCTGCCCACAATCTGATGGAGTGGTGGGGCTCTCAGCGGTGCTAATTCCTTTCAAATTATTCAAACTACGGTGCCAGTGAGGAGTAGACTTCTTGTGGGAAATTTGTAGCTAACCCCTGAATGAAGTTCATGAAAATATTTCTATCACACCTTGGTTGCAGTAGAAGTCATTTGCACTTGAGAGGAAGTACCAGCTAATTTGAAATCAGTGGAAGTGAGAGTAAAAAATTGGCATAGGTAACTCAGAAGATAAGGCTGGAAAAGTCATGATTTCATGAAAAAGATAGCGTTTTTTTTTTTATTATTATTATACTCCAGTAAGGAGTAAGTACATATAAATATTTTTTGTAAATTTAGAAGAGTGATTTGTTGGATACCCTCTCTTTTCTAGGCACCTGGGTTCTGTTCAGCACAGATTTGTGCCATTAGCCCAGTTATCCCACACAGGCAGCCCAAGGCTGGGAACACTGCGAGGGGTGTGTGGTCATTGTCACTCAGCACACACAGCAAACTGAAGCCATCTCCAGTCTAGTGACAAGCACAAACTATATTTTAGCAGCACTGGATGATCACCATTTATAAACAAATATAATATAAAATAAAAATAAATAAAAAAAATAAAATCATGTGGTCTAAGTCCTGTTTGGGGAGCAGGTGAAGGGACAGGCATTTAAAGCTAACAGAACTTTCAGCTAAGTTTCTATTGACAAATTAACCTTTCCAAGACCTTCAATAATTGCTTGAGGCTGTAGAAAATAGCTGCTGTCAGATCTTCTCTCTTTAAGTCCTAGGGACAACTTCACCTGTGTGTCTGTATGAGTTCACTGCAGTGAAGAGCATCCTTCCCTAAGCAAAATGGCTTTTACAACTGCTGCTGCTCTTGAGTTGCATTAAGGTTGTAGCTGGGAGAAGTCAGAACAAGGAGTATGATTTCTGCTAGCTCTGTTAAACAAACACAGCCCTGCCACTGCCAAGACTGACTGGGAAAGCCTGGGATGTAAAGGGGGAAAGCCCCCACAGCCTCCCAGTCTATTAAAATGAGCCACAAACACATCACTAATGTGGTAAGTCAGGGCAATATGCAAATGATGCATGTCCCAGAAACCCTAATCCTATCAAGAATGCAGATGATGTTAATTTGACCATCTTTCACAGCTCATAAATCTATCTGTAGCAAAGCCAGGCTGCCAGATGTCATCCACTAGCACCTCTTTGAGGCTGGCAGTCTCTGCATAGATGCCCGATCATGCCTCAGTAAAGACCAATAAAGAGCATTGTTTGTGTGGCCTGAGAGCAGCTTCTCACATTTTGGTACAAGGGAGGAAAACAGTGGGAAACGGGAATGACTGATTGGCAGAACTGGTGGTCTTGGTTGTCCTGCTTTCCACATAGGAGCTATAGATTTCACATGCATTTTTCATCACCAGCATGCAAATTAGTTTACTTTGTTCTCAACAGTTAGTGGTGTATGCTCCCCAGCTTAAGTTTTTGGATCCTAAACTATAAATACAAGCTGGACATAATTCCTTTTCTCTCAGGCAGATACTCCTCATTTACTTCAAACTACTTAAAAGAGCAAACAGCTTTATTATGATGTGATCTTACTCCTAGGATTTAACATCTAGAATAGAAATATTCTATTTTAAGGTGAGCAAAGGTCTGTAAATAAAATACCTCTAGAATGATATACTTATTTTATCCTTCTCAAATACAAGCTTTAAAATTATCAGCTGCAATATAGCTTCTTTAATACCAGCCAGCATTAATCTAATTTTTACAATGAGGGTGGTAAAACAGTGGCACAGGTTGTCCAGAGAGGTGGTAGATCACCCATCCCTGGAAACATTCAAGCTGGACAGGGCTCTGAACAACCTGATGTAGTTGAGGATGTCCCAGCTTATGAGCCCTAAGGGTCCCTTCTGACCCAAACCACTCCAGGATTCTATGATAATTTGCTTTTAAAAGGTGTATATTGAAAGCACCACAGCAGATATTTTTGTGTCAAGTTACCTGGGAGCAAGGCAGATGAACCTCACTTTTATGAACTGAACTGTCTTTCAGCTTCTCAGTGGATATCATGACTCTTACAGAATTCCATGTCAAATCACTTTATTACAGAGTCAGGCTGAAAAAAGAAATGAGACAAAATTATAAAGAATGCTGTAGAGAAACAGGAATTTCCAGCAATAAAAATAACACGTGACTGTGCTAGTACAGGTACAGACATCCCCATGGAAACTGCTGTTCATTTAGGATGTGTGCATTCCTGTCACAAGCCACTCACATCACTTCATTTTAGATCATGAAGCTGCAGCCCCACAGAACAGACTTCTCATGCTTGTTCAGATCAGACAGAGGGTCTAGAGAGGGGCAGGCTCTGAACAGAGAAGCTGAGGTGCTTAATGCTGGCAAATCCCTGCTCTCTGCAACAAGGGAGAAGGTGCTAAAGGCAGTTAAATAAATAATTCTGATAGGTCTAAAGAGACAAAATGCTGCAAAAAAGAAGAAATCTGAATAAAGTCAGCTTTAAAACTAAAGGACCTAATGTATTTGCTTGGGAAATCCTGGGTGCATTTTACTCTTAGAACTAGATATGACAGGGGAGAATGTATTGTGTCTCAGTATGAGATGATAACTGTTCTGCCTGATAACCTTAAAACACTATTGCTAAATTATGGTATAAATATATAAATATATAAATATAATATTAATTTTTCTGAGACTAACAGAATTATGAGGCAAATGTGTGTTTACAGATATGACATAATTCATTATGCTAAATCTAGTGGGTCAGTGAGTCCAAAATGACAATTTTAACTGTATTTTAAGTAGGTTAAAGATGCTGAACCACAAATGACACAAAATCTGTACTGTAAATTCAGTTCAGTGAAGAAGACATATTAAACACTATTTTGTAGGGTTTTTTTAAAAGAAAAATATGTTATTTATTGATATTGCAATAAAACATCTGTAATACATAACAATGCACCCTATTACACAATAATATTTAAGCTATTAATTGTACAAGGTCACACCATTATTCTTTCTTCTTTACAAAAAACTAAAAACAACTGAAACTTGATAAATGAAATATTTAACTCATACATTCTGTTCAACTCCTTTTCTGAAAAGCTAGTATTTCTGAGAAAGGGGAGGAAGTCTCAGAAGACAGAGAGGAGGCATACCTAAACCCAAGAGTTTAGGGACAATTTTGTATGAGTCCTTGGCTTTTAAAATTTGCCACATATACAAGGTTCTCATATCTCTTGCAAAGTATTGTCATGATTTCAGTATTTCTGCTGGACTATGTCCCATGGTACTTACATGAATAGAACTATCCAAAACTTTAAAGCATGTCCCTGAATAAATCTATTTACAGTAAGTGTGAAATTTTCCTTTTAACTGAAATATTACACTTAACTGCTCCAGGTCTGAAATTACTATTATTTCTTTCTGTATTTTATAAATATCTGTTCTTTTATTAGTGTTTCCAAATTTATAATTGGCTAAGAACACTTTTAATGGTATCTCAGAAGTGCCTTGGAATATGGTCTAATATACAATTACACAAAGAACCCCAGGTTTCCTTATTTGCCCAATCCTATCCATAATGGGTTATTCCCATTAGAATTCCCCCCTGGGACTTATCTGCTCTGTCCTGCTATTGAGAATTGCTTGAGATGAGCTGGCTCATCATTCTGTCTCTCCATCTCATTTTGAGTCTGATTATACAAATGCCAAGAGGCTTTTAAAGTTACTCAAAATGCTTACATGGCATCTATACATAGGATGTTGGATAGAAGGTTCACGAAGTTTTTTATTTCAGAAATTCAGCAATCTGACACACTTAAGAGCAACACATTTCTCTAATTTTGCCTCCTTATCAAGACACTTGGTGCCTTTCACTCTGATTTCGTGTGGACTATTTCAGACCTTGTGGTGAACTACTGACCTGATTTTCTCTGTTAATGCAGTTGCCACCACTTTGAGATGCTGGGTCAATTACACCCACAGCGCTGCTCCCTTCTTTTTTAAACCTCTTTTTTTTCTCAAAGTTGTTCTGCACCTTTCCATCTTTCTAGTAATGTGCTAAATGGTTCTCCATTCAGAGATTCACTCACAACAGGAGAATGTTTTCTTAAAACCTATCTTTTTGCAGTTTTTAGTGCATTTTCACATTCCTAATTGTGTGAAACAAGCTTTAGCATTTAGTTTGAAGTCAGATTTATTTCACTGTCTGATAATTTGGTTTAGAATCTTTGCATTAAATAACCTTTGACACAATGAGCTTCAGGGGCCTCATGCTATTACTGGAACTATCCTGTCTGTAAAATTGCACTTATTTATGTATTTTTTGATTATTTATAAATCTTTAAGTTTTAGTGCCCGACTGCCAAGTAGTTTTTTTTTTGTTTTATGAAAACAAGTGATCTAATGAACAGCTATTATTCAAAGTAAAGCTCTTTAATTTCAAATCTAGTAAGTTAATTTCATGTTTGCAGTGCTTCAGTAAAATACTTTCAAATAGGGAACCACTGTTGGACATTGGGCATCATAAAAAGGTTTATTTATTTAAAGATGACACTTTTGGACTGCTTAGTAGCTCACTCATTAATTAAAACAATACTTAATGTAACTGTTGTCAGCTTCTACTTTGACTAATTCAATAATTAAAAGCTATTAGATACAATATCCCCCTCAGTTGGGGCATGAATATTATACAGACAAATTGATTTACTGTTATTCATTTTTCCAACAAAATCTGTTTTTTCTTTTCATAGAATCACAGAATCAGTAAGATTGGAAAAGACCTCTGAGACTGAGTCCAACCCATCTGCTTAATTTATTTACCTGCTTAATTTACTTACCATCTATCAGGCTAAGAAATTCTGCTTCTGTACACAGCTATTGATCTATGATGCCCAGAGCCCCCCAAAACTGAATAAATTTCTTGTTGTGACGTAAACTTCCAAATCCATTGCTGGAAAATGAAGAGCAGCTGGGCAACACAAAGCCAGACACCTCTGGCCCTGAGAAGAGTGACTACTTCCATGTCCATTTCTCAGGCAATTTCCATCAGCTACACTATTCAACATTAATCCTTCCCCACATGTACCACCCCAGATCTGTACACAGCATTAGCAGCTGACATGAAGCTGCTTTTCCAGCTACAAAAGGCCTCAATTGCACTGGTGCATCTTCTTTTGCTCCCTAAACAATTCTCATTATTTTAAATGTTAAGGTTTGCAAATGCTTCCACTGTAATCTTTTGTAAATTCCTAATGGTCCTGGATTAAAACCTCTGTGAGCAAGTGTTCCCCTGGCTGTGTCACTGCACATGTCAGGAGCCACCCCAACCACCTTTGGTGCCACCCCATAAGACCCCAGCTGAACCACTCTCATAAATAAACCAGTTTTATCAAGATTAGATGGAGAGATGGATCTCACCTCCAGTTCCTTCGAATTTTCTGGCTGCATTAAAATCCCCACCTCCCCATACACATCCTGCCACTATACAGAATGCAGGTGGATAATTTCATGTGACATGCTTTGCTCTTATGCTGTCTGCTGGGGGGTTTCAGTCTCTCATGATCAATGCTTCCAAACCAAAGTTTTGAAGAACTGTTGTGCAGTGCATTTGCCCTTGGTATTTAAATCCTATTTCTTTTCTTGCACCCACTTCTTCTCAGGTCTAACATTAATGTTTTGAATTGGCTGCAACTTTCCCCTTGTAAAACCTGTGTGTTTTTCTCAAGAGGAGCCCTTTTGAGATGCCTGTAATGTCTACACATCAGTGTTTGCTTTTTTATGTCAAACATTAATTGGGAAGCCGATGTAGCATGATTATCTTGGCCATTCCTAACAATTATATTTGTTATTCCTACCAAGCCTTTTCAGTGCTTGTAGAATTTGCCTTTCTTATTTTGCAGGTTATTATTTCTTCTATTCTCTTTCTCCTGTCTGTCTTCTCTCAGTTGCCAACGTTGCCCGTTTTAGGGCAGAACTTGTTACCTTCAAACCAGTCATCTACATGCTTTTGCTTTTTCTTTTGCATTCTGTTCTGGCTGCCTGTAGCTTTTTCTGATCTAGTGAGCCACAGGGAGAGGGAAGAAACCCCTTGATACTCTCAGAAGCACCACTGCTAATGCTTGCTGCACAGGCTCAGGAGGGACACTCCTCCTGTGTGCCCTCGACTCAGGCACTCCCTTGCTGGCACCACCTCCACCTCCTACTGCACCTGAAGCACAGCTCCAACACCACAGAGGGGCACCTCGGCCTCACTGCCAGGCCACTGAAGGCAAGAGAGCAGCCTTGGCTGCTTCACATCAGTGCCAATCAAGTCTCTATACTTTTTAACTGGAAGGCAGAAGGAAAGCCACCCATGGGGCTGTTTCCAGCAAAAGAGAAAATCAATTTTATTATATTAAGTTCAAGAGATGGGCCCAAGAAGGGGAAAGGGCTCTTAGGCTGCAGCACTCTCACTAATATGATGTCACTACTGGAAAAGTCACTTTTAAAACTTCTTTTAAATTTTTTTTTCAGAGAGTGAGCAAGTGTGTGTACTCATAGATACACACACACAGAGGTAATGAGCAAGTTCAGGGTGGAAAAAACAGTGGCAACTCCTTCATACAGAGTCATTTGCATTCAAAATGAGTGCCAACAAAACTCTTGAACATGCACTGCATGGCTAATATCAACTTTTTCAATTATATGTGATAGAAGAGTATGGTTGAATTGCTTTTTGATTTCTAAGAACTGAAGTCTAACTTATGAGTAATTTTAACAGAAAATACTAATACTTTCAATTTGCTTAGTTGTACCACTTGGTTTTATACTAATTATTTAATTAAACAAAACCAAATCTAATGCAGAATGGAAAGTTAACGTTAATTTTTTACAACCTAGAGAGGTGGAATTTTCAGGAGCAATTTTATCAGAAGTTGTGTTCCCAAGGCCCTTTAAAGATTTTCATTACCATTGATCTTACCAAACATTTGCTTTCCCGCCCTCTAGTGCTCATGTCTATTTAAGTCCTCTTTACAAACCTGGGTTTGGAAACCAGCCACCACCATATAAATGGTCCTACTGAAATAAAATTACTTACTTACTGCAATACTACCAGTGATCTAAACAGCTCCTTCTGTTGTTGTTGTTGATGTGTGTATCACACCCCTGCAGTTATCTGAAAGGTAAGACTCTTTAGGTTACTCTGCATTTTACAAAACCAATGTAAGCAAGTTTTCTTTCTCAGTTCTGGACCATATAATGGAGTTTTAGTGCACAAATTGAAGCTTCTGCATTTATTACTGGAACACTTTCACTCCTAGCTAAAGCTGTTAGTTAGCCATATATCAGACTATGAGTTTCCACAGTATTTACAGGTTTTCATCCACATTAAAAGCTCTTCTACTTAATGCAATTAATTTTGCCTCTAGTGGTGCAGTTTGTTACAGCATTGTGCATGCTTACATTTAAAAAAATGGGTTAACATACTACATCTGTAATTACTCCCATGCTACCAGAAAACCAGTGACTTAAATTTATTTAGTGTTAAATGGATATGGAATGTCATACAGTACATGTAAAGACACTTCAAGATGAGTAAAGCAGAACTAATTGCACAAGGGATTAAAAGTTCACCTCAACAGTCAGTATTATCAAATCATTACAGCTTCCATCTTCAGAGTGCAAGGTATGTCATGCAAAAAAACAGCTCAAAAAATCCCCAAACAGACAAAACCAACATTGTGGTACCACTTAAAATGCTATCATACCACAATATTTTACAAGACATTAGGTGATCATTCATATAGAATGAAGCATTTTAGCAATAACAAAAAAGATTTAAACATAATTAACAGATTTTGCATGAACACAAATTCCAGCATTACTATACCTAAGGAACAGGCAACATGCTGGGAGAAAGTACCTAAAAATCAAAGCCTTTTTTATTCATAGCCAATATTACTTTCTGCAAGAATTCTGCAATCTTATTATTCAGTTTCCTCACATAACTGGGTAAGGTTCAATACATTTTTACATACAGCATAATCACATAACCACCACATCAGCAAGAGGATTTCATTATCTTGACCAGTTACTACATTTAAAAACATGGTAAGATAACATGCCCTGCAAACAAATTGTCTTCTGGGACAGTGTTCTGTATGTAGAAATATTAAACAACTAAAATATACTCCTACCCACTTTAACCCCAAGTAAATTATAATCTGTATTTACATATTTCTGAAATATGTAGGTAAAAACTGCCGATGGAAGAGAAGCAGAATACACAGAGAGCTATGAGAGCGCTGACTGAACGGACGGGTGCAGTCAGTCAGGAACCTCGGGGGAGACCTGGACAGGGGCTGTACCTTTTGCACTCTTCCTCTGTCCAAGGGGCCTCACCAGGGCTACCAAAGCAGCTGCTGCTGCGGCAGAGCTGCTCCTCCCCTCCCAGCTGGCAGAGCTGGCAGCAGAACCGTGCAGCCCCAGCGGTTCCACTCAGTGAGAGCAGACAAACACACTCCTACACACCTGCTTCACCACAGCGTCAATGTTAACATGGAAGAGACACGGGAGATGACGGGATGGCTTTTAGCATTTCCACCTTGCAATGCTCATATTCTGAGGGCACCAACACGTAGATTAATCTACCAAAATAAGCATACAAAAAAGGCCAAGTTGTTTGCCCTCATTCTAGGAATAAACTATTTAACTTCCTGGCTTAAATGTAAGCAAGAGAAACTCAAGAAAGAGCTTCTTGAGGTTAATTTTCCATCTACATTCAAAGAAAATAATTTACTAAAACTGTAACTTGCAAGGTCTACTAGCCTTGAAGTGAGGATACAGGTTAACTACACCTATAGTTAAATAAAAAACTTCAAAAGGCATTTTACAGAAATAAAATATGCAACTCTAGGAAGTAGGTGGAAAACCACTTTAGTATTTGTCTGGAACATTCTATTTTCATAGCCCATCATTCTCAGGAATGTATATTTCATAAATAAAAATACAGAACAAGAATTTGTGTATTCAATCTAAAGCTGGATATTTCTAAACCTCTTCAGATAAAATTTGCTTTCTCCCTCACAAGTAAGTGATAAAACCTGAAAAAAAATTGTCTTTTCAAATCTATCCTGCATGAGAAAACACAGATGAACAAACCAACATCTGGAAAGAACATTTTGTACAAGATTGCAGTTCTAAAACACTTATATTACAAAGCAATGTAAATAAATACCAGGCTAGTACAAAAGCTCTTATTTACAGTTTTACAAATGAAAACGTTTTCAGTGTAAATGCAGTGTTTTAAAGAACACAATATTAGTAAAATGAGTTCCTGTATAGACCATTACAATTTCTGCTAGATTTCAATGCAGTATTGTATAAAACCATTGTTTCAAGTTAATTTCTGTTTATAATTTAGTACAGCCAAACCCCAGTTTACATCTGGAATGGTATCTGTTAAAGTGCTGAAAAAGAGGACATTTCTGAAATTTTAGAAAAACATACTGTACATTATTAAAGCTTTATCAAGTCAAAACTGGTATATTTTGTTCACATTTGCTACCACACCACCTGGGAATGGGAAGTTTTTCAACAAAAACTTGTAATTAACGGGATGGCAGCCATTGATATCTTCGCATCCAAAGTCTGATGGTTTCCCACAAGTAACTTAAGCTTCAGTGGTGGCTTCAGGTTTCATAATCTGGTACGTAATCAAGTATTCTGGATAAGCCTGAAAGAGTGACACACACGTTTTTTATTATTATTTCATTCTCTGGATAAATTCAGAATGTTTGTTAGAGAGGAGGAAAAGTTATTAATGTCAAAGGTAAAAATCCCTGGCTCATTCAGGACACATGCATCCTTTCACCTGCAACTGCAGATGGAGTTTGTTCTAAGACCAAAGCAAGTCCTAGCACCTCAGACATAGGAAAAACCCCCAGTGCATCACATGCCTTTGAAAAGACAACAGAGGGTCTGCCAAACCAAGGCCAAAGCCGTTTACCTGCTCCCCTCTGTAAATGACGTATTCTGCCAAAGCCAGTCCGTTTACGCTGGGCCGCCCAGTCACCGAGTGGTGTCCTGGGGGAGAATGAGCCATTTTCATCGCACTGAACTGCAGGAAGGACTTGCCCAGGGTTACGCGGCAGAAGAGCAACTGCCTGTGTTGAGAGGGAAAAAGGACTGTGAATACACAATGCTTATGACCTTGAACCTTGAAGCCACTTCAGTCAGTCTTTGCAGTTCATAACATTCTCAAGTTCTGTTTTGCTGAACAGAAGTTACACACACTTTGGAATGCTCTAGCCCAAGGAAAGGGTTGGTAGTAGAATGGAAAAATGTTTATCTTAGTCACTGGAAACAGCATGCTTAACAATGTACTCAGACTGCCACCACCTTTTCTTTATCTGTTACTTAATTATTTTCATTTGTTTGGGTTTTTTAGAAGAAGTTTTCTATCCCCTCCCCCCGTTACTCATTCTGACAACATAATTCATAAGTGTTCTAATACTAGAATTGTATCCAACAGCCAAGTCAACATCAAGGCCAAGTGCAAACTCTAGGTCAATGCAAAATACCTCAGAGTAGCATCTGTCAGTTTGTTATGCTGTTTCCACTATTAAAAGACTCAACAAGGGCTCTTATTTCTGTACATATGTACCTACTGCAATGACAATGTAAACCTGGCATTTTTATACACCAAAGTTATTTACCATTTTACTCTGCCAAAACTTCCTGCTTTTCTTACTCTTTGCAGAAGACAAACTAAAAACCCCTTCTTATTCAGAAAGCATGAAAAGATTCTGACATCCTCTGTAACTCTGCAAGATGATTCATTATTTGACAGTGCCAGAAAAGAGTAAGCAACATGAAAAGAGAGAGAGACTCAAAGAAGGATACTGGAAGGATAACCTTATCCTTGTATACCAGTGCAAAACAGTATGCACATAAACACTAAATATTCTGGTTGAAATGACTGTCACCACCAAAACTGACTCCATGACCTAAGAATTTATTCTGAACTGATGGTGTTGGTAAGACATAACAAGTGTTCCTCTTGAAAAGTGGATTAAGAACTCAATTAGTGACAGAATCCACAAATCCACATCTCTATTTCAGTGTGTGAAAAGGCAGTGATGTGAGGGCTGACTGTTACAAAGTACATCCTCCTCAAAGAAACACTGCATCAGAATATCTCTGAATTTCTACTTCCTCTGTAACAGGCAATGAACTAAACTCTCATATTGTTGCATCTTTCACATAAGCCTCTAGCAGATCCTCTTCACTCTCTGATTTTTTGCATTAAGGCCAAAGGTATGGTTAAATGCATTGAAGACAGATGAAGGTTCTTTAGGACTTAAATGTCAAAGTTTTCTGAAAGTTTCTGTTAGACCCAGAACACAGAGAGTACTGAGAAGGTCTGGTTACCAAGCACATCTTCCTTCAGAGAGAGACTGCATTGATAGTCTAGGGCACAATATACAAGAGCAAAATCAGATTCTTTTGAGGGACTTACCTGTGGCAAACGTAACAAGATCTATCTTTGTGAATTGGACATCCAGTGCCACCTCCAATTCCATACACATATTGATTGCTCTTGGAAGAATTTTCAGCAAAATAAATCCCAGCTCCAAACATGCCACCTATATAGGCATGTCTTTCATCAAAGCCTTTGTGAATGATTGCATTCACAAATGGGGAGCCTAAGGGAAAGGAAGTAAAATATTGAAAATACGGCAGTCAGCTTTTTGTACATGTCACAATTCAATCATCTGTTCCCTCTGTTCCCACTGTGCTGGGGACTACATAGCCTTCCTTACAACATGCACTAGGAACTTTGCTCACCAGGGCAAACTCTGTATTTGTGCACAGGAAAGACTTCAATTGGCTTTAACTTGCTAAAAGAGCCAATAAGCTCTTTCTTGGAATGCTGAACAAAACTAATTTATCAACCTATAAAATCAAGAAAACAAACAAAAAGAAATCCCTCCCTCCCCAAAACAACCCTTAACAGAATGAAGTTTGACCTTTAATCATTTTGGTCATACAGCTGATAAAACAGACTCAAGGAGGCACATTACTTAATCTTCATTCATAACTGCTTAAATATTTTCACTTAGATCTTTGAAGTCTCCTTCGGGGAGAGACAAGGAGATGCAAATTTCAGGAGAACGATACAGTACATTGCATCAGCTCTTGTGAAATACACAAACACTTGTTCATAAAAACTCATGTAAAACCTAGAACCTACTTCTACTGAGGAAATTTACTTTGAGACAGTAGAAACCCTTCAATAAAGAGTGCTGCTCCCGAAGTAAGTTCATAAAGTGCATTTCAAAGTCTCACCATGAAACAGCATCCTTTCATTAGCATGGTTATGATTCTCTTCAGAGACCTCTTTCCTTCTGTGAGTGTATCTTTCCCATAGTTTTTTGTTGCACACTTTCTGAATCTGAAACAGTTAAAATGAAAAATTCTGTGCACTTTACTGGACAGATGTATAACCTAGAGACACTACACTGCCACTTGAACAAGAATACTTTCCTTGAGACTCAATGAAACACAAATGGACTCATCCTGCACAAACTGATGTTGTAGTATGACAAGTAAATAATAACTATACACTTAAGAATCAATTCATTTTACAGAGCTCCTTGTTAATAATCCTTAAATACTCCCTAAGTTTAACTGAGCAGGCTCAGTCACAATTCTTTTTGATGCCGAATCACTAGTAAAAAGATTAATTAGTAAATTAAGAAATGCATTCCATGAAGACTTGTGAAAGACTTCTAAAAGAAAGTTAACTACACATTCTCTGCAGAAGTATGCTGGGCATTGCAAAGTCTTGTCATGTAGATAGAGCATGGCAATTCCACTGAGAAAACTGTAACTTTAGAATAAAACTTACTAGTACTTATTTGCAAATCAAAATCTTTATGATATTAATGAAAATTACCATTACTTCAGAGGGAAAAATACATAAATCCAAACCAAAATTCCATTATTTAAACTTGTCTACTGCCTGTTTTTTTATGCTTGTTTAATGTTAAATCAAGCCAAAATAAGAATTCAAAAGTTTTGCTTCCCCTCTTGTCTTTTCTTCCTGCCATTCTCCCTCAAAAGAAACCCTCTTCTGTTTCCTATAAAACCTTCTGCCTTTTTCTTCAAACATTCTGCAGCTTTTAGTGAGATCCTTCTATGTCAATTTCTCATGAAATTTCTTCCTATTAACCCATAAGTAGCTTTTCCATATAAACTTAAGTCTTTGAATTTCCCAGGAAGATGATTTTTCTCCTGTACATGAATGGCATATATTGTCACATTATGGAACTCAAACAATGGTAGAACATTTTATGGATATGTTACTTTTAGACAAAACTCCAAAGGTGTAAAACCACTGGCCATAAAAAACACAACAGGCACCTTTAAGATGTTGTATCTATTGAAGACTCCACCAGCATGTCCTCCATCTCTGTGCTCTCGGACAGTACTCTGCATCTGAAGATTGAGAATTAAAGGATTATATTCTTTCAGAACACATTCAACACACGTTTCCTTTACACAAGTCAAATAATGAAAAGAATTATGTATTAACACAATTAAAAAATCGTAAGAGAAATTTTTAGGTGACTATATGTTAAGGAATACCAGATTTTATGGATGTCTTTAAATTATGTTCATGTGCAAACAACGTATTTTGATTGGTCCATGGTCTAGTTTTCAAACTGGAGAAGATTGTCACCAATCTCTTTAAAACCGTTTTTCTTCAGAATTTTGCCTTGTGTGATTACAGCACTTTGAAAATAACCAATGTAAAACTGTGTATGTCAAACAGGCAATCCACTGGTAGCATGGAATTCATGTTATATTGAAGAGATTTGATACATAGTAGAGATTTTAAAAATAGTACAAAAAACCTATAAGCATCATAAGCACAGATTATAAGTGGTGCAGTCAAAGTCAGGAATCTGAAGTATCTTTATGCAAGTTTTTCTTAAACTTAGTGATGTTTACTACATTGTTAAATTGTCTAGCAGTATTTCTTTATCTACTTCTTTAGTAGCAACAGCAAAACCACTGAGGGACTACAAAGAATGGTATATACCTCTTCTTCTACTGACTGAAATTCCTTGTCTTCGGTGGAAAGGTCTATGAGAATAGTTCCACTACCAGAAGTATTCAGAGTCAGGTATGGGTTAAGTCCTGTGAATGTAATAAAACAGCAACAGTGTCAGAAACTGCAATCGTTTTCTCTGATCTGTGGACACTGATCAATCCTCTCAGCAAGAGCCTCATTTCAGACATACTAACCCATTTGCCCATGCTTAGCTCAGTATGCTCATACACACAACAGAGGAACTACTTGTAAGCACTTGCTTACTTCAGAGTTCACTTCAGCTCCAGGCAGTGACACAGTGAGTGACCAGTCCCTGTACAGAGTCCACAACTACTGATGGCACTGGCATCATGAATGGGAAAGTAACTTGAAGCACTAATTTAGCAGGAGTATTTTTCCCACAGTTGTGCAGAAAGAACTGACAAAAGAACTAAGTCTGTCAACCCAAAAGGCTTGAGCCAGGTATTGAAAGCTTAAAAGATCTTGAATGTTTAAAGGAAACTTCTCTATCTTTCCAAGGACGCAAAAAAGAATTTGGAATTTTACACAGAATCCAATGTCAGTTTGCACTGGACAGACTGCAACCACAACTGGCAAGTAAGGGGAATGTAATTACTGGATATAAAAGACAGTGTGTATCAGTGTCTTTTCTGGCCATGGCCTTTCCAGACAAATAACAAGTCACCAGAATTAAACACTGGGTCTGTCATGAGCTCTTTAAAAGGAATCATCTGGGGAAAGAGGAAATTACAGATCTATGCACAGTCTGGAGCCTCATGTTAGCAGCGTGCAACTGGAATAGTGTTCAGGAGTAATAAACTGGCAATAACCAAAATAAAGCTCATGCACTACTAACCTCAAAACAATGGTGAACACAAAACTGTGTTCAGGAAGAGATGCCAAAATACCACTGAAAACAACTTGAGAAAATTGACAATAATCCTCCCCACCCCAAAAACACACTGTAGAAAAAAAACACACTGTAGATCAAGAGTTGTTGAAATATGGTTTAAGTACTTATGCTTGTGGTTACAAATAAAAATGTCTGGCAAGGTGATGAGAGTTTAGAAAGAACAAGGTGGGAGTGGTGAAGGATTTAGATATTTGATGTTCTGTCTATATAAAGACATACTGAAATATGTACAGATACACATATATTCAAAAATACATTAAGGCCTACTTGAAAGGCAAAGTATATGGTTAGTGGCTATGTAAACTCAAACAAGACATGAGGCTGAAATGACACCTTAAAACTACATCTATCCAAATTACTCAATGAGAACGTCTAGAAAGATCTGACAATTAAGAGAAAATGATGAGGATTCACTTAAATACTTCATTATCAGGAAAAGAATTATCTTAGGGTTGGTTCACAGTGTTTTAAGGAGCTAAAAGTAATTTAAAGCTTGGGATAGTGACTCATTACTACTGGAGTGCAAAGTTTAGGATGAGACTTCAGAAATGGTGAATTGGGAGGGGAAAAATTCCTACCAATTCTAATTTATTTCATTTCTATGAAGCACAGCAAAACAACAGTAAGTGGTGCTTCAATGAGTCAAAGAAGAAAAAAAAAGAACTGGAGGGTTCTATCTGCCTTTTATGCAGCCATAGTTAAATGAAGCATACTGAATTAGGATGAATTCAGGACTCCTGTGACTGTGCTGGTATCAACAGTCCTGCACAAATAAAGAGGCTTTATCAATAATTTCAGTGTAAGCTAAGGCCTTGAACAAAGCAATAATTAATTTTGGTTCACTGAAAGCACAGCAACTCTATTTTTAAAGACAAGTGTAAGTAAGAATTTCAGCTGTCTTTCTGAGTGAGCAAAGGCAGCATTCTGTGGCAAGACCCAATGGAACAGTACATAACAGGCCTGAACTCATCAACAGAATGTGCTCTGCTCTTCCCTATGGCAAAGGAGCTTATGAGCATTTTGCACTAGATCAACACTTTTATCTAAGTAAACACAAAACAGTGACCATGGAGAAAATATACAAATCAGAGAACTGAAAGGAAAGATTTGCAGCAATTCACAACATAAATAAAAGCACTCCAGTTTCAAGTCAGAAGACATTCTTACCATCTGAAGTGTCATTTTCTAGGTCAGGTTTTATTACCAATTCTTTTTAATAAGATACAATTTGGAATAATATAAATAATTTATAAAAATTGATTATGTAAAGGCAGTATTATGTGATAATTTAAAATAAGCATATACCTTGTTGTCCAGAAATAAGTCTTTCAACTCCTTTGATGATTTTATGTCTATGGCCATAAGCATTAATGCCAATTTCCTTCAATTCTTTGTGTCCCATTTCAACCAATACATCCAATGTTATCTATAATGAAAGCAAGACCATGTTTTTTGTACTAGAACTCTTAATGACAGTTAAAATATACCTCACAATAGCTGTGAGAAAAAGCAAGTGTGAAAAGAACAGGAATATTAGAGGCTTCAGTGCATTATTTTTATATTTTACTTTTACTCAACTTCTTTCTTCAAACTCTTTGTCTTAAATAAATGCTACAAACTACAATTTGTCACTTGCATTGCTTGCAAGGACCATGTTTCTGATTGAGAAATACTCTTCTAGATGTATTCAAACAAACATTGAAATCACTAATTAACACGGACTACTTATTTCCTTTACCATTTATACCACTGAAAGGAAACACTGCTACAACTGTTAAACTGACACAAACATTATTGGCCCCACCTGTTTATATATACACATATATTTTAACATACATTTATTTTATATATAAATGAAAAATCCAGGTACAGTTCTTTCCTTCATTCCACTTGTTTGGACAGTCACTCATTTAAAATCTTATTGCATTATACTAACCAGTCACTATTTATTCCATTGCTTTCTAGTCCTGAGTATCTGGAAATAAATATAACCACTTACCTGTTCTCTCTCAAATATGTCAATTAGATGTTCAAGGCCAAGGTTCCGCACAAACTGATTAATGCTAAAATCTACACCTGAAACTGGGTAAGAAGAAAAACTCAAAATGAAAATTCGTATCTGTTTTGTAAAATAAAGCACACACATCTCCCCCTGCCTGTGGCAACAATGAGAGAGACAGAAATTCCTGGTCTTTTGCAGATGTGGAGTAAATATCTGTATCCCTCAACAGTAGCAACTTAATCTGCTCTTCTACCTCCCTATGAGCAGTCTTTGGGCTTCCACAAAACAAGCCAACAGCTACCAGAAATGCAAGTTCCTACAGAAAATATATTGACAAGTAAAATGTCACAGAACTAACCTTTTTAAGACACCTGATCTAAGAACAGCCTCTTAGAAATTAGATAAAGTTTGTAGTAAAATACTGCTTGGTAGGCAGCCGATTTCATTTAACTTCTCTTTTAAAAAACAATTCACCATATTGGTTCTGTTCAGCAAAAAAACATTTTAAAGGCTCTGTAAGAAAACAGTAAAATCTTATGCTACAAGACTTTTAGACTTTTGTTCTTCATTAATGGCATCATAAGGAATCAAAATATTGCATATGCCATAATGACTCCATGAATGTACAGGAAACTTCACACCTTTGTGTTGTTTTTACCATTTGTTAAGAAATGTTATTCACTCCTGAGAAAGCCTCACCTTCTTTTTTCTCCAGAACAGTAGCTCCCTCTGCACAGTTTGTACCAACAACAGAGGGAAGTTCAGAAAAACTACCAGACAAGTTGTCAAGACTACTTGCAGCAGACAGACTGGATGGACTGGATGGAACAGAAGCCAGGGAATCAGCTGCAGAACCTGTAGTCTGAGACACACTTATAACCTGAGGTTTGTAGCAAGTCGGTAAGGCAGAGGGAGGCATTGCCGCTGTCAGTAACGCACTGACGTCATCTGCCTGAAGAGCAGAAAACAACTCATTAAAACACAGAACACTTTTGCACTATGTTCTTTCCAGAATGCACTACCAGTGTAGCAGATTTCTTTAGTATGCTGTAAGATAATATTGGGAAAACATGCATTTTACAGTGCAGCTTACAAATGGCCTTTTCTGCCAACAGCACACATGAAACTGTAAAATGTTTACACATAAAAGCTGTAAAAAGGTAAAAAGTAAAGACTTCTGTGTTTCTAAAAAAAATTTAGGGGCAGTTAAACAGAAATAAATTGCTATAAAAAATGAACAGAAGCTTCTACTGGCAACCAGAATTTATGAAGCAAAATAGTTACTCTGAGTGTAGTTTTGGATTACATTATAATACTTAGAAAAAACACACCTAAAATCTTATCAGACAGATATTTTCTTAAATTCATGCTGCTACAAGGCTTGCTTACATTTTATTGTCACAATTTTTGTATTATAGTCAGACTATAAGCACTGAGTTTAAAGCATCAAATTATAACCATTAATTAATTTTGTTAGCATTTTGAGGGTTTCGCCCCCACACTCCATACTGAAATACGATGCCTGAAGCAATAAATTATCTAAAGAATATTTATAAAGCTTTATTGACTTTCCTTGCCAGGAACATATAAAGATCACAGAAACCAAGGTATTTTAAATTTTGCAGAAGTGGTTGTATTACTGTTTTTTTAAAGGACAGTTTATAGATGAGCTGTTGCAAATAGGTGAGTACAGATTTCCAAAGAAGAGCCCCATTACTTACAGTGACCAAGTCCAGTGGTGTTTGTCCTTCTTGGTTTTTTAGAGTAGGATCAGCCCCATGTGCCAGTAACAAGGCACAAAGCTGAGTCCTTCCTTTCTGGGCTGCTTCATGCAGTGGCGTGAAAGCCCATTTGTCTGTAGCATTCACACATGCATTATACTTTATAAGTAAAGCTGCTACATCAACATGCTGGAAAAGTGAAAACACCTGTTAGATTCCAAGGTACCACAGTGTACTAAAATAATTCAGCACTATTCCTGCTATTTCTCTGTAATCATAGTAATTCTGAATTTTCTTAGAATGCACGTAACTATGATTTTGAAAAGCATTACAGCAAGGTGTTTTCTTCCTCACCTATAACATGCTAGCAAAAAGTTATGTAAGATTTGTTCTCTTGTGAACAGAGTAAAACATAATTCCAAACCCAGACGAATCTGAAGGAAAAAAAGCCTGATTCTGAACTTCCACTTTGGAAAGTACTCCAACTGTTTTGGTTGAAAACTCGATTCAAGGACAGAGTCAGGAAGTTCACAAAAACAACTGCTGTCTCAACAGCAGTCATGTAAGTGAAAGTGAGATCTTCCTGATAAAATTTGACTGGCACAGGTAAGGAAAGGCATTTTACAGAATACCTGTCAAACTGTTGCCTTTTTAGGTGTTCATGGTCAGAATACCCCATTCGTGATTTTACAAATTCATAAGAGTCTTTACCTGTAACATAAGTCTGATCTAATTATTTATTCTGTGTGTTACAAATAAGACTGCATTACAACTTAATAGCAAAAGCATTCTACAGAGTACTAGCTCAAAATGCTGTCAAATGAAATGTACTACCTTTTTTAATAAATAAAGTCTTAGAAAGTTTGATATATTTACCCCATAAGATGCTGCATTATGCAGAGGAATCAAGCCTCCTTTATCCTGTGCATTCACATCTGCTCCGTGCTGCAACAGGTATTCTGCAACCTCCAAATTATTGTAACCAGCTGGAATTGCAGAAGGACAAAGTAAACAGAATTAGAATACCACCCCCAACAAGCTGTAGAGAAGTAGTAATTCACCTAAATAACTTGAAAGTAAATTAAAACGTCAGTCCTAATGAAGACAGAGTAATACCTACAAGGAAGGACAGTGTTACCCTATTTAAGAGTATTTGGGTTTAAAACTTGTCAATAACCAATAAAAGATCCTCTCTGGCTAAAGAGAACAGGAAAATAATTAAACAGCTTGAAAAGCAATCTCAGATTATTATGCATAAGATACTAAATTTTTTAAAGAAAAAATACTGAATCCTCCAGCTTGAGGCTACACTCTAAACTTGTGTAGATACAGAAAGTTCAGCCACAGTAATTAGCAACTGATCAAACTAGTTAATTAGAACACTGACCTGCTAAATGTAGTGGTGTTGAATGCCGTCCTTGCGTGTCCCGACAGTTGACATTATCAGGCGAACAGAGCTTTTTTACTCGGGCCAAACAACCTTTCTTTGCAGCATCTAGGAGAGCTGCATCTCCTCTAAGTAGGTCTTGGATATCAGTATCACCATCTTTAACAAGGTCTAGAGGAGTATTTCCATCTCTGTTTTTCTTTGTAGGGTCAGCTCCATGCTGTGCACATCAAAAAGAGGTGGTAAGTGTGTCAGTAGAATAAACATGCTGCATCTTAGGCATCTAATGCCTTGTTGGGAAAATACTCTGACACATAGTGGAATGCTGCAGAAGCTTTCCATTTACTGTGTGGGAAAGAACAACACAGGTGCTAACTGCTTTTACTGAGAACATTTAACTACAGTAATTTAAAAACCACAACTCAATTTCTCAAAGAAGTCCATTTATGTTTGAGAGTGAACAAGAAAGAAAAGGAAGTGACCTCCCTCCAGCATATGTAATACCTGTAACAGGAGTTTGCAAATCTCATATTTTCCTTTTGCTGCAGCTTCATGCAAGGGAGTGAACTTCCACAAGTCAGCTACATTGACAACTGCACCATGTTTAACCAACAGTTCTGCAACTTCATAGTGACCGTATGAGCAGGCGTTATGTAAAGGGACAAGTCCTCTGGAAACAATTAAAAGAACAGCAAAACTCTCTTTAAAAATCTAAAAATCACCAAGTGATTTAAACTTAAAACACAATGCACCTTTGACAGTCAAACCATAACAAAACCTTCCCTCTCCCCAACAGTTTAATATAGTAGGAATACCTATTACAGTAAAAACTTAATCTGCAGGGGACTGAAGAGAAATAAAAGCACAGGACCAGGGAAATTCTTGATGCTCTAATCTTATGTACTGCAAAACGATTTT
Source organism: Notiomystis cincta (assembly GCA_013398075.1). Lineage (NCBI taxonomy): Eukaryota > Metazoa > Chordata > Aves > Passeriformes > Notiomystidae > Notiomystis > Notiomystis cincta. Next base: position 107,611 of record VZRX01008448.1, read on the forward strand.
GAATATTCTTAACATTTTCATTCTAACCGAAGTTTGCACGAAAATAAAAAAATGTCTGAAGAAAACCAGGATGCTTATCAGTTAACAGTATTCAAAAGCTGAGAGATATGACCAGTTGCAATTGCCAAGAAAATATATATTTGAGCATTTACCCCTTATCTTTTGCGTGTACATCAGCTCCATGCTGAAGAAGATACTCCACAACGGATACTCTGTTATATCCAGCTGCAAAATGAAGTGGTGTAGACTGACGTCCTTCAATATCTCTGCAGTTCACACTCTGGACTGTACACAGCTTCTGTGGATTTCCCCAAACAAAACATGTCACTACATATTGTGTTGATACTTCGAATTTAGTCACAGAATGTTGTTATACACATCTAATTTTACCTGTTTTTAATTAAAAAACCTTATTTTTACAGTTTTTACTTTTTATAGATTGTGTCCTAAGAAAAAATTCCAACTGCTCCCAAATCCACACTTGTGACTTATGCTTTTTATGTAAGGCAAACATCTGGAGTACTTTGTAATAATTGTGCAATACAAAGGTTTTAGGGCAGATCACAACTTTAAAGCAGTCAGTGAAGGGCAGTTTGCTTGCTTACTTTGAGAAGTGATACACTGACATATAACTCTGTGCTAGTTTGGCTGGGGTGGAGTTAATTTTCTTCACAGTGGCTGGTATGGGCTGTTTTGGATTTGTGCTGCACACAGGGCTGATAATACAGAGATGTTGTTGTCATTGCTGAGCAGGGCTTACACAGAGCCAAGGCCTCTTCGTGCTGCCACGCTGGCAAGGAGGCTGGGGGTGCATGGGAGGCTGGGGACACACACAGCTGGGACAGGTGACCCCCCAAGGGATACTCCAGACCAGAGGGCATCCTCCTGCTCAGTACATAAAGTGGGGAATGAGGAGGAAGGGGGGAACATTTGTAGTGATGGAGTTCATCTTCCCAAGTCACCGTTATCCGAGATGGGGCCCTGCTCTCCTGGGGATGGCTGAACACCTGCCAGCCCAGGGGAAGCAGGGAATTTATTCCTTGGTTTGCTTTGCTTGCATGTGTGGCTTTTGCTTTCTCTATTGATCAGCTTTTATCTCAGCCCACGAGTTTTCCAGCTTTTTACCCTTCTGATTCTCTCCCGATCCTGTTGGGGGGAAAGCTGTGTGGGGCTTGGTTTCTGCCTGGGGTTAAACCATGATGAATTCTCTCTTATTTTCAAGGAGAGGTTCAAGCTTACTTTTACAGTATCCACATCTCCAGCCTTTGCAGCCTCCAGCAACTGTCGATCTGCGTCAGAATTACCTAGTGGGATACCTTCTGCAAAATAAATGAGAGTGCATGACAGGCAAGTGTAGGCAGTTGAAGAAACTTGTTAAGACAGGACATAACTGAAGTTTTTTTAAGGGAAATCTTTGAAATAAAGTTAACCCATTACCGACAAGTTTTGCTTCTGTTTACTCTCTGTAACTATAGCTGCCAGAACTAATACTGTTTGTGAAGCTGACTTCAGCAACATGCTTCCTCTCTGTTTCGCAATATTGTGGAACCAACAAAGCATTCTTATTTCAGTTTCAGAATTAGACTGTATCAAGTTTATGTATGTATTATAATGTCCAAACCTTACTCTTGAAAATCCATGTACACTGTTGCCTCCACTCACAAATGCAAAGCAACATTTTTTGTTTTAGAAACTAATTTTCCACTTTCAAGATTCCCCCAACCCTGCGTCAGGATTTTACTAAAATTATTCCAGGTGGCTATACCCCAAAATCTTCATTTCTGACAATCTAGACAGTAAATCACATTGTTAACTAGGGAGTAAAACACTATCTACTACTCCTTTGTAAAACATTTTTTTGTTGACTAGTTTTTACCATTATTTGACAGTACTTGGAACGGCAAGTAAAACAAAGTACCACAGTGGATCTTGGAATAACTCCGCACACCTTGTAGTAGCTGTTGCACACTTTCAGTCCCCATTTGTAAGGCTGTAAAGCCCTGCAGAGACACGATGGAAGGATCACATCCAGAACTCAGCAGCAACCTGCACGTCTGAAGATGACCACAATGTGCTGCTCTATGAAGAGAGGTCTGGCCAAGATTATCCAATGCATTAACCTAAAGAGAACACAAACAAGAAATCTCACCATCAGGTTAGTTTTAAAGATGTTTTCATTGCTGACTGGGAACATTTCACATGTAGTACTCTTACTTTAATAAAAAGAACATTTAGTATATTTCCAAAGCTGATGACGTTTCAAACATAAAATTGAAACAAAAAACGTTCATGAAGTCGCCCCCTTTTAGAGGCATGTGAATAATCCAGTGCATTTTTACCACAAACAGGAGTAATCCACTATTTTCCTCCTGGCAGTAAAGATCTTCAGTGCTAACATGCAGAATGGCTTTTACCTTGCATTGGCTGATTGTGGGTTTTCAGACTGAGGACTTCCTATATGTTGGCTCAGTCAAAGTGTATTCAACAATTTAAAACTCTGCACCCAAACCTTTCTTTTATTCCCTGCTCTTCCTCTGGTTTTGGAAACTTCACAGCAGTTAGACTATAATCAAATTTCCACGAGAGAGATTCAACTCCCAATCCTGCAGGGTTCAAGCACTACAGAGAGTCTCTCCTTTCCACATTTTCTTTTTGTGGAAGTCTGAACTAATCATTGTGTTATGACTTAACATTTTGCCTTCATTTTAGTTTTTACTGCATACAACATCATGTAAAGTCTACCTGTCACACAGTTCAATTTAGCTTCTTGCTGTTATGTAACCCCCCCCTTCTTTTCCTTGTGTATTTCATTACTCCTGCTGGACAATGAAGTACTGAATAAGATACTTTGGAAGTTTTCCTTTCACATCTGCATTTCTCAAAAACAGAACCAAAACAACAATGACTCTAGAATGTCTAGGGCTGATGGACTGATGGCCTATAGCTGAAGTCTATTAAGCTAGAACCTTCCAAAATGAATTATTTTACAAAAGCCTGTCTACTCAGCTGTCCATTCCCATGGTATGGAAACCGGTATAGTACATGAATGTCAACAAAGTATGAGACACATACCTTAGCTTCATGTTTCACAACTACTTCAACAACATCATTATGAGCCTTTTCTGATGCCACATGCAGAGGAGTCAAGAAGCTTTAAAAAAAAAAGGAATAATTCAAAATGTATTTTGCAAAATCTTCTAAACAAACACTTAAAAGTATTAATTTGTAATCACTCACTCTTTTGTTTTTTCATTGATATTGGCTCCTTTCCTCAGCAGCAATTCACATACTTGTTTCCTCTTAGGATATGGAGATGCAGCAGCACAGTGCTGTGAACATTATAAAGTTTACAATTAACAACTAGCTAGCAATATCCAGGTTTTACTACTTGCTGATCAGCTGGCTGTTAAGAACTAGTGGTGTACAAAGACAACAGAAAAAAGAACCCAAAACATACAGAAGCTTATTAATTTGGAAGATTCCACATGGGCTTTTTGATTTACTCCAGTAATTTCAAGAACTGTCCTTTCTAATAACTGCTGGAAACCATCAAAACAAAGCTAACACACACAGCTTGCTGTTGCTTAAAATGAGACTATTGTACAAAACCCAGTCATTTAGATGATCTAAACAAGCCATTTATGTTAGTCTTAACATTAAGAACAAAATATTAATCAGTGTTATTTGCTTAACTAGACACTGGATATGCCAGGTTGGTCTGAATTACACCATTTGACACTGCAATTTTCATTGCTATTACCTAGTATGCTTAGGTTAGCCACAATATATGCAAAATCATTAATAAATCCCGAGATATTACCAATGCTGTCTCATGTGTCTGAGGATGCTTGAAGTTCACTGTTTCCAAAGAAAGATGCTTCTTTATACGAGCTACATCTGATTCTCTTGCAGCCTGTAGCAGTGAGTGACCTTTGAATTCATCTTTAAAAATAAGGAAATTCATAGCAGAGGGTTACACTCCTTGGCTCAAGAAGGATCAAGAGAATTGCTTCTTTCAGTTAGAAAAAAATATTCCTTTTATTCAGACAGAGCACACATATCCAAGCCTGACTCAAGCTTTTACATCACTTGACAGAACTTGTTAGTTAAGTCAAAACACTACACAAATTTTCTTTGTTTCTAAACCAAAGCCAGACACATCCAAACTGGCTGCACAAGATCTATTTCACTCACCACTCTGTAGGTTCTACTGTTCACCTATGTACCAACTCAAGCATATAAAAATGTCTACTTCTGACCTAGTTTTGGAAAACGATTTCTAGATGCTAGCATGAAGCCTAGTGTAGTATTTACTGACAATTTTTGTAAATATCCCAGAAAGTTATTGTTTGACCACTCAAGGACAGAATCTGAGGTCACTTTTTTCAACTCTTTAAGTCTGCTGGACACAAATCAATGCCCTTCATTGATTTCTTTGAACTTTCAGTGATTGTGGCACACTCAAATGTATTCAGCATTCTAAACAGGTTTTTTTTTTCGTTCAAAGAAAAACACCTGTGGAATAAAAATTAGTATTTCAACAATCCTGATGCAACTGACAGGAACAAGTATGGGAAATGAAAGTGTATTGGCAAGGTCATGAGGGAAAGCATGTAATTGGGGAAAAGCTACAAAACCCATCACAACCACTTGACTGTAAAACTGACAGTAAAATTATTTTAAATGCCTACATTCAGAAATCTAGCAATTTCAAATTATAAACAGTGAAATACACTGCACAATATTGCACAATTACTTTTAAAATGTAAGCATTTTCCAAATCTGGTTTCTGGCAGGTAACTGTCTCGGGAACCTAATTATACATTACAAACTGTAACTGTAGCACTGATCCCACTTTATACTCACATGCTAATCGTTCTTTTAATTGGGGTGTTGGAGCCAAATCAATGGTGCTTTTGTTGTGACAGTTCAACAGTGTTGGGTCAGCACCATAACTTAACAACAGAGAACACACTTCCACCCTGTTCTTAGAAGCTGCTTCATGCAGAGGGGTGAATTGCCACAGATCCATTGCATTCACACATGCTCCATGCTTGAAAGGGAAAGGGGTAAAAAAGATGCAATCAAAACCAGAACGTTAGAAAAAGACTGTTATTAGTTTTAATACACTAGACTATTAAAATAAAAAACAATGCTTGTATGCAAACTGTTTCCAAGACATTCATTTTCAATGTAACACAACATTTCAACACATTGTGGTTTTTAATCCTCTGGTGTCCCACAGGTACATTCAAAGAAGCCAAAGGCTGGCTAGTCTTTTCAGACTTTTTTTTCTGAAAGGAACAGAACTTTGCTACAGGGTAAATCTGTGAAAAAGAAATATTCACATTCCCCACACCACCTGTGAACAAGCTCTGGTTCTTTGCAGCTCTAGAAAATGTCTAGAGTGACCAGCTGCACTAAGACAAATACATGTTCTGTGAATAACCCCCAAGATATGAGTGCCATGGTATCTCAAATGAGATGGGCACTCAAAGTTAACTTTAATTCAAAACATTTAAGTACAAGATTCTACAAGTAATGCTCATGAGTAATGTATGTGTAATTCTTTTCCAGTAACATTTTGATTGCACATCAAGTTCAGTCTGTAAGCAAGTACATGCTCTCTCCCACTGCTTCTCTTAAAGCTGTATGGCTTTGCAAAAAGTAATTCAGAATTCTCTGGAGCAGAAATCCAATATGGAATACAACCCTAGCTTAACAGTTAAGACAAACAGTTGTGTATAGGAAAAAGTTCATTTGTGAGGTTATGTCTAGTACCACTTTACAAATGGCTCCTGATATAAACTTATTTCAATAGGTTTTTTTACTTAATTTTTTGCTAAACAAATAGAAAGATACATAGAATTAGTGGGGGGCTGGAACATACAGAACAGAACAAGAGCTATTCCCTGAGTAGCCAACTGCCAGAAGTTAGATAACAGAACGTTCTCAGTTGTTATAATCTTGATTTGCTGGGGCAGCTGAGAATAGGCACAGCTCAAAACTCCTTCAGTGGAAAACACATACTATGTTGCAGCCCACATCTTCAAGCCACTAGTTTAATGTGCATCATACTTATCTTCAAGATGAACATAATCCAGATAAAGTGCTTTGGTTCCAAGAGTTCACTTATGTTCAGAAAACGGACAAGTTTCTCTTTCTTTGGGGTGAAGGCTACAATTCAGGGCCAGAACTGATGTTGTAAAGGTTATTTCCTCAAAAGACTGACTGCTCTTTCATTTTGAAACATTTACTATCTTTACCAGTATTCTTTTTAAATGTCTCTTATTGCTTTGTCTTCTAGAATATTCTTCTACTTTCAGATTCAAAATATCACTCAGCTTTTAGGTTTTTTCTGTGCTTTTTTTTTGGGGGGGTGAGAGTAGAAAGATTGAGATAAGCAGTACTTACTTGGGGGTACGAAAATACTCAACTTTGGAGCAGAGAGAGTTAAAAACAGAAAGCACAATTACAAAGAAAAAGCAAGCAGAAGATTCTGTAGCTCCAGCTTAATAATCACTAACATGTAGACCAAAAGCAATTTATCATTCTTTAAGTTTTGTAAATCTAAGTACAAAATAAAAAAAATGCAACCTGTATTAGTCTACTATAAACTGTTCTTATTTAATAATATGTAATTTCATCTCTTCAAAGACCAACCTTTACTAGAAGCTCTGTTACTTCGTAATGACCATAGGAACAGGCATTGTGAAGTGGCACCAGATCTCTATATAGAAAAAAAAGTAGAAAGATGATTATTTTAGTACACATTATTTTAATTTCAAATCCATCTAACACATTGCAACTTTGCTTTACTTTGCTTTATGTTGCTATGCTTTACATTGAACATTTTACAAAAATACTGTGACAAATGTTCAAAAAAAACTATGGGGAAAAAAAGGAGCTGAAGAAGAAACCAGAAAATCCCATCAGCATTTATCAGAGCAGTAAACATCTAAAATAATCAGAAGATGAGAAGTGAATTGCATTGTCTCACTGCAGAAGAAATGGTTCCACTCAGACTTGGAACCCTAAACAGGAAAACTATCTGCAGAGGATGTTCAGGAGTGACCCTAATTATAACCTTTTTCACAAGAACAATGCTTTTCTAGTGAAAACTAATAAAGTCGCATTTTTGTCATAACAGAATTGTTAAAGGTGACATAATAGTCTCAAGTTGGAAATTCTTCATTGTTTAAACAGTATTACTGCTCTTTACTTCATCTCCATTTTTAACAACTTCTGTTTATTCTGAACAAATGGGAAAAGGAACCTACCCTTTATCCTTAGCATGTACATCAGCTCCATGCTGCAGTAAGAGCTGTACTATTTTTACTCGGTTATACCCAGCTGCTAAGTGTAATGGAGTAGACTGAAACAACAGAATATAGAATAAATCAGTAACACAAAATCAAGGTTGATTTCATATTTTTTTTTACAACTTGTTAACAGTACTAAATACTGAAGTCCTTCAAGACTTACAGGTTTAAAAAAAATCCCAGAGAGCTTGAATCAGACATTTGATAACTATGTTCATTGTTCACTGACTACTCTTGAAGTCAACATAAACACAAACCCCAAATTTACTCCATCACTAATGCAAAGGCCATTTTTGGCTTTTTAGCCTACCATAGCTATAAATACTTTGCTGGCACAAACTATGTCCTTGTGAAAAGGGAAGCAGGAAGGCCATTAGCAACAATGACTGTTAAACTATGAAGAAGTCTCTCTTCCAATCAGTGAAGTAAGTTTAGAAATTATCAAGAGGGATTGTTACCCACATTTGTGAGTGCAGTAAGTGAGCGGGGTGTGGGGGAAATTTCATCACTTCTAAACTCTCACCCTCCACAGAGCAGCCAGATAACTGCTCTATGATCTTTTCCAGCAAATGCATTCAAGCATCAGTAGCACAAAGGGCAGAGCTATAAATTAGTGAGGAGAAATCTTATCCTCTGCATTTACAAACCCATCCACTGAACCAGATTTCTACAATTCCTATAGGATGAGCTTCATAACCAGATGGGAAAAGAGATGTATCAGTGTTTTGTAGATTCCAGTATCTTACCACAAAGCCTCAAAAAGGGGAAGTAACTAGATCAAAACTTGGGTGAATGATACAAATACTTAATGAGAACAGGGAGGCCAGAAAGTGATACTCAATAACCTGACCTTCTGTAGGCTAGAGGCTGAACTCAGAAGACTCAGGATATTTCAGAACGGAGATTTTTGAACATATTTAATGTATTTCTTTACCATTATCCACAGCAATGAACAGCTTGCTCCTGAAACAGGAGCAGTAACTTGCCTAAGGGTACATGTCAAATGAAGTGCCTGATAGGGCACAAAATGTGTGAAAAGGCAGAGCTTGTTTATCACTGCAGATATGAAGGTCAAGCAGAAGTTTCAACTGAAAAGGTGTTTGTTTATTGCTCCTATATAGAATTACTTGCATAGTCCTTTTAAGATTAAAAAACAAACAAACAAACAAATCAGCTGGCTGCTAGAAAGGTAGAATCTTATTTTCCCATATACAGTGAAGAAAATAGATAAAATGTTTAAGATTTTAAAACTCTGGTCAAACAGTAACTGGATCATGATCATGTAAGAGATAACTAATTTAAAATCAGGTTTTAAACAAAAATACCTTTCTGCCATCACTTGCATGACAGTTAACATTTAATGGTGTAAGAAGAGACATCATCTTTTCTTCATTTCCACTCCTGAAAAACAAGGTATGAAATGAGCAGAAATATTCTTATCCCAATTTTTAGTAGCTTATTCTGGTTTTATATTTTTCACTGCTATAACATTCAACAGATCTGAAACAACACATTCCCCTCCATATTGTCAGCATTAAAGGGAAAACAAAAATGCTTTTATGCAACTACCTTCATAGCTTCATTCACAGAAAACAGCCAAAGCTCAGCGGAATGCAAGCTCTAAAGACTATAAATCTATATATTAATTACACGCAATTCTGCAAATATAACTAATTCCAGATATTTTCCAAACATACATACCTGGCACTTTCTAAGAGTTCATCTTTCTTGTATTCACCTAGAAGACAAAAGGGCTTTCTTTAGCTGTCAAATAAATATCTATATGTGAAGTTCACTACTTATCCTCCTCTTCTAAAATTTTAGACACCATAAGTACTGACAAGTACTCTTTTCAGTTGTTAAAGGGAGCTTTTGAAAAAGAGGACGGGTGAGTTTTTACACAGGCAGGTATTGACAGGACAAAGGGAAATGTGTTTAAACTAAAAGAGGAGAGATTTAGATTAAATGTTAGGAGAAAGTTCCTTACTCAGAGGGTAGTGAGGCACTGGAACAGGCTGACCAGAGAAGTAAGTTGTGGATGCCCTGCCCCAGGTTGTGTTTAAGGCCATGTTGCATGGGGTCTGGGCAACGTGGTCTAGCAAATGTTCCTGCCCGTGCCAGGATCTTTAAGGTCCCTTCCAACCTAAGCCATTTTACGATTCTAAAAATTTGACAGTTCATTACTGAACTAGCACGTTAAACTACCCAGAACACATGCCCTGAGATGACGAAAGCCATAAGGAAATCTCTATTTAGAATTATAAACCACAATAAAGTTAAAGTAGTATCAAAAAGATAAGCCCCAAACTAATGTGTTATATCAGTTCAACTGGAACTAGTTATAAAGTAACCTAAAGATTATCACTTACCAGTCAGCACTGCTTTTGCAGACGGGTCTGCTAAATCCAAAGCTGTTCTTCCATCTGTGTTCCGGATGGTTGGTTCAGCACCATGCTGCAACAGCACTACAAAAATGCCAAAATTTTCCATGAGAAAACAATTCTACAAGACAAGGTTTATGAGACATATCATTACTGTAATCTGCAAGCAACAAAAGAAACATCCCAACTTCCTTTTTCTAATTTTTCATGTCAGAATTCTGCAATGTCATCTGTGACCAGTGTATCCGGTGAAACGTGTCTAGACGTCTTTTAAGAGAACAAAGCAGAACAGAAAGAGAACAACCACAGACTGACACGAGACAATCCCAGCTGAAAGCTTGTGACTGACCCACCACGAAAACTCAGCAGCTATTTTCCATCAGCTCTGGAGCATGCTGCCCCAAATCCTCAGGTGACTATGTTCTAACCTGCAGACAGCAGCAGCAGGCTGTGCATGTTGCACTCCTATTCAGGCCAAACAGGCAATGTTATCTGTACAGCTCTCTTAAAGTAAATGGCAGCAAATCACACAAACAAGAAATGTCTCGTGACTACATATCTAACTTTCTACCTCTTCCTTAAAGAGCTTCTCTTAAGAACTGTGTAGGTAAATCAGGTAGTCAATATAATTGAAGTTTTCCCATCCTTAACTAATTTAACACAACTGCTACACATAAGAGAGAATGAATCCATTATTAAGATCACTTTTGTTCTTTCCACTGCACTGTGATCAGCAGCAGAAGGCAGCATAAGAGTCTAGGCTGAAACAGAAGAGAATTTAGCTCCATCATGTCACTCTAAAGCACTTTCCCCATGATGTCAACGTGAACCTTTACAGGCAAACAATGCCTTTGCAGGCAATTATAAAATAGATCCAAACACTTGTATCTTTTAACGATAACATGAACTGAAGTTTATGGAAGATGTTTACTTTTAACCCTTGTATCAGCCATAGCTCCATAGAGTGAAAATGGTTCTTGGTTTTTCACAGTGAAAACAAATGAGTCAGTCACAGGAAGAGTGGGAGAAAATTACCAATGCAGACATCTGTCTTCCCCTTAATGGCAGCTTCATGAAGGGGAGTGTAATTCCAATTATCTCGAGCATTAGGATCTGCACCGTGCCGCAAGAGCAGATTGACAACTTCAGCATGGCCAAAAGAGCAAGCATTGTGAAGAGGAATAAGGCCTCCATCATCTCGTGCGTGGACATTGGCACCACTTTGAAGTAAATATTCAACTACATCCTTCCGACCAAAACCTGGAAAAGGGAGAAAAGGCCTCAGGGTGGGGTGAGAGAAATTCCTGCCCCACAGCTGCAGATTAAACCAACAAACTTGAGTAACAGTAACCACTCCTAAAGACAATCACGAGTGGAATGGTTTACTAAAGAAGCATTTACACACTAAGGATGTTTTTGAAACTCTTAAAAATTAGATTAAACTCAGTAGAAAAATAATATTCAAGATTGCTGAAATAATGAATATCTTGATAGAGGTCTCTCAAACTTCAGATGTATCTTGCATACTTAAATAATGGCAAATGAAGTAGGACATCAAACTGTATCTGTATTTGCTCTACTATCTCCACACGAGGACAGAACACTTTAGGATTTCTGCTTGTAGCCATTATACCCATCTGGTAATGTTCCAAAGGCCACCTCAAAGGTTCCATGAATGCCCCTGTGGGTCTCAGCAACTATTAGGGCAGGCAAGAGCCACATTTTGGTATGTATCAGTCTTCTGCCAAGTACCTTCTGAGAAATAACTCAAGTGTGCAGCACTTGGCCTTCCCTGCTTTAAATATCTGATTAATGAACTCTTTTCCTGAACGGATCAAGATCTGGATGAAGTTTCAAGCTTGCCCCTCGGAAGGAGTAACCACACAGTTACTGAGACCACTGATATCCAGATTGCAGCAAATTTAAACTTTGCTGCAGATCACCCATAGAATGTCCATGGTAGGTTTAAGTCCCTGCAACCATAATGTAGAAATTATGTATATTCCTGATAACAACACAGCATTTCAGTGACAAAGTCACCAAAGCATACAAGAAGTGTCAGCATTTCAGTTATAACTGAACTTTCAATTTTAGCTTAGCTGTGACTGAACCTTTTCATAGCATGTTCTTCACTAAACCTGACTTCAGTAAATCTCTCTTCTGAAGCAAGAAGCACTTTCACCACCTGGAGCTCCCAAAAAACTGACTGCCATTATTAAGCAATTTCTGGATCCCACTTGGTACGAGAAGATCTTGTAGACGAGCTGTGTATGTCAAAGAGGCCAAGACAAGTTTTCAGAAATACTTTAGTTGAATTCTAACTACTCTTCTTCCCTCAAAAGTCTGGTAAGGAACCACATTCACCACAGATTCATCATTATTTTAACAATCATTTTATGTCAAACTTGTATCACAGAATGAACTTCAAGCTGTTTTCCAGTAACAGTCACAAGGCTATAGTGGTGATGTGCTTCTCCAAAACACAATCCTAACAATACAAATCTTAGCACCTTGCCTGTGACAGAACCACAGACCCTACAGCAAATTCACTTTTGAGTCTCAACACTACACTTACCCACCTTGCCTGTCCTAACAGAGAACAGGAGCTCAGCACTTGGGATGACAACTGGATCAGACACATGGTCCATGCAAAACCAATTTATCTGCACAGGCACAGTAAGTCATATTCACTGCACATGCATGCATATTTCTGCTGCCAAAAAAAAATATTAGTAGCTATACCCATGCAGCCTTGTTGTCTATATTACATTATATACATCGTGTTTCTCATTCTTAAATACGTTCAGCTATTCTAAGTATTAAGAATACTGTTTTCTTAAATGTGTCCTGATATATTTCTTGCTTCTTTGAGCTTTCAAAAAATTCTGTTTCTAGTTTGAATGTATACTCAAAACATACTAAATTATTTTGAGAAACTACTCAAAAGAGACCTTCCCAAGTGCCAGAGTCCTGCAAGCATATAATCAAAACTGTTATTTGATAATAGAGTACTTGGTATTTACTTCTTTGAGTACCAAAAATGTACTGCAGGACTGCTACAATTATGTTAGAAAACTGATCAAACTCTTTCTCCAGAAGTTACATACCTAACATACATACAGTCAGCTAAACCACTGACTCTTGCACAGAAGGCAATTCCTATCCTCCAAAGTACTGATGTAAAGCCATGTTTTTGCAGGTAAACTTCCTCAGCAGGAATCAACATATTTGAGTATCAGCTGTAGTAAACCTTATTATAGGCACAGAGAATTCCCTCGGATCCCTCTATTTAATACAGAGGTTCAATCACATAAAATTGATGAGCAATCCATAGCTTCTCCCTGAGCAAAGCCTGCATCCATTCAGAAAGTACCTTAAGTACAGCAACACCCCTCAACTACCTGTAGCTAGTTTAACGTGGATGAAATTAACTCATTTGTACACCAAGTTTTGCAACTTCTCTCAGCACTGAGTGCACAGCAGGGATTCCTGACTTCCTTGGGGAAGCATCTGTACAACAGGACACCATATATGGAAGGGGAATTATTTTCCCATTACTTTCTAAAGGATGCATGAGTACAGAGGAAGTGGCCAAACTGCACAATAGTCTCTGCCTCTGCTATTTTCCCTGAGAGTGGAAAGCAGGGGCAGCCTTTGCTGTCACAGGGAAGGCAGTCACTGCCTACTCTAACAGTTCCTCTTCACCATTACTTGGCTGCAGTAAAAACTACTTCAACACTTCAAAAAACCTCAACACTGTAATTTTTAAGGGGTGGGGGTTTTCTTTGGGTCTTGACCTTTTATCAAAAGACCACTTAAATGGGATCACAGCTTACAACTGGGCAAGGTAATGGTCTTATCATCACAAACTGGTTTTTATTGCAAAGAAGAAGGGCTGGTTACTCAGGACCTTGAGCTGACAACTCCTCTACCTGTGACAGCCGAGCAGCTCACTGCACTTGTTTCCCTGAAAAGTTACACACTTTTAGCTGACAATTCCCAATTATTAATCACAGTAGAAATGTACAACTGTGTATAATTTTTAAAATGTATTTATTTACAGTCACTGTGTGTCATAACTGACATTCAGCTACTTTTGATGGGATAAAAAGCTAACAGAAAGAACTTAGCTCAAATCCTTCTCCCCTACCCGAGTGTTCACATTTCTGATGAATTTTAGATTGCAGGAAGGGCATTTTGGTACCTGCCAAGTCCTTAAAACCTTGTGATACTTTGAATTTTGACACACACTGTGATGAAAAAGACTGACCTGAGGAAGTATATGCACCTTATGATGGGAGAGGATGGAGCCTCTTTTATTGTGAAGGGTGGTGGGCCCTTGACTAAAGCTTCAGGATAACTTGACTATCACACACACACAATTGTGTACTATGCAACCCAAAGATCAACCTCCAGCAAAACTCCAGGATGTATTACTTCTGATAATGACACATTCCTACAGAGATCTTGAAGTATTTATTTTTAAATATCTTTTACTTCAAAATCCACCTTTACAAACCGACACATGGAAAAAGAGGAATTTGGTTTATTTAAAAAAAAAATTTAGGTAAGATCTGGGAAAAGACATAAAAAATAGAATCCAAGTTCAGACCCAGAATGACACTAAAAAAGGAAAAAAGGGCAATACAAAACATGGTGTATTTCAGCTCCAAATCCTCCATGAAAGAAGTCTTGAAACTGAATGAAACTAGTCAGAGAAGTTTTGTAATGTATTTTCTAAGAACACCCAGATGACTAGGATAAACAAAGCAGGAATACAACAGATTTTTGCTTTTACTTCCTGGAATGTGACTCCTTTAAAGGCAAAGACAAAAGAAGTCAGTATTACTCCAACTGTGAATAATAGGGGAAAGGCAAAACCAAACAAAACCAGTCAGGCCCAAGTCCAGGAGCTACTTATGTCCACCCGTCACACAGAGTCTCTTGCAGGTGGGCTGACGACAGCAGAGTTCGACCTGAGGCGGTAAAGAGAGTTCCACTGAGAAATCACACAAGTGTTTTCTGCCACATGGTAACCAGAAACTCTCAGCATCTCCCACAGGCCGGGGAGAGGAGCAAGTAATTTCTCTGTACCAAGTCTGAAGAAGACTGGGGCATGACAACAGTGTCCCCCATTTACAAACCAACCTATTTAACATTAGGAATCGAACAACTACGTGATCTTGTGGCTATGAATTTTTTAAAGAAAAATATTTTTACAGATCAGGAGTTCTTTAAAGTCAAGACAGATCACTCCTGTTCAGAGAGATAAACTAGATCATTATATTGAATGAGAAACATCTTAGGCAAAACTCCCCCAAACAAACAAAAAGCAAACAAATAAAAACAACCGCTCACTTCTCCAAAATGCTCTAAAACACACACAGTTGTTTAGAAGTTCAGAGTTTATTAGTGGACAGGCAGGATGCTGCATTTAAAAAAATAGCTACAAAAATTGTTTTCCTCTGATAGGATATTTCAAGTTGTCTCCTGGGCTCCCTTGTCGATCAAGCTTCTTGAATTTATGGAATACTGCTGTCCTGAAGAGGCTTTCAAGAACTAAGACCTCTTAAGTCTTAGTCAAGATCTCTTAACATGAGGAAAGGACACCTGAAGCAGAAACCTTTTCCAAGACCATCTAATAAAGAAACAAACATCTTTGTTACTATCCATATTGTTTAGCTGAAAAGAAGCTGCTGTCTTCTGCAGCCTGTCAGCCTTGGGGCCCTACATCTAAGGCTGTAATTAAACCAAAACAACCAATATGAAAACAACAGTGACAGTCAGGCCTTTGTCTGCAAGGTGGGATACAATCTTCTGGCCTGTTGCCAGTGAAAGCAGTTGTCCTGTGACGTCAGTCGCTTGCTTACTTACGTCCTGAATTACAAAGTCCATTTGTTAAAGATAAGAACGCAAAAAGCTTACAAACGGTGTTATCTGACAAGCACCTTCATGAAATGAGTTCTGAAAATGCACAGGCCTGTTGAAATCCATGAGAAGCGTATGTGAGACATGTGCCCCTGTCAGAGCTCACGTGTCACAACAGGAACAGTGCGCACCCCAGCCCAGATGTGTCCTCAAAGCCAGATGAGGTTTGTTTTTTAAAAAAAGAAGGGGGGAAAAAAAAAAAAAAGAGAAAGGAAATAAGCGAGCAAACGCAGCTGTACCGCTCGGCGGCCCCCACCGCGGGGGTGACACCGACTCGGGCCGGGGCGATGCTCAGGGCCCGGCGGAGCGCTCGGAGCCCCGAGCTNGGGGGCGTGGGGCTTTGCAGGAGGAGGCGTAGGGAAGGATTTGTTTTCTTTCTTTCTGGCCCGTTTAACTTATATTTTTATTCTCACTGAAGTTTTTCCTTCCCCGCGCTGATCCTCGCCCCGGGCCGGGCCGGGCCGGGCCCTGAGGCGGCGGCGCCTCAGCTCGGGGGCCCGGGAATGGCGCGTGAGGGACCCCGCTCGCACAGCGCAGCCCGCCTTGACCTGCCCCCTGCTCCGCTGTGGGGATAGAGAGGAGCAGACAAAAATACGGCACTAGCGATTCGTCCCGCAAGAACAAATGTGCCTTTCCTGCTTTCAGTAATGAAATGTAGGGATTTTTCTGTTCAGGGATTCTTTTTTCCCCCTGCAAAATATGTAAGACTGCATTTTGGTGCTAATAGCTTCATGATCCTTGCACTTATATAGCAAAATACTGTGACTCCGAGAAGTTGAGTGCTTGCATAACAACTATGAAATGGAAATTATACAACATAAACGACATAGTTCTCTTAATTAATCTCGAAAAACAGATACCAAAACCTACTGTTAGTGCACTTTGCCAATTCAAGGTTTTGGAAGAGAACGGAAAGAGTCCCCCTCCCTCTAGTAGGCCCCATTGGCTTGATGGGGGGAAGCCTGAGCCCCGATGGGACTGACTAAAAGGATTCCATTGATAATTCTGAAATGTGGAAATTTCACTCACACCATATTAAAACGCTTACTTTGGAAAAGGCAGTTGAATAGGAGCAGTTCCTTCCTATTGCAAAGGCAGAAATGAGTACCTCCAAACTCAACTGAACTTGCAGATTACTGTTACATTAGGAAATTAAATGACTTAAGTACAAGGAAAGAGATCTAGCAGTTTTGTACAGTCTAGTCACTTCTGTTCTGTCAAACACCCCTGTCACAAGGCAGTTACATCCAAATTGTCTCTCCCTGGCCCATGCTAATGCCTAAACTGTGCCCAGGAATGTTTCTGGGGTGACTACAAGCTGTACCAGGCTGTCACCATGCTGCAGTGACAGATCAAGGTCTGATGCTTGTGTCTGTGTCCTGTTCACTTTAGTAATTTACACACAGCCACAGCAGCAGTGAGGCAGGAGGATGCAGCCAGCACTGGGGCAGAAACCACGAGCTTTGGCAAACGTGATGCCTCAGTCATGTGTGTTTTCTGTAAACCCACTGGCTTTTCTCTGTGTCTCCATTTAAATATCAAGCTCTGCTCAGGAGGCAGGGAATAGCCAGGCTATCCCACACATCCATAATTCATCCACTGCTTTGCATGGGGCCATGATGTTCCTACATAAACTGTCATCAGACGTGGCTCATAGGCCTGCAGCCATCTCAAACCTTCCCAACTCCTCCAAAGTATGCAGGATGAGAACTTCCCTTCCTGCCTGCAGGCACCACAGACTGAAAACAAGACCTGCAATGCTGCCATTTGTATCTTTTATTATCACCATTAGCATAGCTGGAAAAACTATACAAGATTTTGAGTTCATAAACCCTCTGTGGGCCTAGAGCAGAAGTAGCAAATGCACTAACTTGACTGCTTTCATTTCAAAATTGAAGAAGGGATTGTGTATCTAGAAATCTGTGGAAGTGCAAATACCTGTGTAAATACAAACACATCCTGCTCCTCAGGTCTTCTAAGAAATTTTAAATCCAGAGCGATATTTCACTGTTTCACAGGAGCACGATTATAAAGGGCATGGCCTGAAATAAACTCCACATTCTCTCCACATCACTATACCCAAAAGATACTATTATTCTAAGTTACCTATAGCCTGATTTTCTTTTCCAGCATGTCTTCATGATAACTTGAGTGTGAAACTATGGCAGGTCTTTATGAATGGAAACAATTAAAAAAATATTATACTGTAAGACCAGGATTCAATTACCCTTGAGTTTAAGGAGGCAAAGACTCTCAGGATATTTTAGGACTGGTGTATTAATAGCCTTTCCAGTGACTTTTGGGATTCACCACACATAAACCCCCCCGCTTTTTATCTTGTTTATATGTTTATATATTTACAAGAAAATCATCTGTAAAATTCAATAGTTTTCTCCTGTTTTCTGTACAGTAGAATGGTTAGAAAACCATAGCTGAAATATATGCCAAATCCCACGCAATACACGTGGTAGGGACTTTTCTAGAGACAGCAGAGGGTTTATAACCCACCTGTTAGTACCCCAACCTGAGATGCTCAGCCATTAACAGCTCAGAAACATTTCACAGTTATTCCTTTTCGTGAAATTTGTGATATAACAATGGCCTCTACTTTTGCAGTGCATTTATGCTGGTGGCATAATCTGACAAAACAGAAATGTAAAGTATTTTGGAAGTGTGCTCAGTTTGTTTAGAAACATGTCTGGTTGGTCACTAGAGGGCAGGAAAGGAAAGGAGATAAAAAGGAAAGGGAAAAAAAGACAGAAAAGAGGGAAAAAATAAAAAAGAAGAAAAATAAAAAGTAATAGATGAAGAAAGAAAAAGAGAAACTGTTGGGTGTGGAAAGACTAAGGCAGCCTTAAAAATAAATACTTTTCCTTTCTGCTTAGGAGATTAAGGTTTACTTATGGGGAGGGACATTGTTCATACCCAGCTACAAGGCAGTCCATCAGATTTAGGATTTTCAGCTGCTGAGGATTTTCCAGTTCTTTCTGATTGGTTCCTGCAGTGCTTTGCCTTGCTCTTGGAAGCAAAGTAAAATGCTAGAATAAATAAAACATTTCAAGAGTTCAGAAATTTATCTTATTCCAAAAGGAGAATTTATTCAATTTAAAGTATTTCCAGATGAGACTTGGGAAAAAACTCAAACCAGGGATAATTAATGTGTACATCAGGAAATAATAAAACATTCCTATAAAGAAAAGCGTTTATTTTGGAGAGAAACAGAAGTGATCTGTTGTTTATTGCTAAATTTTTATAACTATAAATAGAAACCTTCTTAGTGCAAGCTTCTTTTTCTAAATGAAAAGATTGGCTGATCAATTTAAGAAATACAGGCTCACTGCAAAATCAAAGCAGTACAGGCTGTACATCAGCGAATATATGTAATACTGGGTATTTAAAGAGACTTTCTCCCTTCCCCTTCTGATTTCATCCATCAAGTACTTTGGCATTGTCTCTTAAACAAGGAGGAACTAGTTCTTTTTCTCTGCCAGTTACCCACCTGTAGTTAGGGGTGTTTTATATGTACCACCTTTGTTTTACCAGCAGATGGGGGTAAAGGGGAATAATTATAAAATGTTCTGGAATAATAAAGGGATTAAAAAAAAAGAAAGGCGATGTGGTGAAATGTTAAGAGACTGAGCTTTTCAGAGAGGAGCAAACACAAAGCCAAGTGGTCCCTCTAGGAGGTGGGGATACACTGTGAGTTGTTAACAAGCTGTAATGGTAGGCTGCTTAGCTATCAAAATACTGTGTATTTTATACAGTATACTGTGTATACTGTGTGTGCAGCAACCAGGATCATTGTTCAGCAGCTTCATGCCAGCTGTGGTGACAGCAGTTAGAGATGACTCTTTTTAGTGGTAGGGAGAAGCTTGTGATCCAGACACCAGCAGCACAGATAAGTGTATGAGAGTTCATGGAAACTAGATTAAACAGGAAAAAAAAAGCCTTTGGTCCAGGACCTTTGTGATTTGTTTAAAATCATTCCAGTTTTGCTGTCAAAAACTGCTGGACAGAAACATGTCTAGAGGGCTTAAAGGGAGCTCTTGTTTGTTTTTCTGTAGTGCCTGGAACATTCTGGGATGACAGAGAGCTTTTTTAAAAGCATAGATTCCTTGCATGCAAAGCAGAATTACAGCATGGGAACATGGCAGAGGCCTGGGAAATTGTTATTTTTTATTAGGAAGAAACCACAAGCAGCAGAGGAGCAGTAGGGCCAAAGATCAGCATTGACTGGGGATGCCAGCACAACAGATTCATCTGTACCTCAAATAAGTATAGTAATATGAAAATGCTAAAAGCAATTAAAGGCAAACTGGAATATCTGTCCAACCATGAAATTAATTTTTTCTGAAGCCAATCAAAAGAAAAAAAATAAATTGTGGGCTAAATAGGTTATCATCTGTGTAGAACTGACTGAGATAGCAATAGGGAAAGAGCAATTCTCTTAAAAAATCATCTTAAGGGAGAATATTTCAGAGGAGCAACCAAGAAGTAGCAAGAGGCTCTCCATGTATTTAAACTGCAGTTCAAGTGACATTTTATTAACAAACTTTGTATTTGTTTTCCATCCAATTAAAAGCAAAAAAAAGGAAAAAAGGCTCTGTGGAGGTTCAGACATCTTCACAATCTGTCCTGGGCATTTAACAAATGTCCAGGTCCTCCAAGTAATTGACAAAGCAGGCAGGTTTCTCAGTGTTTTACTCTTAATTGCCCTCTGAAGCACTGTTCCTCTTTCCACTGGTGGCATAAGAAGCCTAAACTTTTAATTTGGGTACCTAAATTGGTTGCCTATAGTATGTAAATACCATACAGAGAAGGCAGTGTGAAGGAAAGCAAAGAAGAAACTAAATGTAATTTGTTTTTAGAAAGTAATAGTGTACTACTGCAAATAGTTGCATATAGATTGTTCAGGTTGTTATATCAGGACAGATCTTTGAGAGGCCATTTCTCAACAATTCAAATTATGGCTTCTTGGAACAGCTAGTTCCACAAGTCCAGGGAAAAAATAGGAAAATGAACAGGCTATTCTTGACTTAAGCCTAAGAAAAAGTTACTTAGTTTAAGAAGTTTTTACAGTTTCACCATGATGTAATAATTGTCAAATCCAGTGAATTTCAGTATTTCTGATGTAAGGCTTCTGCTGAAAAGTAGTCCATGGCAGTGATTCAGAAGAGGAATTGTGATGAGAAGAAGGAATGTCATTTCAGTGGTATTAAAATCAGATATAAACCCATTAAAATCCTAAGACTTACTGTGAAGAATATATTTATGCAAATTTTTAACTGACAGAAAGTAGGAAACATGTTCAAATGGTTGTTTGGGTCACACTCTAATGGTCATAAATTTTCAGTAAAAACCTATAAAAATAAATAGAATTTTGGTTTTTTAAAAAGGAAGATTATGAGAAGTGAACACAGTTATGTATATGTCCTACTAAGCATAAGTTATCATGGAGCTAAACCAACAATACAACCAGAAACTTCTCCTTTGTGAGGATTTTTCTCACACCTAAAAATTCATTGTAATAAGTAATGTCTCAAAAAGGATGGAGTACATTTTGTGAGGGATATTCTTTGAAGAAAACAGTGCTCCATTAAGACAATTCTTATATTCCTGCAAGCAAGGTTTAAAATCTCCATCCCAAGATATTTTTTGTCTTTAACAGAAAAATCTCATAATACTCTGAATTTGCCTGAGTAAAGATATTTGCCTTCCTACCTGAATGCAGAGTAGACAGCCACAATGCATTTGGTGGCTAATCCTCACTTAAGGGATATTTATTTAATTTATTTTTTCCATGAGTCAGTTGAAGACAGAATCTCTTTATCAGACCTCTGAGATAAAAAAAAAAAAAATCAACAGAACTGCTGGTTACACCTTAAATTTAATGCAGACTTGAGTCTAATGAAAGTTAGAAAACACCGAGTAGTCAGAAAGTTCTAAAATGACTGTGCACTTGAACAGTGTTGAAAGCAAATTAAATTGTAAAACTAAATTAAAAGCTCTTAATCTAGCAACATTTTAAGACTGTCACATAGGTCATTATTTTTGTATGTATAACCTGACTATGTGCAAGAAAAAGGATCTTGTACCAGTTTCACTGATACTTTACAAAAGGCTTATTGAATTTTACACTGGAATTTATTAAAACATTTTAAAAGTAAATTGTCTTGTCAATATTATACATTTAAAGGATGGGAAAATGTTAGGAAATTAAGTCTATTTGGTTTCCATCACAGTTGAGTGACATAAATGTATGGCAACTTACCATTCCTTTATGTATATACACAGCCTTTCTCTGGGTTTTGTAGTTTTTAGCAAGAGAGAATGAATTTTAAGTACTTTATTCAGAATATTTATTTTAGCATTATTTCTGTGATCCACTTATTTTCCCCCTGTAATTGTTATAAGCAACTGAGATTTCTTCTATATTGTTTATGTGAAGCCTTATCTCAGCAATTTGTTTTTATTTGTCCATGGAAGATAATTTTTCCATTCATTCCAGAAAATTACTGATTTTCTTCTTTTATCAAACATGCCTTGATTGTTGAAATGTTGCCTTATGGTCACTCTCAAGATCATGGGTACAAAGTGATGTAACCTGACTGCGTAAAAATAGTAAGTGTTGCTTGTATTTCACCTGCAAATGCCATCATTTAGGGTGGCACGGTGTACTTGGCCAGTACAGCCAATGCCTAATACCTGATAAATTCCTCTGTAAGTGGCAGTGGTTTTTAGTGTATAGGGTGTCTTGAGGATTTTAGCTATCTGGGAAATACATTTAAAAGTTCTCCTTTTTGTATTTTAGAGGTTACTGAATACATGTCTTCATAATTAAAAAATAGGTCCTTTTAACTTTATACAAATGCTAACTAGTGCTGCTAAGGTGAAGTTACACAAGATGTGATTTCAACAGCAAGGTTACTTGGGGTTAGAACTAAATGTATCTCAGGTTCTATCTCCCTGGAATCGTTCCAGGAGCATGAATGGTCATACGTCTCTCTTTCCTTTTCAGGTCTTTCCCTCATCTGGCCAGGCCCCTTGGTCTTCAAATGAGAAATACTTAACTGAGTCTCCTACCTTACTTCCCCAGAAAATGCCCAGTATGAGCCTATTTTACTTCCAGATCTTCCTCATAACTTGAACAAGTTCAAGACTGGAAACAGAACAGCTGAATGGAAGGTTAGGCTGTGTGGAGCAGTGGGCACGATTAAGATCTTAAAACCTTAACATTTGAAATCCTATCACTGCACAGAATGTGTGTGCACACGAATAAGGGTCCCATAGGCATCTAACAATGAAATAGCTTTCTCACATTAGGTTACTACCTGGTTTTCTTCAGAAATAATTTCACTGATGATCCTTTCTCTGCTGTCTGGACAGATCATGGAGCAGAGCTACTGCTGTCTTCCTCGATATTGTCCTTGCATGGAAACTATTCAGTGTGGGCCAGAATAGCCCTTGCAATCTAGATGACAGGACCCAGATGTTCTTGTGACCCTCTTAGCTTGTAAACAGAAGTCCTCTGCAACAGATAAACACTGGACACAAGTTGGCCTAATTTGTATTTGATCCAAGATAAATGGTATTCCTTGAAAAAATCCATGGAGTGCATGCTTGTTACTAGGGAAATTAAATTGTAGGCAAACAAATTATCATTTGAGTCAGTTTGACACAACCAGCCAAGTCAGCCATGCATTCAGAAGGGTGCAGAGCACTGTAGAACTGATGACAGCATATGCACAAATGGTTCAGGCATTTTCTTCTCCATTCAGGCACTCTGAACTGTAACAGTATTTAATAATGCCATTAGGAATATCAGTTTCCGTTTTTATAGCTACATTGAGTGATCCAAAAGCAGCCTGTGCTGTAGCAAAGATCTGAGGCCACAGAGCAGATTTACCACAACAACTGATACGTGCCTGTCTTCATTTTATCCAAGACAGAGCAATTACAGAAAGGAAAATCAGGAGTTATTAGGAATCCTCCAATTTAGCCAAAAGAGCTTTTAGCAAAACTAACTTGGAATAAAATAAAATCGTATCTTTTCTGAGCAATTCTCACTTGGCATCTACTCAGGTAACGCAGAGAGGGAAGTTCTGGAAAGCTGGATTTGCCTTATAGAGAGTGTGAAATAGAAACTGTCCCTTGCATCTGACAGCACAGTAACACCAACTTCTGGAGGAGAACTGGTCTGCTTTTAGCAGAGATCTCACAGAGTCCTGTAGGTGTAGCCCACCTTGGCTAAGAGCTGAATTAGTTATTTTTCTTCCACGTGGCCTAGTTCTGTCTAGCAAAGTATTGGAATATTTGGAGTAGTCATGTTCACTTACTTGGAGAGACCTGCTTATGGGAAGTTCAGTAACATGCCTAAATGCTTTGCTAATTAAGCTGGTCAACTGCCAGTCCCTTTAGGATAGGAGAAGAATCTGAAGGCTTTGCTTCTGCACTGGCAGAAAAGAGCGAGAGAAAGAAATAAATCTACTGTAGATTCCCTTGGCTAACATTCCTCAGCACTGTTATTTATTTCTGGACAGATTCATAATGTACTTTGATGCTGAGTTCATAACATTCTTAAAAGGAATATTTAATAAGTCCCTGAAGAGAAGAACCAGAAATCAGAAGACATGCTTCAGTATAGCAAGAAATTAAACAAGTATTCATGCTACTTACATTGCTCAAAAAAGCTATGGGAAACCATACTGGTTTCCCATCTAAATTATGCATTAATGACCACCCTGGGACCACTCTGTAAAGCAGCATCCTTGTGCAGCAGATGCTGACTTGGAAGCTTGGGTTAAGACATGGTGTGAGCTGGTGCCTCACGCTGCACAGACCCACCAAGGCTGCAGGCTGCAAGGAACTTGTGAGGCAGCAGGAAGGGTGGAAGATGGGCAGAGAGCACGACACTGCTGTGTGGACTCCTGCAAAACAGCATATATACAGCTATCTTGTCTTTTTTATTGAGGTGATTTCCCAGCTGGGGTGTGGAAAGGAAACTCTTACCACACTGTAGGTGTGGTAAGAGTTAATTCAGGAATGAAAAAGGAGCGAAGTAAAAGCAGATGTTCTGCAAAGTGATACTCGAACCACCGAAATAGTTCTATTGGCAGATTGGAGTTGTCACAGCCTTGCTATTATTATTAGTCTGATCAGAAACGATGAAATCCAAGCCATGCTCCCACACAGGCCAAGCTCACAGTGTTACTCAAGATAGAAATCTATATGTAGGGACAGAAGTCAGCTTGGCACAGCGTTGAAGCTCCTCCTCCAGGACAGCAGCCTGAAGAACCAGATTTAACCTTCAGTTACAGACTTACTTTGGAAATATAATTTGTCTTGAAAAATAAACAAGGAATCCAAGATTGTGTGTTTGTATCTTGAAATTGCCTGGTTACTGATTGTAATTTCTAAGTTACACTTTGTCCAAATACTTTAGAGAGAACATTTATTGGAAGGGTTTTTTTTTTTCAGGCAAACTGCCAGTGTTCTCTTTTAAACCCCTGCTTCTGCTCTAGCTGTTCCCAGCTCAAATGTGAAAGCTTAGATGACATTATACTCTTTGGACAGGGGTTCCAAATTCAAACTGTGACAAAGCTTAATATAGCCCCTCTGTGTCTATATTGGGAGGAATTGTGTAAAGCAGATGGATATGTGGTTATTGCGAGTAATGGCAAAGTCTGCTGTTCTTTTTCATTCTGATGCCAAGTACCCTGATAAATCTTAGAACATGGTGCCATTTGGAAACCCTGCCTTCTGTCCATTGTTTAAGGAAAAAGAAGTTGAATGAAGAGAAACCACCATAAACATCATGGGAATTATGTGTCAAAAAGTTTCAAACCAGAAATTTAAAATCAGTAAAAGACTTTGATTTTTTAGGCCAAAATGGTGCTCTTTGTTATGCTAAAAAATGTGTTATAAATATGGCAAACTAATTAAATTGTAATTCTGCACATTGGCTATTTTGTACCCTGTTCTTTTGCAAAACATTGCAGCACTTAAAATTACTAAATGGAACTATTTACATAAATGTTAACCAAGAATCCCAAACAATAAAAACTCCATATAAAAAAAGTGTAAGAATTTTTGAATCTTGGGAGGTGGGGGGGAAATATTTTCACCAATCTCTGACAATTACTTGCACTTTGTGGCTACTTAGTAGGAAAAATTATATTCCTTCTCTTGTAGGAAAAAGTACATTTACAAAAAAAAAGCCCCAAACAATAACAATCTTTCCAGGGACTATTCACAGAGAAAGATTTTCCATAATTTCTTGGCACCTTGATTGGTGTTCATTTCACATTCTGTCTTTTAATTCAGGGATCTCTAAATAACTTCTTAACTAGCAAATTTTCTGTCAGCTATTGGTAGATTTTAAGTTATCAAGTGATTAAGAAGGAAAAATATGAAAGAGATAATGGAATTTTCTTTTTATTTGAAGCTTATCTTGGACCGGTTCCATTGTGCTGCGTACAAAAGTGACTTGACATGGGCATGGATACTCCAGGCTAAATTTGGAAAGAATTCAAAGCATGGCCACAGTGACCTGCAGGGATTTATTTGAATGTTCTTTTCCTTTGCTATGTACCTTTTATTATCTTATGTCAGTCTTCCAAGTTTATCGATATGAAGCTAACACTCTCCTATTTTTAAGTTGCTCCTAGATGTGGTATATAGCCTTTCCTTGAAAATATATGTTAATAGTTGTGCATTTGTGCCAAATTGGCACGTGTTTGCAGCAGACCTACTGACACACTAACCTTGTTTGTGCACCTGCTGTGTTAGCATATGGTAAGACTAATTCTCTGATTCTGTGAGGCACCACTTTGGAGCTCACAGGCTGCTCACCTTGGAAGCTGCCTCTCAGCTGTAAGAGAGAACAAGTCTGCTCTTAGTCATTTTTCAGGACAAAGGAGTTCATCTCAAGTCATGCTCTGCCTTCAGCAAAGCCCTGACATGACCCTAAGTTACTTAGAAAGACTCACCAAGTCAATTCTTGACTGTCTTCTGTTAGCTTCAATGAGAGGAGGCAAGGATGAATCTGATCCCTTCCCCTCGTGTCCTCTGGGCAAGAATGGCACATTGAGTCCTCCGTTATACTCCCTCCAGTACCCTGCCTTGCCTCAGTCCAGGGCAGAGCTTTCCCCTGTGGTGAGTTTGTTGTGCAGATATGTGAGCCCTGCCCCTAGACTGGCACACAGAGCTGTTAGACACTCGTGACTAGCACAGCTCCTCTAACTGCAGGGACAAAAAAAAAGAGGGAGGAGGAGGAACAGGATGTCAGGAAAACGTGCCTCTTAAAATTCCATGTGTCATTTTAGCTGTCACCTTTTCCTGAATTTTGTGCTGCATCACTTGAGGAACAAGGTGAAGGAAACAGAGCAAAGCAAGGGCAGTGGCCAGCATCACCTCTGAATTAGAGACCTTGTGCTTAACACTGCTCAAGGACACGAAAAGTTTTTGTTTTTTTAAAAAATAACACCCAAGATTGAATTTCTGTCAGAGTAATGATGTTTAGATAAACTCAAATGTGCCTACAAAACACTTGCTTGCAGTGAAAAAACAGAGTTTATGAAGACTTAAAATTTCCCTTCATATTTAGACAATGTATCTAAATTATTTTGCTTAGTTCTTTCTCAGTACAGGTTACATTTAAATTATGACATTTGTGATGGGAGAAAAGAACCAACATGAATGGGCAGTGCTCCCTTCTGGGTCCCCTATGAGGAAAGTTTACGACCCCATAAAAACAGGGTTCTGTCACAGCCATTCCAGGACTCTGGTCAGAGACACAAGAAAGACTCTAGATACAGAACCTCTAGCCTAACTTTTTCCTAGCCTGACATTCATCTTTTTCCATCATGATTTCCTCCCACTCTCTGCCTCCTACTCCAAGTTAAACCAAATTTAGTAGGTAATTCCAGACATTCCTATTGAAAAGTGTCCCCTGGCAGGAAATCAGTGCAAACTAAAAGAACAAGCAAACTAAGCATTTTCTCAGGATGTATGCTTATATCTCTTTTACCCGCTCTAAATCCATGCATATGCTTTTTGCCCTATCAGCCATGCTGTCATCAGCCCTCTCACCCAGGCTACCAAAGGCAAATTTAAGGTGGTTGGGTAGTCAATTATATGCAAGAGTAAAGTCTTGGTGGGTAATTGAATTCATCTGCTCAGAAGACTTAGAAAGGAAGAAAACTCGGTTTAGATTTGATACTATATATCAACAATGGAGTCACAACACATTTTGGTAGTAGTTAAAATACTGTGTGACATGCAGCAGCTTTGTCAAAGAGTTCTACAGTGCTTTGGCTACAGGTTGTTGGAGTGTGTATAGTCTGGCTTACCTGTAAGTCATCTTTCCTTCCTGCTTTAAAGCTTTGCTCTAATTCAGATCTTTGACCATCTAACTCTTTTGATAAAGCATGGAAACACTGTCATTCCCCTGTTAAACTTACACCAATAGGAATCTGCAGGGAAAGTAGGTTTGCTCAGCTGGTCTGCTGAACCACTCCTTCTTCCATAAACAATACAGACAGATGAAATAAATATTAGGTGACGCTTCATGAAACTGTAAGTTTTTTATGGC
The DNA here is from genome assembly GCA_013398075.1 of Notiomystis cincta. NCBI lineage: Eukaryota > Metazoa > Chordata > Aves > Passeriformes > Notiomystidae > Notiomystis > Notiomystis cincta. Next base: position 135,834 of record VZRX01008448.1, read on the forward strand.
GTTTCTTTTCAGCATTACAACAGATTTGAGCTGGTTTTTGCCATTTGATCTGATTATAGTATGCTGGTACTTACATACAGAAACCCATGGGCTCAAAGGAACCCCATGCTCTGTTAAATTTCTGCAAACTATTGAGGCTGGGGGGATGATGCACAGTGAAAGTATAATTGTCCCTAAACTCGGAACACAGCCCACTGAATGCATTTCTAAGCATCATCTTGCCCCATCAAGAAAAGCCTGGTAGGAGTTTCAGTAGGAGTTCTCACCCTTGTTATTAATTGCATTGTAAGGGTTACACACTGAGTGTGGTAACATTGTGCAGGGAAAGATCTTTGGGAGTATAATTACTCTTTCAAATTCATATGGCTAAAGAAAGGAAATGATCCTAAGAACAGAGGACCTCAAAGACCCACAAAAGCAGGAGAATATATCTCCATTGACTTAGCTGAGAAGGTATCATTAGAAATGTCAGCCAAAGAATCATGGCAGGGAGTTTTTATATTTATGTGGTAGATGTTATTCATACTTCACACCAGTTTGATGTGCTTACTCTGGAGTAGGTCTCATGCAGTTTCATTAGGAACAGCTGTTTTTTATCAACTTTGCATCCAACTCTAATAGTTTATACAGTTTAAACAAAATAGAGATTAATGTCTTATTTTGATGAAAATGGTAGAAAGAATGTTTTGCTAACTTCGGCAAACTGATTAAAGTAAAATCCATAAATGTCTGAGTCCAGGATTGGACAGAATGACTTTTTCCTGCGAGAAGGAATAATTTGCCTTCAGTTTTGTATATGGCTATCATAAAAAACCGGGCACAAGCATAAGCCTGGAATAAAAAAGCTATAGTATGCTGTCAACTACATTATGTATTTTTAAAGTTCCATATGCTGTTTGAAAAGACAGAGGACAAAACAAGTACTATATCACTTGCAAAACTTAAAACAAGGGATGGTAGATGTAAGACATACTAGAAGAGACATTAAATACTAATGCCTCTAAGGCTCATCTAGACCTTTTGATTTAGAACAAGATCAGTGACAGAAAGCACAGCCAAGCTCCTGTGCACAGCATCTAGAAAGATGATTTGACAATAGTGAAGAATATGTTTAGACTTGTGAAGCTTTAGGATGTGGTATGTGAATCAGCATTCTTGGTTTTTGGATGAACGGATAATGAATCATCACTTCTCTTCCTCTATCTGTACTTACACTGGGTTATATAAAAGGGCCAGGTATACTATTTTATTTTCTGGTATTATACCTGCAGGGCATGCATAACCTGATTTTGAAGCTAGCAGCCCTGATAATAGGGTGTAATTTCTAAAACAGAGACATTCCATTGACCAACACCCCATCCTGCTTTCAACATTAGTGTGCTATGACTAGAAGAGAAGTTTCTCCTTAAATATCTTCTTCATGGGATATTCAAACACAGAATGTATAAATTATGATATGCCTATTATCTTGAGAAGCCAAATGTATTATATATGATGGCAGTAATAGAATGAATGCATCATTTCTGTGCTACGTGTTTTATACAGAACTAGAGTTTATTTTCTTTCATGCTCACTGTCTTTATTACTACCCTGAGAAAAAAAGCTACCAGTGGAGCAACTTTTCTTTCCCTTGGGGTACAGAGAGATTAAAAGAGTTAGTAATTTAAATGGGATGGAAAAAGATTTATTGTGTAAATATTTTACTTCCCTCCATTCCCTCACTTGCCTCCCAAAGGACAGAACCACAACTTTGTCTTCCATAATAGCCAGTTGATATGGCCAGGCTCTGGCTTGGTGACAGCCAGCTCCTGTCCTATGAATAGGCTGAAAACTGCCTGGACTGGACTCCATCTCTCTGAGCCTCTCTCTTTGTAGCATAAATATACTGCAGAGAAATATATGGGTGTATAAAAAAGGATCAATTACTTCAGGATAGTTTTCCCTAACCTAGGAGAAGGACACGAATGGATTTTGTGTCCCATCTCATTCTCTGGAAAGGGATCCTTGATAGAACTCCTTGCTTAAGGCACAGAGAAAGGTTGGCTTTGTTGAGTTTTGTTTTTCAAATACTATGTTTTCAAGAAACACTCTCTTGGACATTTATTCCTTTAAACATTAGAACTTTGTTAAAAAGAAAAATTTCTAGCTACCTCTGGGTTAAGAGAAGCTTTTTCCTTTCTCCTAGTTTTGGAATAAAAACAGAATTCCTTTTTCTCCCCAACACACTCGGTGATCTCTCTTCAGATGAAAGCCCTCAACTCCTCATACCCTTAAAGTGTACATTATGACTAGGAAATGCATGTCAGTGTCACCAGGGTGAGATCCATGCCTTTGCAGCAGAGTGAAGGGTAGATGAAGTTAGTGCATGAGCTCTGTTTTGCTCAGTGAACAAAGTCTATCCAGTTGCTGGTTAACACAAAGTGGTTAAAAAGAAGTAGCCAGGATGGATTTGTGGGGGCTAGGTTTGCATTCGAGCATTAGGGTTGCATTAAGAGCAGTGGAAGGTCACCAGGATGGGCAGTGGCCTGGAATGTGCTGCAGAAGGTGAGACTGAGGGAGCTGACTTTGCTTAACTTGCAGAAGAAAAGCTGAGTTGGGGTGGGTCAGAGTGCAGCCTCCCACAACTAAGAGGAAACTGAGAGAAGATGGAGCCAGACTATCCCTTGAGAAGTACAGCACAAGGAAAAGAGGCAGTGGTCACGTGTTATAGAAAAGGAATTCCAGACAGATAAATAGAAAAAAATACAAGAGTGATTAGCACAGGTTGTCCAGAGAAGCTGTGTCCTTGAAGGTGTTAAAAGCTCAGCTGAACAAGCAACACGAGCAGTCAGACCTAACTTTGAAGCTAGTCCTGCTTGGAGGAGGAGACTGGATTATGTGACCTCAAAAGGCCTCTTGCAACCTTCACTATTCTCTGACTGCAATTCTCCAGAGAAGCATGTAAGATTATTCTCAGTGATTAAAACCATTTTAAATCTTGCAAAACTTACTGTAAGCATTATTGCATATATGGAGCAAGCACATTTTGACAGTGAGCCATCTGTGTTCTGGGAAACAACATCTAAGAATAACCCAAAGAAACCAATTTATTGCAAATATATTATTTAGGTCACAAATCTTTCTACACTCAGGACCATAACTACTTCCCCTTCCACTGCAGGATGAAAGAGGAGTGATGATGTTACAGCACTTGGATTGAAGAGCTTCATTCTTTCCAGCAAATCTAAAAATGAAGTGACTGTCTGCATGAATTTTGATCCCTGTGAAACTGGGGAGCTATACATTCATATACATTTCTATGCTGCACCCAAAAAGGGATAACTAGGTCACATCCTGGGAAACTCAAATTTTTTGTCTGAAGTAGTTAGAAATTAAACTAAATCTGAAGGAGAAAAGATTCATTCATTCATCTCTTAGACCTATGCCATAGGGGAGCTTTTTCCCCACATAGAAAATCCAAGAAAAACTTGGCACAGAATTTCACTGTACTGATTTCCAAGCCCCATTCTTCCCTTGTGATGCACAAGACAAAAAGGACCTTGTAAGAGAACCTAAAATACAGAAATGGATCATGTCTCTTGGGTGGCAGAACAAGAAAAGGAGTGTTACTCAGACCCTTCAAGGGTTTCTAAACACTCTGTGTTAACATCTTGCAGCTGTTGGGCCGCTGTCAGATATAGCAGTGCTTATTCAGAATGAAGGTTTTATTCAACATAAATTTTATGGGAATGGTAATCATATTGAATAATCATGTGGCTCCTGCAAGTCTGTAGGGAATTGTGCACATATGGGTAAAAAAATCACATTTTTCCTTGAGAGATTGCAAAGAACGAGAATACTGCCCACATAGCTGATGGAAGTGTCTACTCAACCGACGTTTGCTTGTTCACACAGCATTAAGCATAAACTGCATTGCACAAAACAGCATTTCACTTACTGTTTTCTTTGGAAAAGACTATTCATCAGCAGAGGTAATTCCTTCACCTGGGCCTAGGGAAGAAAAAAAAGAGAATAAACACTGATTATCTACTCACAACAACATGATTTATTATTTAAAAAATGTTTGGCCACAGATTATCAAGGTTCAACCATCTTGGGTGTGTGGTTAAAAATAAAACCCACAAAAAATGGAGATAAAGAATGTTGTAATATTGAAATACCACATTTATTTCAGACATCTAGGAGAGCCTTTGCATTCTCAGAAGTGAATCTGGCCTGTATTTATAAGCCAGATTTCTTCTCTTGTATAAAATATATGTATGTGTTTTGTTTTCTGCACTCTTGTAAAAAACCTCATGGAAAGTTCAGGTTATTCCAAGAACGAATACCTCTATTTATGCTCTTCTTTCTTTCAGTCTTCTTTCCCTTTTTACTCTACGTTGCAGCAATTTATAAATAATGTAGCATTGTCTTTATTTCATCTTAATACATACTAGCAAAGCAATGATACTTCTAAAAGGATGCATTTTGCATAAAATCAGTTTAAGGAATTTTGCTCCAAATATCCTGAATTTAATATAATCACATGACATTAAACATTTCAGCAGTCTGAGATATATTTCCTTGCTTTTTCTATGTCACTTTTTTCAGGAAGCAATGCATTTCTCTTCCACTATACATTTTTAAAGTGATGACTCATCTACAATTGACTAATTTATCATTAATCAGCCTTAACAATATTAGACATTTCTAATCAATTTCTATCTTCTAATTCAGTACAAAACTTTTGGTTTCAAGGAATTTAAATGTCTTTGATATTAACCTTAAAAATTTCCAAGAGTGGCAAGACCTTGCAGTATTGACTGAAATAGAATGAGACCTAGACCCCCTACCAATGCCCACAGAGTTAGACCTGTGTCCTGTTGCTGTAAGAAAACAAAAACCTCATCCAACTTTGCATGTGCATTTGGCTGCACGTTGCTTGCCTAGCTCTCTAGGGGATGGCTGTGGCAGTATTGCAATGAGGGCAGTGCAATATTTTTTTTTCAGACTTTTCTCTGATTTGCCTATCAACAAGTGATCACAATTTATGAGAATCTCAGTGCGGGGTCCCAATGGCTGCAGTATGTTAGAGCTGGTTGAAACACCACCCCCAACCATGAGAAATGGGCTAATAAAAATTCTAAAAATATAAAACATTTCTTTCTTCCTCATAAGAACTATGCCAGTGCTGAAGAAATCCCTAAAACAATAACAGAGTTTCCCAGGACTAGTTTCCTTTGTTTATCTTTTCAACCATTAGTAACTTCTAAAGTTCACCAAAGGGTTCTCAGAGCAAGTAAGGAATATAGCCTTCTATTAAGACTTAATAAAACTTCTGCTCACTGTATTTCATCAGATAAACCATTAAAAGTAATTTTAAATTTTCAAAGGCTTACAGGCTCAACTGACTTGCTATGTACATGAAAAATTTCTATTTGCCTCACAGTCACATTCACAGAAAGCTACAATCCAACTTCATAGATAATGCACATTTACAAACATTAGTCTTAGTAGCAGAGAACAAATACTGAATAGAGAAGATCAGGTTAAGGGGGAAAAAAGGCTGCTGTAAACCTTGTGTGACAGAATCGTCCCTGTCTATTATCACAGATGTTCTTTAAATTCATTAAAGTTCTGTCTCATTCACTGGTGTTGTGTGATGCTGCAGGAACAAAATACGTGCCAGCCAAAATAAGGTGGACATACAGAGCCCAGTATATTGGCTCAGGCCTGTCAATTTGCTTTAGTTTCAAGCCCAAAACCAAACCAAAGCCTCTCTGCTCAGTTGCATACTGTAACTGCATTGAGCTAGCATTTCTCTCCCACCCAGCAAACAGCAAGGATTTCTCAAGAGATCCATTACTATGCAAGTGAAATGGAGATATTTTTTTTCTGTCTGAACTTTTTAACCTATAAATGTGGTCATGACTTTACTTTGCTCTGAGGAAATATTTGCTTATCTTTGCTTGAAAACGCTTTAATTAAATGCTAAAGGCTCCTCTGCTCTTTCTGTATCCTCACTGCAATGTATTTCCTTTCTTCCCTCCTGAAGCTGTGGGGGAGGACAGCAAAGAAGCAGAGCGACCTGAAAGTAATAAAGTCAGAGTAAAGCACAAAACCCTTGCCTAATTACTCAATTTCAGAACAGAGGCTGAAAAAAAAGCAGTTCTTTCATTCTCATAAAGTGACAAGAGCCAGCAAACAGATGACCAGAGCAGCCCATTGTGGTGTGATAGCTGAGAGGAAGGCACAGTCACTCATTATCTGTTCTCAGAACTGCTGATTGAAAGGCCTTGGTTAGTTCAGGTGGGGTGAAGGATGGCAAGACTCAGAGGACCATCTGCATATAAAAGCATTCACTGTGGAGCTAATACCATATATTTTTCTTTGAACAGAACAGTGTGAACCCAATTGCCTCTGTCACTGAGCAACCTCAGTGAACTCCTTGCAAAGCAAGCCTGTGCCTTACATTGCATCTGGACCATCTAGGCTGCAAACTGTTCTTAAAAACATACATTTAAGGTTTAGTGCAACTATGGTAGCTATAATAAAGCCATGTTTTCTATAGCTAACTAGTTGCAATTAACTTACTACATTTAATGTGCCACTTTTTCAGGAAAAGGCAGAGAACTAGTCAGCATGATCCATTTGGGTTTCCTTCTTACAGAAGCAGTTGGAGGTACGACCCCATATGATGGGGCTTGATTTTATAATCAGCTGTGCTTCTTCCAGTAATATATTTCTGCCACTGTGCACCTACAAACGTCAGAAAAACTGATATGCCACAAAGTGCTGTCAAATGCACAGTAAGACAGTAATTTTTCTTCCTCTGGTGCTCCCAATTTTAGCAGCCCTATTTGAAAGGTGAGACAGACAGACAGATCTACATTTTGAGGTGCCAAACCAAAGTATCTGGAAACCTGAGTCCTCTATAAAAAGCACAGCTAGGGAACCATCACTGGCAGGACAAACTGGTGTGCTAACTCAGATAACCCTGTCAGTTTGCCTCAGTGCAAGGATGCCTCTTTGGATGAGGAAAGAGTTACCCTGGCTCTGCACAGCCCTCTCTGCTTGTATTGGCAACTGCGAACTGGGACACCAGTCCACAGTCATGAATGTGCTCCTGGTTACCAATTAGGCACAAAGTTACAGAATCTAGGCTGTATTTACTGACTTGGGCAATGATCTGCCCCTGAACGGCTCTGGATCTCACTACTGGTTTTTTGCTAAACGTATCACTTTTAACAATCTTTCATGATGTTTTCCAACTTGGAAAAAACAGATATTTTACACAGCAGGAGCAAAATATTTTATAGAACCAACAGTGCAATGAGCTACTACGTAGCAACAGAAATATGTGTAGCAAAGCCTTGAGGCAACTTCTTTTTTACAGGCTTCAAGTAGCTCTTATTTAGTGCCTGCAGATAATGGGATAGAGCAGCCCCAGCTGCTGCATGTGATCCCTGATAACACAGCAGCCCAGCTAAGCAATGTGTGTGGGAAGCTGCATGGACAAAGATTCAAGTAGCACAGGCTCATAAAACTCTAGAGTTATTCACTCATGTTTTATAATGGGTAAGTAGAAGAGATTTGGTAATTGCCAGCCCTCCCTTATACCCATGGGGGATTGTTTGGCCTGGCTTACTGCAGGTAGATGGCTGGGGCTGAAAGTCTTTGTAGCTCCTCCAAAAGAAAAATAAAGCCCTTGTGACTAGTAAGGCTGCTAGCAAAGTTTCCAACACACAGATGCTGTTTTCTATCACTTTCCATTGACAAACAATGAGAAAATATCATCTGCCTTTGAGAGGGAGCCAGCACTCACCAAAAGATAAGAGAAGGGAAAGGAGGAGAAGAGCAGTGTGAGCAGCAGGGATGCAACTTGAGAAGCAGGGGACCAGGGAAGGTTGTCCTGAGTAACTGGCTCCAGGGAACAGGACCTTCCAAAGCCTTGTCTGCATTGCCACTTACTGCTTCAGGCTTCATCTGGGTGACACTTAATGTCATGTACTGTCTCAAAAGGCAGGAACTTCAGTCACCATGGGGCAGAACTAAGAAACTGAAGTGTTACTGTCTTATGAATGCTCTCATTATATGTACAGAGGCAGAATACTGATCCATGTGCCATGCATCTGTCAGCAGGAGCCTCTAGCCTTTCCTGACTGTTGCCTCGGCTTATATGTAGCTTTAATCCAAGATGGAAGTGTCCTTGTCATCATCTACTATGCTCACACCCTATCTTCTAATAAATTCTCACACATAAGCAGTAGAGCTTTTAATTTCTTTTGCTCACAGGCCAAGAACAGAAAAATCCTGTACTCTCTGTTCATCATTGTAAGGCCCCCTCTGCTTCATGTAGAGCACAGGACTTCCTGCTGTTCATTTTTATGTGGTCTCATCTACTGGTAAAAGCTGTGAACTCAGAAAAGCACAGTTCTTAGACTCCCTATCAGTCTTGTAGGTCGACTGCAAGTCATCGATTGCCCTGGGGAAAGAGCAGCTGAGCAGCGAGGTGACAGTGAAACTGCTGACCCACAGAAGACCCAGAGAGTCAGCTGGCAACCAGGACACGGTCTTTGAAGAGCAGTAACTCAGGGATGGACTTCTCTGGCAGGATACTCACAGCCTGCAGAAGACTGCACACTCGGACTGTCCACAGCCCCTGCAAGGGCTCGTCTGTCACGGGGGCTCCGGGAGGCGGGACAGCAGCAGTGCCCCGGTATTGCTGTGGCTAATTTGGGTGCTGCCTTCCACCAGTTTATGGCTTACGCTGCAGTGCTGTCTTCCACCAGTTTTTGTCCCTTTTCTCTAGAAAAAAGCAGTAGATAAAATGTAGGACCTACAGCAGTGTCCTCAGACAATGCACAGATCACCAGGTGTGGGAGGTGAAAAGCCATCAGCATCGTTCACATTAAAAGTTCAAAAGTACTTTTCCACAGAGGACTAGGGCAGTTATATTCCAGGATGATGGATTTCTGGCCCTAGGAGAGTTACCTTACAACCTAGGGTCCCAGCTCCTTTCCAACGAAGCTGAGAAGTCTATAAATTGACATGGATTTTGTTTCATACTTTGGCTCCACTGAGTAAGGTCCTTCAGCAGCGCCCTGAAGCGGCCCGTGCAGAGAGTCCCTGTCAGCTCCCTGGCGGCTGGAGAGGCGCGTGCTAGAGCGAGCCCTCTTCGGAACCCTGCGTGCCCGCAGCTGCTGCTGCCCTTCCCGAAGGACGAGGGAGCGGGGCAGCTCCGGGCACGGGCAAGGAAAGTGCTCCCGGCGTGTGTCCGGCCGGGAGCGGCNCTGCGGCAGCCCGCAGCTGCTCGGGCTGTGCCGCAGGGTTTGCGTGTTTGCCTGTTTCTTGCTATTTCGGTGTTGGGTGGGGGGTTTTTTCCCTTTTTTTTTTTTTTTTTTTTTTTCCCACATCACCNNTTTTTTTCCCCCTGACACTGCAAAAGCTCGAGTCACCAAAGTTGCAGAGAGAGTATTTTTGAAGCCTTAGTTCTTTTCCTAATAAAGCAAAGCAAAAGTTGATTAATTTGATTCGGGTACTCTCCTCCTACTGCTTATTATGGTAAATACCTCCACAATAAAAAGAAAAAGCTTCTGCTTTATTTTTGGCAGGGCTCTGGAATACCAGTGAGAGCTCTGGGAAGCAGAAAGCCATTTATTTAAGTGACAAAGCAAATACCGTTCCATGACTCAAAACTCTGCATTTCCAGCAAGGACTGCCTCCATGTCAGCAGGGATGTGCTGCAGTTGAAGCCCATTTCACAAATATCCAAGCTATCTGACCTTGAGTGGGCCCTGTCCTTGCACAGTAATTTTGATATCCATCATCTGAGAGGGAGGGTTATTTCTAACTCCTAGCAAATAAAGCTGTAGTGTTCTTATTGAATACTTGCAGTAGACTTTCAACATGGTCTTTGGGGATTATAAAAAGTTGTTCTCAAGCCAATTCTTGAAGCCTAATGTGGTGAAAAAATAGTATGTCTCTCTCTTCTCCCACTTTCCCCCCCTGCTTCACTCAGCAGTTAACATTTTCAGTTCAAGGAGCCCTATTACTTAGACCTGAGTTCATAGCTCATAAAAATATTTCTAAAGGTGCTTTAGTATTTTTATTCAACTGAAGAAGTGCCTAAAAAGATCAACTAATGGTTGTTCAGAGCCACAGAATCATGGTTCTGCATCAAGATACATAGAATCCCGTTTGATGCTCAGATGGGATAGGCAGCATACTTAATATAGCGGTCTGTGCTCAGAGATGAAGCAGCTGATCCAACTTGTTGGAATTTTAAGACCTCAGGGCCTCTAAGAGGGAAGTTCAAGAGGATGAGCACTTCCACTTTAACTAGATCTGTTTTACTCGTTAGTAGAATGTTCTTTTTCGTATTTTCAAGAAATTGTGTTCAATTAGCCGTCACTGTTTTTCAGAGGTTTGGATGAAGAAAGGAGAGTAGATTTGAATTGAAGAAGTTTAGGATTGGCAAGAAATGACTAATTAGCCTTACCCTGGTTCCTTAGGTAGAAATGTGCATTTTGATTTAGGTTGTATTGTTTAAAGCTGTGCAGAAATGAGGCTGTGAATAATTAGGACAATGGATGAAGCAAATATGTATTCTTGAGAAACTTCTTGTCTGATGTAATAAATGATAACATCCCGTGTTTCTTCTCGGTTCAGAATGATCCAGGTCTTGGACCCAAGACCCTTGCCCAGCTCCATCATGCCTGCAGACATGGCCATGAGAATTTGCATAGCCCATTCCCCACCGCTGAAGAGCTTCCTCGGCCCCCTGGAGAACTGCCAAAGGAGCAGCTTTGCGAACAGGCTCAAACCGCTCCGGCCGTGCCTGCACGTGAAGCGCGACTCGGAGGCTCAGCAGAGCGGCTGGGACCGCGCGCCGGCCCGAGCCAAGAAGCGCGTGGTGTTTGCAGACTCCAAGGGGCTCTCCCTGACAGTGATCCACACCTTCTCCGAGTTCCAGGAGCCCCCTGCCTGGGATCTGCCCTTCGACCTCTTAGGCATTGAGGACATTACATCCAACTTAAAACTACATGAGGAGAAAAACTTGATTCTGGGTTTCCCTCAGCCCTCAGCTGACTACTTAGACTTCAGGAACCTTCTGCAGAAGAACCTGGTCTGCCTGGAGAGCTGCATCCTGCAAGAGAAGGTGCTCTCAGGCACTGTGAAAGTAAAAAACACGAGCTTCGAAAAAAAGGTTCAGGTTCGTATTACTTTTGATACATGGAAGACCTACAAAGATGTTGAGTGTGTGTACATGAACAATGTTTACAGTGATTTTGAAAATGATACCTTCTCATTTACCATTGATTTTCCTCCTGTCATTTCCTCAGAAGAAAAGATAGAGTTTTGCATTTCTTACCAGAGTGGAGAACATACTTTCTGGGACAATAACGAGGGTCAGAATTACAAGATTGTACACACAGAGTGGAAGCCTGATGGTGTACAGATACCATCTGCTAAGGAAGAATATGTAGGTCTTCAGACTGCAAGGAGAGGACGAGAGAGAGAACCTGATCAGTTAGGCAGTCCAAGGCTGTCCAGTGGCCTCTTTCCCCAGTGGCAGAGCTTGGGTCAGATTGAAAGTTTATCACCATATTGGTGATCCACGCTACCCAGGAATCATCCTTCCCTTTGGCAACAGAACAGTGCTAGTTTTCTGGTTCACATAGCAGAAAATGGTGTGGTGAAACCACCTGGCAGGTTTTGTTTGCTGTCTGAACAAATCCAAGTTCATTAGACTGTGGGACTTGTTAAACCATATTATGCTCCTGAAGTTCTTAGCCAAACCTTATCCTTGGAAGGAAAGAAAACCAAGGTGCAACTCATGTGTATGCTATCTACTATAGGAGTAGCTTGCCTCTATCTCAAATATGTGCTGCTTTCTTCCTGCTGCCAGCTCTCCTGGGTCACTAGGAGAGAGACTTGCAAAGTAGTATGGAGAGCAATGGTATCTCAGCAAGCTGTAGTAACTGTGTGTGAGAGTATGTGTGTGCACAGGGATGGAAACAGGATGTCACAGCTCATTTTGTGCCTATCAGGAGTGCAGTAGATGCTGTCAGCAGGCTTGCTGTGACCCTCTGCGTGCTTGTAGCAAAGGCAGGTAGGGATGCATGGCAAAGATTTGTGGCTTCAGTACACGTCAAGAAACTTGGAGAGGATAATGGAAAAGTGTGAAAAGGGGAAGAGGTAGAATGTGCTACATAACTTGGAGATGTGCAATGTCTAATTACTTCTTTCCAAAGCTGTTTTTCTAAATCTCAGAGAAAGATCAATGGGATAAAATGGAGACTAAAGAAAATGATTCAAAGTGAGTGACTATTGCTTTAAGAAGGCATCTCTGCCCTTAGCGTCTCTGTGAAGCCTTGCATTTGATAACAAATGTAACCTTGACTTCATCATCCTACTTATTTGGCAGGCAGATGGTTGCCTTTCACTGTTAAAAGAAAAATGTGCCTTTGAAAAATTTTTGAAGCCACTCTAATATGTCAAAAATAGGGTTAGACAACAAAACAAAGTGATTTGTGAATTTCCTACTCTGTAGTAGCATTAGGTGATTCCACTCTTCACCTGATCTAATCTTACAGCATCTGATGGTTGAGTATCCTGCTCCTCATTGCAATGTTAGCCATGACTTTTCACAAGTAACATAGGCAAGGTCCTTCATATTGAAGACAGTGAATTAGCTGCACTTTTTGAGAGCTAATTTCTTTAAAAGAGCAGGGTTGTTACTAGTTTTTTCTAGACAGAACACAGGCTTGCACATAGAAAACTGTTCTGGTTTATTTTACCTCATTTTTTAAAAATTTTTTTTAGACTTTAGTAAACTAATATATATTTTGTATCTGTACACTTATGATTTAGCTTTCTGAGCTGTCAAACTCAGATGTTACTTGGGTTTCATGCAAGACTTGTGTGAGAAATCATCCACTACATGCTCAGCAGGTGTGAACGCTGGCACCTTTTAGCTATACAGAAATGGTGTTAACATCAAAATATAAATCACATTTTAGTCCACAGCTAAGAAGTATAATAGCCTGAGTGTGAAGCTACTTGCAGTGAGATGTAAAATCCTAAGGTGAAATAAGCCTCCTCCACTAATTGCACTTTTCCTTATGTAACCTTTGCTGTTATATGTAAACTAGCCATTTTAAGAATAAATTTTATTTTGATACACCTGGTTCTCACTGTGTCAGCTCAATCTATCTATTTTCTCACTTCTGTAAAACAAACTTAGTTATAATACAAGGTACAATCAGTTTGTTCTTTGCCATGGGATCTGCTAAAGCTGGCTGTGGTATGGTATCTCAGGTCAGAAGCTGGCATTACCCTGAGTATGAAATCCAGACTCTTCACTAAATGAGAGATCTTCAAAACTATTCACCTTGCAAGCTGTACAATTTTAAAAAAACACTATATCTCACTAAATTTATCTGGAATATTTTGGTTTTACAGATTTTGTTAAGGATCTTGCTGTGCTGTGGGCAAGTCTGGCAGGAGTGTGTCTTATCTGAGGGCCAGACCTACCTGCTGAGCTACAGCATATGTGATGCTTGGATGGGTGAATCTAGACAGCAGCACTTAATGTTTTCTGGCCTGGTTTCACCTTAACTTGGCTGGTTGTGCTGCCTCCTGCAGCGATGCTGCTCTTCAGGGCAGTGGGAGGTTGGACCCCGGGATCCCCAGAGCTGCCATCAGTACCAAAGGACTCCCTGCAAATAAAGTGTCTGCCCTGAGCCAGCCATGCACCTCTGATGCTGCAGTGTGGCCCCAACCTCACAGGCACTGAGAATGGAGATAAGGGTGGGGTGGTTTCCGAGGGCCCTTCTCTCCTGGGGGGTGGGCACAGGGCTTTGGTGTGGCCCTGCTTCTCCTCCATGGCCATGGAGAGCTGCACAGAGGGGAATTTCTCAGTACATTAACTCACTGACAAGATGCAGTTTAATTCAGTCTGCTGCACACAAAATCAAGGGTTCCCAGCAAGAAATCTAGCTTTAATTGTGAAAAGGCAATTCCCAAAAGGAAGCTTCCCATGAAGCTGAGAGCAAGTTGCTGACCGGAGGAATTAGTTTAGTGCTTCCATGTGGCTGGACACAGAGTCCATCCACCAATCTCAGACTCAGTTACTAAGTACACTGGGTCTTGGTGGGCAGGAGATCTTATAAACTGCACCACCAGGTCCCTGCTCTAGAAAAAAATAGTGAACTAAAGAGAGATTTCTAACTTTGATGACTTGAAGGCTGCTCTGCCTCAATGTGAAATTTGGCTTCAACAAACCAGGCTATATATAAGGCTACTGGGTAAAGCAGAAGCCCTCTAGCATGAGGAGAAGCAGCATTTCTTATCCTCAAGCCAGGCTTTGTGACCAGCCAGCCCAACTGCCCTGCTGTTGGCACTTGAGACATAAATCACTTAAAAATACCAGGAGACAGATTCCTTTGACCAAGCCTTGGCTTTAAGCCAGCAGCTTTGCAAAGATGCCTTGCAAGGTCCTACTTGCCTAGCAGAGAGTCAATGTGGTGCTGCAGTGTTGCTCAGCAGCTTCAAAGCCCTCCCTCAGCTGAAAGGGCAAAGGATTTCTCCTTTCTCCACTCCCGATCAAAGCAACACGGTTTCACTCCTTCCTCTTTTAGAACAGCTTGTGTTTAATGCTAAAGCTCACATCCATCAAAAAGCTAACAGGCTCCTGGAGAAAAGTATCAGCAACACTAAGATGTATTAACTGAGAAAAAGACTAGTCTTACAAATCTTTTCATCAAACACTGAGAAAAACAATCACCATTGGAAAATTGTCTTAGCATCTTAGGTGCTGCCCCTTCAGACATAACTGTCCCAAAAACTGAAGGTATAGAGCAGATGTGGTCCTTGGAAAGAAAAGAGCTTGCAACCTGTGACATCATCTCATTCTCTTAGGAAGTCACTTTTTCAGCTGCACTGTAGGCCTGTATTTCCATCAGTTATGTGACAGCAGTAAATAACTGGATTCACTCCTATACCTCTGCAGTGACTGACTTTCAGTTATAGCCTATGGGTGGCATAGTGCTTACAAACTTTATTCTTCAAACATGAGTGTTTCAAGTTGGATTTCTAAATACCCGTGCTCGCTTTTGAGAAGCTAGATCTAATTTTGCCATGCAAAATTAAATTAAACTTTGCTGGTGTTTTATATTAACAAAGATCTATCACCCTGGAGGATCAGCGTCTGAACATTTCCTGAGAACATAATTAGAATTTTCACAGGCAATTAGTGAACGTCTCTTTCTGTAGTTAAATATAGCTAAGCAAATTACCACAATTTATATGGTAAATCTGGTATATTAATGGTAATGTGGTTGATGTTACGGTATTAAATATGCATAAAGCAACAACTCCCATTTCTCTCAGACACTTCTGAGATTTAAAATGAAATGTAATCAAGAATAAAATATTTCCATGAGGCTAAAATAAAAGAAAGTAAGAATGTTCTAAATCCTCTTGAGAGGTCTCTGCTCCTGTTTCAAGAACCACCTGTACTTCAGCCTTTCCTGGCTGGTATTTGCTTAACCTATTCTTACAGCCTTTCAGTGATGGTAGCTTACAATTACTCCTTCCTCATCTTATTTTAAAAGTCTCCTCAGGTCTTAGCCTGATTAAAACTAAGCTCTTAGCTTATTGTTTTATTCTGCATAGGCAAGAAGAAATTTCTTTTTGCAATAGCCTGTAGTGGCTGGAGAGCAAAGAACATATTTCCCTCATCTCCCCACATCTCTTCTCTAGGCTGTGTAACACTTCATTTCATTAAAATGAATATTTTGACTTCCCATCCTTGTTTGGAAAGAACCTGTTAGAGTTTTGGATTTTCCATAATGCAGAAATACCACTCTTGAGTAGCTCTGGCAGAAGCCTCATGGTGTGCTCCTCAATGTCACCAGTGACAACTTAGCACAGCTCAGTACCCATTTTTCATTGCTCAACTGACTTCATCTACCTCATCCAGCAAGGCCTGGGGGATGCAGAGCTCCTTTCAGTGCTCGAGAGCCTCATGTGAAGCTCATGACAGCTGAGCAGATTGAATCCCTGATGCACTTCACTGACCATTTATTCTAACGATGGCATTGCCTCCATTAAAAACATTTATCTTTTTCCTGTTCCTCCCTCCTATTTTGCAAACTGCTTCTAACACTCCAGCCTTTGTTTACCTCTTTTCTGGTAGAGTCACTAAAGTTAGTGAGTTTTCATTTCTTCTACATGAAGGGCAGCATTCTCTGCTCCAGTGACAGAACTCAGGTGAGCTTGACAGGATTGGTGCAGAGAAGGTGCAGAGAAGGTGCAGAGAAGGCTGACTGACATTTGCTTTTGCAGTGCTCTCTGCAGGTGGCCCAGGGTCGATCTAAAGTGCACCTTTCAAACAGTGAGGCAGCAAACCCCTGGGTTAGTTCTGCTAAGGCAGAGCCTGAACGCAGCCCCTGGCACTGCAGCCTGAACCCACAGCAGTCGTGTACCTGTGTTACATCCCAGCACTCTGTGGGCAAAACAAGGCTCTCAACAGCTAAAGACCTGGCTTTCTGACAGCAGGGATGTCAGGAGGATTGTGGCTACAGCGAGCTAACAACCACACCCAGGGGAAGGAGCGAGCATCGAACGAGCAATCAAACAGCAGCAACTGTGAGGGTGCGAGACAAAGGAATTGGTCTACAGTTTGCTACACTGTAAAAGAAATAAGTGGGGAAGAATAAAATAAAAAATATTTACCTCAAAGGTGTTATTGGGGAAGAACAGCTGCTATCTCTTCGTATTTCAGGTCATTGTAATATTTTATATGCCTCTGGACTTGCAGCACCTCAAACCTTACTTTCAGGAACAAGGTGAGAGTGGCTGTTGCTACAGACTTGGTGGCAATGAGAATGTTAGGGCAATTCCCCTTGCTTGCAGAAATGGGAAAACAAAACAAAAACCTTCACACAGCAAAACTCCTGCCCTAAATAGTCCCCTCATCCCTGAGTCACACACAAAACTGTAGTTAACCATGAAGTCAATTCTGTGAAATTGTTATACTGAAAGCAATTATCTCAATTTATTTTTTCCAAAAAATGTCTCTTATTGATATCCCTTTGAGAAAACAACATTTAACAAATGAATTTAGAGTATACAACAAGTATCATTAACTGAAATCAGCAGAAGGTCAGGGTGAGATGTTTTTTTCTGTGAGTTCTTTTGGTTTTGTTTGTCTGTTTTTTTAAGTGCTTTTCTTCACAAAGCTTTGTCTTTTTCTCCTGCCTTCCCACTCACAATCCCCTTCCAGTTTTCCCTGCCTGGAGTTAATTCAATATTGAACCAGGAGACACATAAATTCTCAAAGCATCCAGCTAACTTACTTTAGCCCAAAAGGGAATAGGATTTATAGATACATACTAAAAGATCTCACCAACCCTCAAACATAAACCAACAAAGAAAAAAAAAAAAAGCCACAAACAAAAATCAAGCAAAACCTTTGCTTCTTGTTCTCAATTTAAAGCTAATTACACACTGCAGGTCTATCAGGTGAGGTGTCAAGAATGTTATGGTACAGCACAGATATCTTTGACTTGTCTCTGAGCACCGTAGCCAATCTACTGATCCCAGGAAAACAGATCTGTCCGTAAACTCAGAGTTCAGCCACAACCATTACCAGCCACCCCTCTTCTACCCATCAGAAACTCAGATCACACACTGATACAGCACAGAAACAACAACAGGAGCTGCAGAGTTGGATGGGGAGAGTTAAAGATGATTTTTATGTTCAGCTGACACAATCATATGTCAAATATTGATGCCCTTCAAACTCTCCATCTGGCAAAGACAAGTAATGGAAGCCCTCCTAATATTTTCTGCTCCACTTTATGGTTTCCTTGGAACAGTCACACTGTCCCATAGTCCAAACCCAATCCACAATCTCTGTATCTGTAACTATCACGTCAGCAGCTGCCCCACCAAAAGCATTTACCTTTGCTCTGCATTGGGAAGTCAGGAAAAGTTAACTTCCAAAGTGCTCTCCCCAGGCGTAGAGTTTCTTTTCTTTTTTTTCTTTAAAAGGCTGTAAAATCCTCCTTTTCTTACCTGCCATAATCTTCTGAAAGACCCTGGGTGTCTGAATTTCTGGGCAGTATCACTTTCAGAGGTCTGCCATCATCTTTGTTCAGGAAGGACACCTGACAGGATATAATCCCAGTGCAAAGGACCCGTCTGCTGGTGCAAAGGCACCCCAGAAACTGAGATAGGCTGAGTTAGGGTCAGTCATAGCTCCAAAGGATAGGAACTAAGAGCCACTTCCAGTAGCAGGAGATGGAAATGATGCTTTAGGGATAGGTGTTATTGCTGCAAGCCTGATGTCTCCTGGGGGTGGTGGGTTAGAGCTGCACTGGCAGCACCTGGGAAAATGGGCTTGGCAGGTGCTGCTCGTGTGGCACACATGGTGGTTATTTGCTAAATAACAGAATCACATTCCTTCTCCTCCAAATCAAACCTTTATCATGCTGAAGAAAAACAAAAGGGATGTTTCACAGGCCCCTATCTCTGCGTCCTAGGTGTTCTGGGATCAGGTTCCCAACTCTGTGCAATGAATCATGGTGAAAGCATGAGGTCAAGTTACCAATGGAGAAGCAGCTGAGGCTGTGCTGAGTGCAGGGCAGACCCTGCTGGAGTAACAGCTGCAGCTGGAAGAGAGCAATCAGGGACTACACTCCATGATAAGTCTGCTCCTCTGTTGCAAAGTCCATGAGCAGCCCAATACTGAAGAACTCAGCTTTGAGATTCATTTTAGCTAGTAATTAGAAAAACATAGTAATTTTTTATTTTTTGGTGAACGGTGAATGTCAATTATTGTATTGTTATTCTCAAGATCAGCTACATAAATAACACTGCATTTTATTCTATACAGTGAAAAATATGCTACCTCAAATATGAAATGTCATACAAATGACACAAATGTACATTCTGGGCACGTGCAAGTTAAGGTGTCATCTAGTAACAGCCTCGAGCAGCTGACTGACAGAGAAGGCTGTGCTGGATTTCTCCCCCTCATGCTTCAGTCATTATTCAGAAGGAGAAAAAATTGAGGGATGAAAAGTGTTTCTGAGATCACATCCTGCTAGCTGGTTATTAGAACTCTCATCTTACTCCTGCCAGCTCCAGGAGAATGCCCAGGGCAGGGTCATGGTGACTGTGAAGTCCTTCACCCTGTAATCTTTCTTGTCTCTTGTGGTAGTATGGGAAAGAATTACTTTCTGTCAGCATGGCAGCAATGAAGAATCACAGAATCAAAAAGAGGTGACTCTGAATCTCAGAATCACAAAGAGAAGTCTGTGTAGTCATTTTATGTAATCAGTTATCTCTCCTGGACTTAAAGCTCCTTTGGAAAGGAACATTTTACCCTTTAGAACCTATGGTTCAGAGGTGTGTACTAAAGCCTTTTTCAGCCACTGGTGAACATATTGTAATGTCTTTACAAGGAATAATTAGGCTGAGACATATAGTTAATTATCTTGTTACAGCAGCAAGAGCAGAATTAATTCCAAATGCAAAATATTGCCCCTCCTCCCGCCCCCCTTCCCATATGGATTATATTAGCCCCTCTGGTGTTTGCTTATCCCTCTTGGGAGCCTTTTCAAAGGCTTCTCAGCTCTGAGACTTAATGCCTGGCATTGCTGACGTGCAGAATTAAAAATGTAAAGTATAATTGCTACCTTCTGTTTTGAGGTTAGCAATAGAGAAAATAGTCCCTGACCTGCACATAGAGCCAGAGGGGCCCAAGGGACACAGCTGCAGTGTGTGCAGAGTGGGGAGAAGAAAACCCATTGCAGGGCAGCCCAGAGGGGTGGAGGCAGAAATCCCTCTGGAGCTACAGGAGCTGCTGGAGGAGAGGGAAGCTGTGGATAAAAGCCCTGTCAAATGCTTGTTGCTGGCATGGAGATCTGTTGAAGTGTTATTTCAGGAGACAAGAGAAGAATGTTTTTTTCTATAGGCCAGGGAAAGGATTGTGTCACAGCTTTACTGATATCTGCAGTTGTTAGTAATCAAGTGGTTTGGGGAAAGAGTAAAACTCCATGATTTTCACTGGATATTTCTGATATACAAAACTAAAAATCTCTAATTAAAGCAATAAAGAGTATAAGAAGAGTGTTTTTCCACTCTCAGTGGAACATTGTTAACAGCTCTAGTGTTTGCTTTTTGAAGTGGCCTATAGATGTTTTCCAGACACCATTCTACCTATTTTCCAACTTGTCTTGTTTACTGAATATTTTTTAAACCCTCAAGGCATAACTATTAAAGCAATACTTACAAAAAAAGTCTCTCATGACATTTTGGAAGGATTTTCTCAGACAACAGGGTTACCACACCACTCTTGCCTGACTAGAAACCAGAATAAATTCCTAGTATTTTAAGTCTATTTTTATACTGTTCTTTAGGTAAATAGAGCAGTGTCATTCACAGGTACATAACCTGAGGCTTTAGGTGCCAGAGTCTTATTTGCCACAGGTTTAAATTAATCTTGGGACAGTGGTGGGTTTTTTTCATCTATGTTTTCAATTTTTGTCAGAGCAATTTCTTGTCTTTCCTGCTCTGAGTCACAAGTTTGTGAGAACAGAAAGCAGCTCCTGAAGTAATTTACGTAAGGGTTTATTTGTGTGCCTTTCTAGAGACAAATCTGCACAGTGGTTTGGGATGCATTCTTTCCCAGTTGAAGTTCTGGCCTCCCACAAATATCCTTTGGTGTTACTGTGAATTTGCTGGGTTTGTGACTGCACTGGTGAGGGAGAAGTGTCAGTAGGGCAGTTCCTCTCAAACTCATGCCAGTCCTGCTGGAAGTGACTTTGGCTCCTTATGTTCAAGCATCTTTTGTTCTCCAAAGGGCATTCCTTTTCAACACCATGAGCCCACATGATTTCTTGGACAGTTTGGATTTTCCTTCACATAATGGTGCAAATTAAGTGTCTCTGGCCTTCAATAAAATTGGGATGTGTGTGACTGCCTCTCAAACTGGCGAGAAGCACAAAAGTGAAGAAGGAGAGCTCGTGGACCGGAGTGCCTGGATGTTTTCCACCATCCGGCCGTTAATGCTTGCCATAGCTCCTCGCTTCCCACGGCGCCTGCCAAGCACAGCCCGGCCAGCTCCAGACACAGGGCTAAGGGCAAGCCTGAGTAACTGAGGGCTGGCTTGCAGCTCAGTGCTTCTGGAGGAAATATTCCTCTGCTCTAAGGAGATGCTGAAATAGTTGTGCTGCCAGCATCTGCTTCCTCTTAGACATCTATTTTACTCCTACATTTGACAGATGGACCAGTGATGAGGAGCTGAGTGCTGAGAGCCTCCCGCTAATTTCACTGATTTGGAAACATAGCTGAGAAATACATATATTTTTTATCCCTCACTTCTTTCACAGGCCTTCTACTCCTTCATTCAGCAAGGCCAGAGCTACAAATCAAACACAGATTTTGTTTAGCAAGGAGTGGAGTAGAAGATGGAGGTGTGGCTGCTCTAAACCATTTCACCTATTTTCGTGTTTCTGCAGGCCTGAATATTTCAAACACAGTTAACAAATATATTATTGGTACAAAGACTTCTTCTGAAGTAGAAGGAGCTATTTTTCAATATCCAGCTGAATTTCCAGCTCTATTCTGAACATGCAGTAAACAGTTAAGGTTTCTCTCGGACATCTCTCAGTTCCACTGGCCAGGTGACACAGTAATTCTGCTGTTGTGCTTGCCCCTGTTCTTGGGCTTCCTGCAATTTTTCCTGTCATACACCCTTGATTCCCAAACTTACAGTGGATCCATTCTTACCTCCTGCCCTGCCTGAAATTCACAGGCTTTATGTGCTGGTGTGAGTCAGCAGTAATTACACTTCATCTGTAGGAAAGACAGTGGTGAAGGAGTTGGAGGTGATTCAGCAGAACACGTTGTTGGCAATATCACTCTGGAAATCACCACACCTGAGTCCTCAGGTCGAGGGCTTCACAGTCACAGACCACTGTGTAATGGACAGCCATCCTGAAGGCTCTCTGCAGCCATCTGAAATTTGCTCAGACTTTACACTGAGACTTTACCTTGCCAATGGAAGCACCATGGCAGGGCAGGGATAGTGCCTAAGTGCTGTGAGCAATTTCCCATTTGTTCTCCGTGTCAAACGTTCTCTGGATTCTCACAAAACACAGCTCTGTAGTTAGAAGTCATTTGAGTCTGATGAGTCAGTGCACATAGTATTATTCTGGCACAACTGAGGCACTAGCAATTAAACCTTATTCTCCAGTTGTTCTGCCTTTTTAATCACTGCCAGTTCTCATGTGTTTCTGGCTTATTGGCTGCTTTGAAGGAGCTGGAGGCAGACAGCTGAGCAGGTATTACAGAGATGTGCCACACTGATGTCAGTCTAACTGCAGAGTTAAAATCTACTGTCTGATCAAAAATGATTGGATTTATATAATGAATCCACCATGGGGTTATGTTGCCACATTCATTAAAACAAGAGCAAAACAGCACTGACTACCAATATCATAAAAGTAACCAGCAGTTAATTGTGTGATTGGCTTAGCTAGTGTTATAAATTACAGTAATTAGCCATGTAAACCAAAATCAAAGCAATTTCTTCCAAAATGTAACTATTTCTAATTTCTTTTTTACACTGTATGGCTGGGAACAGCTCTTTATGAGGCTGGGGTGGACCCTCACTGGACTGGGCTGCAAAGAGCAGCCTGCTCTGTGGGACGTGCAAGTCTGCATGTCCTGTGCAGCCCTGCCAGCACTCCAGCCCTGCCCGGGGTGTCTTCCTGCAGGGTCTGCCCTGCAAACCAAGCCCAGGAATTACATGATACTTTGTACAACGTGAATCACTAAAGGGCCAACACAAGAACGAGAAACTCCTAGGTTGTGGCTTAAGGAATCCAGTGCTTAACGTATTTCTCCTCTAAGTATTTTACAGCAATGACATGCAGTCCTCACAGTGCTTTATAAGGCCAAGGCAAGATATTCTTTCCTTATCTCCTAAATATGTGTAATACCCTGAGCAGCATTTGCAGATGCTAATAGAGTCAGTATATTTTATGGGTGTTCTAATTTTACAAAACCACATTTCATTATTTGTTTATTTAGCATAAAGATATTCTCCAAATATTCTCTTTAAGACTGACATTATTTTGAACATGTCAGAATTGAAGTGCTGAAGGTTTAATGTAAGCAGAAGAGACTGTCTGAAGGCCAAGTAGGAAAGATGTGAGAGGAATGAGAGCACTGTGGCCTTGCAGAGGGGGGTCAGTCACATCTGAGAGCAGATGTGAAAGCTGCCTAATCTATTACTGGATCTTAAACATGCAACATTTCCCTAAATTCAGAACTGAGGTTGCCTGTGCTCTTCCTAAGGGGAAACAAGGCATTTCAGGAATAATTCTGTAAAAACTACATGGTTTTGGAAACCATTCAAGTTAGCCAATATGAAAGTGTGTCAGGTCTTGCTCCTCTCAGTAACTCACTTTGCATTTTACTAAACTGTACTTCAAAATTTTCTCTTAATTCACTGCTGCCAAATGCTTTGATGCTTTTGGTTTTGCCTGTTTTTCCTAAAAGCCTGAATTAAAACCTACTAATTTCCTTTCAAGATCTCCATTTCTGTCAAATAAAAGAAACAGAAAGAGGAATATAAAGATAGCAGAGAGTGATAAGATTGAATGGAAATGGGATTTTGGTAGCTTGGCTCTGGAAACCCCATCATTTCCTGTCTCTTTGCCTCTCAGGCACTGAACCACAAGCGGGTCCTTCTGCAGGCACAGAGTCACTGAGTTTCTGCTCAGCACTTCTCCTTCCTCCAGGGCTCTGAGAGCACTGCAGGCACCCAAAGGTGTAAGGAGCATCCACAGCATGGAGCCAGCACTGCCCTCATCCCCAGCTCAGGGCTGGCACTGCACTGAGACCCCATGGAATGGTGGATAATTCAGATGCCAGCTTTGCCTCGTGGAGCACAGGCTGAGGGGGCTCCTGCAGCCACTCGTGTCTAACACCCTCGGGTTTAGATTGTCACTGGCTACCTCAGCCCCAGTGGGGGACATCCAGTTTGATTCCCTTTCAAATCTGACTAAACTGGTAAATATTTCCTAGGAGCATCTCCTGCCCATGAGCTAATGTTCCCTATGGATCTAAGTGAAAATGCTTGGAAACATTTTCAGGGTATTGCACTGTGCACTACAGTCAAAAAGCCTCCTTGCATATGATAAAAAAATGAATATATCTTAACAGTGTACTGTTTAAAGTATTAGCCTTGCTTGCCCTGCCCTATGAACACTTAAGTATTTTTAAATTGCCATTGGATAAAATGCACAAGCAATTCCTGAAGCTGTCCAGGGGGAATATGTTCCTGCACTTACCTGCAACAGGAGAAAAATGGCAGAATCCCTCTTCAAATGCATACAGTATCTGCCTTCTCCAAAAAAAATCAGACCAAATTTCTTTATATAGTTTTGCAGAGTTCCTATACAGTTCTTAGCTGTGAAAAGTTACTTTTTCCCCAAGTATATATAGATTTATTGACCATTTAACAATGGCTAGAAACAGTCAACACTGAAGCATGTATCTAAGCTCTTGATAAATACCTTGCTTAAATGTAGTTGGGATGCCACAAAATATTTTCCCTAATAGGAAATAAAACATATTCATCTGTTCTAATTGCAGTGATGCTGATGCAGCAAAATACGTATTCATAAATTCACTTTATCAGAGAGAATCATAAGGACATGACTACCACATTTCCAAGGAGATCCCACAACATATCACATTTAAACAGGAATTAAATGAACAGGATTTTCTTTTTAATCTAAAAATGTGACATCATCTGAAATGTACATAAACTTACTCAAGCTGTGGATTAATGAGGCTCTGCCTCCAGCTGATGCCTCTTTTATGGAGCTCATAACAGAAAGTGTTTTATGCCCACCTCAAGCACAGCTTTGCCTACTTTTGGTTAAAGCTCTTCTTTTTAGAGACCTGACAGCAAAGGTGAACACACTCAGGATGTTCTTATAGCCTCATTTACATATTTTTTATAGCACGATTCTTTATCTAGGTTATCCCACCTCACCCTTTTCCTGAATAATTGAGCAGTGAGTGTACAGCAGAATTGGGTAATGGAGAAAAAATATCTCAGGAAAAGATTGTACCCCCAGGAGCTTCCCAGGGACCTCTGGGGAGGCTGAGGGGAACTAAAAGTGCCCTCAGTCAGGTTTGCCCCTTCTGGATCTGGCCCCAGAGAGAGAAGAGCTCAGCTCAGTGAGGAGATGCTCTCGTCCACCGTGGCTCTGAGCACAGGGTGGGCTGCCCTGAAGTTACAAGTTGTTGGTCCACAGAGCACTTTGGCACTTTGATTATACTTCTGACTATCCAGCTTGTCCTCCAGTCCTTTCCTGAGGTCAGCCTGACTCAATGATTTACATGTGGGACTACAGGGGCACTGCAGCCCAGCAGACTCCTGGGCACCACGGCCCAAGACATAAGGGTTCATAAACAGAGGGGAAAAGGGGGTGTGTATCTTCTGCCAGGCCACTTTATAGCACAAAGACTACTAAATCCCCAAAATATGCAGGGTCAGCTTGGGGGTTTAAAAGCACAGATATGAAGAGTATGAGAAGGACCTACAATTTTAACTTATTGCAGAGTCAGAAGACACATGTATTTCCAGCCTTAAATCATTGAGAAATTAAGGGTATGAGGCCTCATAATCTGTCCTCTGGACTCTGTGTGCTTTTGGGATCTAGCAGTCATATCATATCTCTCAGAACCTGGAACTAAATGCACCTTTAAAAAAAATAGAAGAGCAATTTAAGAGGTGAGGAGAAATGCCAGAAGAGTCAGTGGAAGGCATCATATCCTATCCCTAGCTCGCCAGCCATGCTCGCTGGGAGGTTTTCCTTGCTGCAGCTGCACTAAAAACATTTTGTCCTGGGCTTGATTTCCATGAGAAGTGCTCCACATGCCCATGCCAGAGCTTGGCCCCAAGCTCACATTCCTACTGTCAGAAGGTACTCTTATGCTCAATGCAGCAACTTGATTTCAACCTGCAAACCACAGACAGTTTTAAACAAACCAGAGTAGATTTAGACTAAATATAAGAAAGACATTTTTATGATGAGAGTGGTGAAACACTGGACCATGTTCCACAGAGGGGGTGGTTGTCACTGTCCCCAGAGTGACATGTGTAGACAGGTTGCTAAGGGACATGGTTTAGTGGTGGACTAGACAGTGTCATGTTTATGGTTGGACTCAATGACCTCAGTGGTCATTTCCAACCTAAATGGTTCTGTGATTTCTCTTGAAATCCATTGCAGACAGAGAGCCCTGATTGTTCCTTATGATCCCCTCCCCTTCTAAAAAATTCCCTGCATATACCTCAGCTCAGTGCACACAAGTCTAAACTCTTCCTCCACTCCTTTGGATGCTAGAAAACCACAAAAAAAAAATCCAAAACCAGTGTTTCTTTTCATAAGGGAGAGAGTTCATGTGAAGGCAACATGCTGTGCTATAAGAAACACTCATTCTCTCTATAGAAAATCAAGAAAGGACCAGTGAGAGAGAAACATTCAAGAAGTGCTTTTTTACAACCCTGTGCTAGCCTCATTGCTTCTTGAGAAACATCTTTCTGTGTAGTTCTCTGAAGAATTCATTATTCCACCCAGTGACTTCAATTTATTCCATATAAAGCAGTTATATTTAGAAAAGTTGCAGTCAAAACCATATGATGCCATCACTGATTTATGTGCACAGCAGCAACAATGAGTAATAAAGTTAAAAAGCAATAAGAGAGGTCTAGCAGATGGGCAAAACACCAAAATAAACATTCTGATAAAAACACAGATTCAGCAAACCACCAAATCCAGCAGATTCTTGGGAATTTAGCTTTATTTGGGTTAACTAAATAAATTTGCTAAGAATGTTGTTACAATATTATACTATTAAGGCACAGAGCATGGCCAAGGACAGTTGGACATAATCTGGATAGCAGAGTAGGTGGTTAACAGAGAGAAAATGCAGAACATACTTTAGCTCAGTTGCACTTTGCCCCATCACATAAACTTATAAATCCTTCTAGAAGAGCTGCCCTTTCCCACAATCCATGTCACTGAAACTAGATGCAGCAATGCTATTTGTGTACCCAGAGCCCTCAGCTACTGTTCCTCACATCATGCCTTTGCATTTGTATGAAAATGCTTTTATTCCAGGAGACTGGGCTCAAACTCAGGGGAAAAAGTACAATAATGCAAGCATATAAAATACTGAGTCATCTTAATGGGACAAATTTGGCAAATAACTTTGCATCAACAAGGTTTTGGCTCAACTGGGTTCCTGTTTCCTGCACCAGGATAGGAAATATTAGATTAAAAATATTTTTGTATTGGGGAATGTGGCTTCATTATCACTGGGGAATCCAGTGCCATGGCCAGTAGTGGCTTGGGTGAAGATTCTGAAATTCAGCAACTCCCTTATTTCCCAATTCTGAGAGCTTTGAGCCTGCTCACAGATGCATAACCCCTCCTTTTGATCAGAAAAAGACAGTCACAGGCTTTATTCTGTGACAATAAAAGATGATTTTTAAGTGGACAACCCTGCTGCACAATCTGTTGCAATCTGAAAATGAAATTCAAAGATTATGAGGAACATGGTTTTCTTGTATACACAGCTTCTGTACAGAAGTAGCATGTAATTATATCTTTTTGTGCTAAGAAGATCTGAAAGTAGCCTCCAACTGCAATTACAGCCCGTGGATGGAAGAACACATTTCCTGAGATAATCATCTGTTCTGGGCAGATAATGAGACTTACATGACCTGAGACCAAGAGCGAGGTTTAGAAACACTTAGAGAAATCATTTCTAGCACGAAGATTTCTCAACAAGTCTGTATCAGTCCAGCTGAAATGTGCATTTGCCCTGCCATCCTCCACTGCCTTTATGTTCCCTGCCTTCTGCACAGGTCCAGTGAGGGACCAGACAGTGACAGGAGCAGGACACTGTAAAGCAGAGCTGCAAACCAGGCTCCTTCTTGGCTGGGTTCAGTTTCCAGCACACCACCAGTCTGGTGACAGCAGCAGTGCTTTCGAGCCTGTACAGTCCCTGTACTTCTTTAACTGCTGTAAGTGAATCCCCTGGTCTGTGCAGCAGCAGCAGCAGCTCAGGAGGATGGCAGCAGCAGTGTGCCCACCCTCCAGCCCTGCCTGGTGCCCAGTGCCCAGAGCTTGCAGCCTGGAGCACTGCAGCCACCAGGGACTCTGGGCTTGGGCAGAAACCCTCTGCACGACCAGCAGCAGGGCTGCAGGACCTCCCTGTCTCCTGCCAGCTGTAACCTCTGTGCCTGAGCAAACTTTCAGACTCACAACGTTATAAAAAATATGGCATGTGTTATAAAAAATATGGCATGCAACTTACATAAGTAGTTTTCACCAGAAACAAAAGCTGAGTGCTGAATGAATGATGAAATTTTGGTTGCAGGAGAATGTAGAGCAGTTTTCTCAAATATGCATTTGTTGGCTATGGCTGTCTCAGTCTATCAATTCAACATTTTCTAAATTAGGGGGGATTTATATAAACAGAGCATGGTCTCTAAGGTGCTGTTTATGGTCTGTCTGGTATAAATATTTATGATCATTCTAAAATTAGTGATTTTGCTTAAGTTTGCTTTTGTTTAATATAGCTCCTGACAGTTTCTATGGTAAATATACAGTTTTGTTTCTTCTGAGAGAAACAGAGGCAACAGAGAAACCCACTGTAAATAGTGCTGCAATGGTGGCTAATCAATGGAGGGTCGTTCTCAGCTGGGAACTGCAGACTCTCTGCTGTCTGAGAAGAATTCCCTCCTACACACTTTTCCCCAGGGCATGCACTCCTTTTCCCACGTGCCCATGCAAACCTCTCCATGCCATGCAGGACTATAGATAGGAGCAGAGCGCTGGGAGGAAGTGCTGGAGCTGCTGCCTCCTGCAGCAGAACACGTGTGATCACACGGAGTGCATCTGCTTACTCAGATCGGGTGTCAGAATGATAATTCATGTCCTCTCTGCAGAAATAAAAATAAACTGGGTTCAGGCTGAGTTCAACAATCTAAGGTTGCATATTAGCAGTCACCAATCTTCCAGGGAGGTGAGGCATTTTTCAAGTTCCCACTAAGAGGAAAGAAACCAGATAAAAGCTGGTGCATGAGGGGCACGGCGCTCACACTGACGTGACTCATACTCATTGGTCGTGACTTCAGTGGGCTTCTGTGAGCCATGACTACAGCAACTTTTAGCAGGATTTCCTTGAGTCACTGGCCTGTCTGTTACAGATCTGCAGATCTGGGGAACCTGAGCAAGTTTATAGAATAGACTGTTCCTGTTCGTGTGCTGCATTATGAATTGTAAAGTGCAACTGTGGGAAGACTGTCAATTCATTTCTATCTTAATCTCTCTTTCGAATAACAAAGCTGTATTAATAAACTGCAACCATCTCATTGCCAGTTCTTGCAAGGAAAATCTGCTCTTTGTATAGAATCACCAAATAAGAATAATAAATGACTGAAAATTATTATGAACTTGCAAGTCCCTCACCAAATTCAGTCATCCAAACAGTGTCCCTTCTTCCAATGCCTTTTTCCATTCCCACCCTTCTCCCTTGTTACACAGCTGGGAACACAGATTTCAGAGCAAGAGTTAAGCAAGTTTGCTGTGGCCCTCCACTTGAACATCTTCGGGCAAATATCAAACACAGAAAAAATTTAAATTAATTTATGAAAATTTACCAGGAAGATAGAAAACTGGCAAACTCTAAAGAGGACAACCCACTGCTACAATTCAATCTGCACGAGCTGACAAGCTGATTATTGCACTTTTGCAAATGGGAATGAATTTGTCCAATCTGGGAGAAGCCAGGCAGTAGTCACGGAAAGGGAAAGAAATGGATTCTAAAAAGAATTTGAAATCACAGGGAATAATTAACTGAACATTGTTGATAAATACCTGATAGTTGTGGTGAGAAATAAAGAAGAATGAGCCAGACTCTTCTCTGCAGTGACAGGGCTGTGACAGGATCAGAGGCTATGGGCAAAACCTGAAACACAGGAAATTTCCCTTTAAAGTAAGAAAACACTTTTTCACTGAGGTGCAGTGAAATGCTGAAACAGAAAGATCCAGAGAGATTCTGGAGTATCCACCCTTGAAGATCTTCCAAGCTGGACCAGGCAGAGCCCTGGACACCAGCCCTGGCTGCAGCTGCTCTGAGCTGGACTTGGACTTGACAACTTCCAGAGGTCCCTGCCAACATCCACCTCCTGTGGTTCTCCAGTGCCTATATGGAGATCAGAAATATGAGAATAGAAGGACCAGAAACTTATCCATGGGACAAGATTCAAGAAATAGGAGCTGATAATAAATGCTTTAAGTAAGCTGCAAAGTTTTGACCATCTGACTCGCTGGATCAATTTACTAATGACCATTGTGGACATTCTATCAATACCAACCTTAAAATCAAATTAGACTTTATTCTAAATATAGTGAAGACTTTATTCTAAATATAGTGATGGGACAAGGGGCAAGGACTTTAAACTGAAAGAGGGTATTTTAGTTAATGGTCTATTCTGCATAAAATATATTCTTATACTTCATAAAAACACATTCCTGAATGGGATCTATGTTCCAGTGAATTTAAGTATCTTGGCACATCTTTCAGCTCATGATTTTCATTACATTCTTCTGGCCTCAGAAAATTGAAAAAAATGCAAAATATATTTTTTTTTTGCATAGCATTGTCACCAGGTAGAAAAATCCTACAAGAAGAAGACCAGTGGATGTGCTTTTTGAACACTATAAATATATTTTTAAAGAAATAAAAACACCTTTGTAAAAGAAAATATAGCTAAAGAGGGCCCTGTACAAGCAATATTTCTCCCTGGGCTGCCCTGCAGGGAGAAAGTATTGGTGTATCTCTTAGGCTGTGTTTTAAAAAGTTTTTAAGAAGAAATCTCACGAAGTCCAGCTGTAACCGTGATGCCCGTCCTTGGTAATACCTGTAAACTTGTGGAAAACGTTCCTGCTTCTTTCTGACTGCAGAGGATGATCAGGATGACGGGCACAGAAGTGGAGCTCACAGAGAGTGTTGTGCTCCAAGCTAGCTCAGAACAGGGCAGCCCGAGCACCTGAGCAGCGCAGTTCCTGCTTCGCCGCGTCCCTGGGACAGCTGCCAGTGCACGGCCTGCTCCAGTCCAAGCACTTGCCTTGCAGACACTGTTTGGGGCTGTGCAGCCCCTTTGTCCAGCTATAGTGTGCTGCAGACCTTCAGGCTACAGCACCCATTTGGCTTCTATGAAAAGCAGAATATCCTTCCCTCCCTTCCCTCTGACTGTGGCAATTTTCAGAAGTGAAGGTGGTACAGCACCTTCTGTGGGGTGCCTGGGTAGTGACAGCCTGGGCTCCACACTGGTGTGAGGCAGAGCAGGAGAGAGCTGGGGGCTGTTTTTCACAGCCTTCTGTCAGGCAGCCAGACCAAATCCCTTCAGACACAAAGAGGGCATTTTTAGAATAACTAATGTTCAGTCAGTGACAGGCTAGACAAAGTGATGTGTTTCAGAAAATTGATGCTCAGGAAGGAAGATTGGAGATATCAGGGAAAGAGGATTCTCAGCTTTACAGAGCCATATTATATATGTGCTAAATCTTTTCAAAAAGAAAAGAAGTAAAAATAAGTTGGCTGAAACCACTAAGTATGTTTGACCTTTCTTTCCTATAAGCAAAATCTCAGAGTTGAGCTAAGGTCTCCCTCGTGTGAAAAGAATAAAAAAATCTTTCTCCCTCTGGTGCATCATTCCTTTCTGGAGGTGGGGAAGATGCTGTTTGTCATAGACACATTTCCAGCCTTTCACCCTAACCAAGAGACCTGCCCATGAGATGGGGCTGCATGGCAGATCCACCTCCCCACAGAAGCAAAGCTGTGCACTGCCAGTGCCCTGGAGCACTCTGGAGCAGACCTTGGAATCTGCAAGAATCAGGACTCAGAAGTGCCCAGGGAATCTCACCAGCCTTCCCCTCTACCCTTCGACTCAACTTCCTTTGACAGAAAACCAAACACAGATATCACACACAGAGAAAGAGAAATATAAAGAACATTTCTCGTGGTTACAATTGCATGGAGTCCCAGATCCTTCCTCCCCACCCCCAGCCTCCCCAGCCCCCAAGCAAAGGTAAGCACAGAGGCTGCAGCAACCCTGGCTCAAGAGTGCAGAAAGGGCACAGCTCGTTCTCTCACATGAGCAAATTTCTAAATACCCACTGTGAGTAAATTAAATACCAACATTATTTGCTGGGTCTGGTGCTTTGTTTATGTGATTCACCCACAGAGTTCATTTTGTAAAAGAAGTGCAAATAAGCACTGCCATTTCTTTTTTAATCTGAATCTGATGACTGGCAGAGTCTGTACCAGTTTCCTGGGCTGCTGAACAGTGGGTCACCTGCCCAGCACAGTTAACAGAGTACCTCATAAATTGTACAAAATAATTGTGGTTGGTGTTCTTTTAAAATTTTTCATTCCTTCAAGAAAAAGAGAGGAGATGAAAAAGAAAAAGCATTGCTAACTTATAATGTTTGCTGTTTTTTTAAAATGCGCCAGCACCTCATAATCCATTAAAGATGAAATAATTAAAATTTTTTACTAAAAATGTTGCATTTAAGCCCCAGTGGAGACGAACATTTTTGATCAGCCTCCATGTGTTTACTAACGTGCAGATGTCCGAAAATGTGTATTTACCAACTGGAGGTTACCCAAGTGTAATAGATCAAACAGAAACTGTAATATCTGTTAAAATTTAACAGCCATCTTTGGGTTGTGTGGCTGCAGACTCCGAAGTCATGGCCAGATTCAAGTAGGAGTTCTCTGTGGGACTCACCTGATTTGAGCATGGTTAGAGGGCAACCTTTGAAGGACTGCCAGTACAAATGATCTTTTCTGATAACATCTGCCTTGAGCATGATGAAATGGCTCTTGGGTCCAATTCACTAAACAGTTCTGTCCTCTTTGAGCACCTTTCAAATTAAAAAAAACCAACAAAACCCCCACAAAATCCCACCGACTTTCAATGAAAAGTTTACTCTAATGATAAGTCTTGATTAGACCTAAAATGGGATTGCCAAAGCACTTTTCATGTTTTACTAAATAAAGATACTCTATAGTGATGCTAATTAATGATGGGCTGACTTGGAGACTTCATGATGGGGCTGGACAATCACCAGAAGTGTCTTTTTTCATTTAGTTTGCCTGTGCTGCTGAAATCAGACCTCTGCCTCAGCTCTCCTAGGCTGAATTCAGAGCAATGAAGGTGGTTTGCAAAACCAGTTAGATTTGCTTGCTGGAGCTGGGATGTAAGGGCACTGGTATTGTCATTCCCTCTTCTCCCTCCTTTCCCCAGTACTGTAGTACCATTTTTCTGTGTGCAGCTTGTGCTGAAAGTACCACAGAGCAGATGTGGACAACTACAGTGATGCAACAGAGAATTTTAGTCCACACTGAGCTTCTGAGAAGTCTCTTTGAGGTAGTACTTTGACAAATGGGAACCTAAATGTCCACTGTACATAGTTTTCTTTGCATCTGGGAAGGTGAAGGGGAACACTAGGTAGATCTTTTTGGTCCATTTTTCTCAGTGTAGTTTCTTCCAATAAGCAGATCTGAGAAGGTTTGTCTGGAAGCTCAGTACAGCCATTTATCTTCATTTGTGGCAGAATTTCCTAAATTTTTGAAGGCTGATCCTCCTGCTTCAGGAAAAGGAGCAAGGTCCTGGCACTTGGCAGTTTTCCTGTGTGCCCTGTGTGCCTCCTCCCCATCCCCATCCTGACCCACTTTGGATAACCCTGAGACACGTCACCATTGCCTTGGGCTTTGTTCTTTCAAAAACACCACCTGAGATTGTCCTTTCAAAACATAACCCCCCCTGGCAGTTTCTCTTTAATGCCAGTATTTTAGGAGGTAATTTGTTGCCACTGTGAATGTCAGTATTCACCCCATCTACACACTTTGTATGACACAGATCTCTCCTGTTATCCTATTAGCAAAGTATTATCACATTTAAATCCAATTATCGTTAATTCAAAAGTCATTCAGCAGTGAAAGCTCTCCTATGGTTTTAGAGGATGGAGAGAAGTGTCACTGGTTCAATTTTATGTTTGTTTATTTTTTTCTAATTAGGTGCTGACTCTATTCCCAGGACTGAGAGGATGAACTGCTGTAGCTAAGGCACAGGGTCCCAAGGCATCACCAAAATGTTACAGGGATCTCTGAAGCCCTGCAGCAAATGTCAGACTCTGTGTTGGAGATGCCATGGTGCAAATTTCCAGCAGAATGAAGAACCTCTGCTTTCAGTAAAACTAACAGCCACCACCAAACTGTGTCAGCACATACACAGTGCTTCAATTCCTTCTGCCTGGTTCAAAAGCACGTGTAAACTTGGATTTTAGGATAGGACACTTAAAGAGCTAATTCAGGCATGTAAGGAGGTGGTAATAAAGCTGTAGGCTTTTGTTGTGACCTCTGCAGCAGACAGCAGAGATGGCTTGCCTGGTTATAGGAGAAAGACAACTCCTGACAAAATCCTGTGCCATATATGAACTGCATGAAATGGTTCTGAAGTGTGAGAACCTTCTTTTTCTTAATATATTTTAGAACACATTCTCCCACTAATATCTTCCATAAACACACAGGACAACTCTGCTGCAGCACAAAAAGCCATTTCTTGGCTCTGTGCTTTTTTATTTCAACACACTTTCCTAGATTCTGCTCTCAGCTAAAAGAGATGGCTTGTTTCTGCATTTAGCAGACAAAAATGTAAATACTCCCAAGTTTAATGAACTAAAATCATGTCATGAGCTAGAAGCCTTCCTCTTCTGCCTCCCCAGGCAAGCTTTTCAACTGGCCTCTAAGCAAATTTTTAAACTTCTTTAAAAGCAATACTGTCAAAAAATTAAATCAAAGTATCTTTTACTCTTCATACCTACTAGCTATTAAATATGGAAATACCTTGGGACTAATTTTCTGACAGCAGTCCTATTTTCATTTCATTCCCCTAAGAATATTTTAAGTTTTTTTCAATCTAAGAACAGTTAAAAAAAAAAAAAAAGAGAACATATTTTGTTTAGAAAAAGTACTTTTAAGTGGCTTAAAACATTCATAGCAAGTGTAGGAAAATATACAATCCTCCCAAAGGATGTATTAAAATTATTTTGCTCTGAGCCATGAGGCAAGGTGCTAGAGTTTTCCAGAAAGCTGGTATGTGGCCCAACAGATTCCTTTGTGCAGAAAACACCAACTCCCCTGCAAGCAGCTGAAGTGCTCCTGGTGTTGCAGAAAGTCTCGTTCGTGTGTTGCAACCGCCCAGGTCTCGCCCACTGGAACCAGGCAAAGCCTGGGCACTTACACTGCACAGTAAATGTCCAGTTGCATTTAAGCAATGAACATTTACATCCCAGAGCTACACAGCTGTGATGTGAACTGGGACACAGAGAGGATCCACACCACCACAAACACAAAACACAGACACTGAGAGTGATTCTGCTCTTCCAAATGCAGACCTTCCATGCAGCCTTGATTTTGAAGGGCTCCAGTCTGAATCTCTCTGTTGACTCTGAATTTGATTGGAAGCAAGCACCTTACTCAATTCTTCCTGAAGTGTTAGGAATAAGAAATTTGTACAAAGGGTTTTTGTTTCAGTGGCCAAAATCCTCATTCTGCATAATCAGTATGGCTAGAAATTACTGTGTCATATTCCAGTAGTGGATTAATGTAGCTCTGACTGGATTAATTGAATGTGTTGAAAAGATAAAATGTTGATAAGGTTATCTAAACAAGCTATTTTGTATATTTGTTGTGATGTAAATGTATATTGCTGAAAGAAAGAAAAGCACAGAGCTAAGGCAAATGTTCAGCCTTTTCAGGCAAAGAAAAGCCAGCTGAGACTTCCTGTGCCATACCTTGGGTATCAAAGTGCCCTCACTTTCAGCAGGCCCCCAGGATTTGGGGCTGAGCCAATCTGCTTGCACATTGCTTCTGGTTCCCAATGTCTCTCTCTCTTTCTCCTCAACACCAAGGGTACAGAAAGCACAGAAATCTGGTGCAAATTATCAATACAGGAAGTCCAGGTGAGCTCCTGGCTAAGCAGGGATGGCCCTCAGAAGTTAGACTCTTTCCTGGCCACAGCTTTTTCCTTTTGAAGCAGTTTCTGGATTTTGTTTCCCAAACACTCCCTACCCTGCCTGCCCTTTGCTAGCATTGTTTTCTGGTTCTGTTGAATTCTCCTTAGGGAATTTTTTGACTACAAAGAGAGAATTTCATGGTGTTAATGTTCCTAGGAGCTGTGCCAGTGTCACAGCAAGTGGGATGCCAAACAGTGTAGAGACTTGACTGCACCTCACCAGGTGCTGAAGAGCAGGAAGGGCTGTTGTGGTGGCAGACAAAAGGCAACTTGGTAAAAAAGAACAAGAGCAGCACTCCAGCACCCTGGCACTTTGCTTTGACCCAGGAATAACAGAAGTTGAGGCTGGTTGCAAGTTGGTGGTGTTATTATTCTGTCTCTCACAGACTCAGGATGTTATCCAATTTACCCTCTGCAAAGCTTCCCATGAAGAAACAAAATAGTCCTGAGATTATGTGGGTTTGTAGCAAAACACAACCATTATCTATAGAGATACAGGCTACACTTTCTTACTCTGCCAAAGCAATGCTAATAGTCCTGGAGACTATTGTCCTGGGGAAAACTTGCTCTGGAATATGAACACCCTTCTGCTTAAATATGGTGAAGATTTTGGTAAATCATTTTTCCATGCATAAATCAAGTCTAATGCTTTAAGAATATTTTAGAAGATGAATATGGATCAATCTTGGGGGAAGGTGATCAAGAACAACATATTTCTTGTGAGGGAAAGTGGGCTGCTCTAATACTTATCAGCAAAATTCTTTATTGATGCTATCTGCTTCCAACAACTGACTAAAGTTGTGGGTTTAGCACCCCTCAAGCATAAAAGCATCAGTGCCACACTATTTCAAGAAATCACAAAGGATGCCCAGAAACACAAAATTTGTTTCTTAAGCTGTGGCAATGTAATTGGGAGTAGGCTGAGCTAGATGCAGAGAAACATGAAACAACCATATAAAGGCAAAGAAAGTCTGTTGTAATCACTGGCTGAGTTAAATGTGTATTTGCAAGTGTGTCAGCTCAGCCGACAGAAGCTGGCAGCTATGTGTGTGCAGCTCGTTTTTCCAAAAGAAGGCCAAAGTAAAACTAGAGTGTGTTTATTCTGGCATAAAGACAGTCTCACCCCAGCTGAAATCTCAGCAATGTTTGTTCTAAGTTCAGCATTATCTTAGTTCTGCTCAGTGCATTATTATTCCTTTTGGATACACAGATGTTCTTGAAACAAATAATAATAATCGTCATCCAGACGTCATGTTTTTGGGGAAGGTTGGTTCTCCTGAGGTTCCCTGGCCAGTCAGCAAGCAAAAAGGCAGCCACTGTCTGCTGTCCTTCAGTGTCAGGAGCTTTTATAAAAGCCTGCACTGCCCTCACTTTTTCATATGGAAAAAACTCTGAATCCTAGGGAGGTCAATAATTACCAATATTGTTGCAGCCTCATTTGAGAATATTGACAACATGCCATAATCCACAGGTAAAGGCTGTTTGTTTTCAAACCAGAGCAATAACAAAGCACACCAATGTTTGCAAAAGTCATGTCACACACAAACTATGCAGCTCAGGGAATGAGTTGGCTGTACTAAATAGCCAAATAATCACATTTACCTTATCGGAGAGAGGTCCGTGGCTGCCCCCATTTACGCAGGTGTTGTCTGGAGGAGTTGTCTGAGAGCTGCAATGAGATGGGAAGAGCATCACTGGAGCCTTGGGAAAAGCTGTGGAGAGTGAGTGGAATACTGCTGTGGTTGGGATGAGTTCCTGGGAAAGGGAGCCAGCTGAAGGGAGCCCAGTGCTCTACCAAAGGTGGGTGGGTGCTGCTGTGTGCAGGCTGTGGGTGGTGGAGGTGCCACCTGCCCCAGGAGTGGTTGGTCTGCTCGCCAGATAAACAGGAGCTGGGCAGGTCTGTGGGCTGCTGATGAGGCTGCCTAAGCCTGGGTGCATCAGCTGTGAAGAGCTTGGTGGCCCAGGCCTGCCCAGGGCTGCTGCTGCAGCTCCTGGCTGGCAGGGAGGGATAGTGAGGAGCCCCCAAGCTCTGCTCAGAGCCACACTCCATGCCCAGGATGTCTTGTCTGCTCCCTGTGCCCTGCAGGGCTGCACCCAGGTACCAGCTGCTGCCTGCTCTGCATCACACAGAGCTCCTAATACAGAGCCAGGTGCTCTGCACAGAAACCCCTTCCAGATCTCTGGAGCTTCAGACCACTTCCTTCATCACAAAACCCCTTCATTTTCCATCAAATTGCTTCCACTAACTCTCCAAGGTGTATGACTGTGAGAAGAAAAAAGAACAGGAAAAATATTAAAAGAAACCTAAAAACTGTAATTACTTTATGGAAAAATGGCACAGAATATAAAAATGAAGACTGAATTTTGTAGAAAGTGTCCCAGAGAAATTATAATGTGAAGTCTAAAGAATTTTATCAGGAATTACTTTTTCTTTTCCTCTAAACCTGTATTCCTGCTAGAGATTTCTGCAGCAAGCCTGAAAAGTCCACTTATAAAGCAATACATTATCATTTGGACTTCACATAAAGATTTCCAGAGAAATCATTCCTTCTGCAAATCAGCAATTTCATATTTGAATGAGAGTGCACCTTTATTGTTCTAGCTGAACAGTTTTATGAAACCTTTTTTTACTACCTTGCAAATGCACTTCAGTGCAGCACTGCAAGGTAGGAAAGATAACTACCTTTGTGTTTTTAGATGGTTACCTGCTAAACACACCTGTAATGGGAATGAACATCGTCATCTAAGTTCCCACAAACATATTTATGCCTCATAGCAGGAAATGAGTTACATTCAGAGCTAGATTTGTATCTTTGTTCATAGAATGCTAGCT
Source organism: Notiomystis cincta (assembly GCA_013398075.1). Classification (NCBI taxonomy): domain Eukaryota; kingdom Metazoa; phylum Chordata; class Aves; order Passeriformes; family Notiomystidae; genus Notiomystis; species Notiomystis cincta. The sequence goes on from VZRX01008448.1 coordinate 174,842, forward strand.
GTGATAAAAGTATTAGAGACATCAGTAACCATTTGTCAGTCCCAATATCCCAGTGGATGTAACAGCCTACTATTCCTAGGTGGGAATTTAATGACCTGCTAGGTTGACATAACCAAGCACAGTGTCTACTGCTGGAAAGAAGGACTTTGGCACCTCAGTGCTTCACAAGAGATTCATCTCCCAGAGAAGGCAGGCGCACAAAATATATCAGAACCTGAGTTTAAAATATAATTTTGTAAATTGTATTATCCAGACTTATCATGCATGTATCAGCTTTGAATTTAATCTTGGCATTAGCTGACTCTTCCCCAGAGATGTACCTTGCCAAGAAGATGTGCTTTCATTACTTTCTTATTTGATTTTTATAATACTAATCCTGAGGCAAGCTTGAAAAAGAAGAACAGTGGTTAAATTCCCATCTGGTTTTGCAGAAAGTTTTTGGAGGTTGGAGAAGGGGTTAGGAAAGGATAATTTACCAACAGATGCATAGCTTTCAGATCAGATTTAGCAACATGACCCATCTTAGGGAAACAGGCCTTGCTACTGAAATCCTTGCAGAGTTATTGCTGTATCCATGACCTCATAATTTGCATGAGATGCTGCCTTTTGCCACGGCTGCTCAAGATGCTGATGCTCTGCTCACAGCAGTAAACTGGCACCAGAGGGGTGAGCAGGCTCCTGCAGTCTGCTGTGGCTCATGTGGCAGATGAACCATTTCCATTTGTTGCTTTTTCTGGTTTTGGTTTTTTTCCTGGCACCCAATAGATGAGTTGGCTTTTGTAATCTTCTGAGTCCTGTGATCACTCATTGTCTTGTTGAACTGTAACACTACAGGAGCAGGGAATGCATGGGGAAGAAAAGGGTACTTTACCTTGTCTGCCATCCCCCTTTTTGTCTGTCTGTCCACACTCAGAGGTCTGACTGCAGCAGAAAGAGGTGTGTGAGCCTTGGAGAGTGGCTCAGCCAGAGACGCTTTGCTCATCGAGGCTCAGAGGCAGTTGCTGTCACACACAAACCTAAATGCAAACCTAAATTTACCAAGTCAGAAACTTTAGGTAAAAAGAATATAAACTCTGGTTTCTTTTTCTTCATTCTCCTCTCTTTGCAAGCTGCTGTGGTAACCTTGAGGAGTAGTGTCTGCAATGAGACGAGACAGTGAGAATATTGGAAAGGTTCTCAAGAATAGTCTGAAACAGCATTTTTGCTTGCCTGAAGCTTGCCTGTGGTTGCCAAGTCACACTAACACACTACTCCCAGAGCCTTGTTACTGAGGGAGGCTGACTGCCTTGGCACAAGAAGCTGTTCCTTCAGCTGCACATCCAGTCCAGCTCACAAACAGGCTTTGGCTCCATCCTGGAGCAGCAATGCTGGGTCACCTCAGTCCCCTCCCCTGTGGACTGTTACCAGAAGACTTGAAAGAGCACAAACAAGGGAAATGATCTCCTCCTTAAAACCATCAATTTCACACTTGAAGGAGAGGGAGCTCATCTTTAACAAAGCTAAATTAAATAAAGGTAAATTAAATTATTGTTCCACTTGAACAATTTTATGGAACTGTGGGGCTGGGAGTGCAGGCACAGCCCTCTGCCAGGAGAAGGCTCCTGCTGATGAACCAGACCACTGGTGGGGCAGAGCCCCCAAAGCCAGCTTTAGAGAGTGGTTACTCTTGTGTAAGTAGTCTGATGTCCACAATTCACAAATCCTATGCACAAATCCCAGCATTAAGTGAAAGCTCTACTGTGCTTCATGAATGCACTATTATATTTAAAAGGTAGAGGTAATTAGGTGGTGAATTGAAATTAGATAAAGAAAACATTTCATAAGGGTTAAAAAAATTATAATGCAAGACTGGGTATGTTTCTGCAGAGGAAATCTTTTCAGGGTTTTTTAAGAAAAGACTTTTTTTTTAAACATCTTAAACTGTCAACACTCTTTTGGGAAAACACTCCATCACACTGAAGTGAGGATTTATGTGGAGATAAAGCCTTAGGGAGCAGATTTTTGCCTGGTGTGAACTTGCACCTTTAGGATGGAGGATGGCTCTCTGTGTTTGAATAGATGTCTTTCTGCTAATGCTCTGAATTACAGCTCTTGGTGCTGACAATATACATGATTCCAGCAAGCTCTCCACATCAACTCCATGCCAACCTATCAACAGCATTTCTTGCCTTGGACCGAGTCAAAATTCTTCAACAAATTTAGAGGACAACTGGCAAACATCTCATCTCCTGTTGAGCCAGAGGGGAAAAAAGCAACAGATCAAGTGATTGGTGGACAAACACCCAACCATTTCAGAATAAATAAAAACCCTGTTAGACTGGAAAAGTAGCCTCTTTTTTTTATTGTTGCCTTAGAAGTATTTCCAAAATGTGATTTTGATGAAGTTAAAGGTGCAGAGTTACACAATTCCATGCTGAGACAGTACAATACAATACAAACACATACCTGCAGAAACTGCAAAGGTGAAAAATTCTGGACAATGATTTACTTTATTCATTCAGCCTCAGCATTCCAAACTAAACATTCAGAAGTGGTCAAGAGCTTTGGGAGAGAGTGTAAGGAAGGCACTGCCTGCAGATCAATGCCAGCTCTGCACCCCCTGCAGCAGCCACATCCTCAGGGCAGCTGCACAGCAGTGATGCAGAGTCCTGGAAGGGAAGGGAATGGTCAAACTCACCTCAGGCACAATTTCATCTAGACCAGGGGACTCATACTGGAATGTGAGTAGGCACAGTCAAGCCCAAACACAGAACTGGAGCAGGTAATTTATGGTATTATTAATTCTTAACTGAATAGGATGAATGTAAAAATGTTCAAATATATGCTGCATAAATACCCATGGGAAGCAGACATGAAAGTGCTCATGCTGTTTTTCTTTCTTCTTCTTAGTATATTCAGAACCACAGTGTTCCTGCAGCTGATTATGGTCCCTGCCTCAGACTGGAGAGTTATTGGCCCATTTCAATCTATTTTCCTTGTCTTGGCAAAAACCAGTTCATTAACAAATGAGAGGTTCCCTGAAAAATATGCATAATATTCAGTGCAATAATACTTCAAGGCAGAGGGGAAAACCTACAGGAATGCCATTTACCTGAAAACAAACACCTCCTCAATTAAAACTGAAAATATTTGTGTTTCAAGGGTTTATAAGAAGGAACTTAATAGTAAGGCAATTTAGGGAAATACAGAGGAGATAACAGCTTTATGTGGTTTTGGTTTGCTCTATGCTTTATATAAAATTCATAAAACATCAAAGTTTGATAAAGGGGAGAAATATTAGAAAATAAAGATTGAAATATGTCTTTTCATTGTGCAGATTGCAACTCTATGCACAAAGTTATGATTTCCATAAATAAGGAAAGAATGAAGAAGTTGTTAAGTTTGGGGAACATATTTTGTAAACCACTGAGTATATAAATAGTTGTATTAAAGTCTTTGCCAATCAAGTTGTCAAACTGAAATTTCTACAGTCAAAACTTGAGTTCTGTAATGACAGCATTTTTACAAGTTGGCAAGTATGGGATTCATCCAAAGCCTTCTGAAATCAGTGAACATTTTCATGGACTTGAATAAGTACTTTAACAGGATATGCTCCATAATGCAAATGACACAGCATTCTCAACATCTATCTCTGCAAAACTGCTTGAAGCTTTACAATAGAAATGGATTATTTTCAGCTTAGAGTTTTTTAGCATATTGAAAATTCAAAGCCTCACTGAGGCTCCAAATGCATATTTTTCAATATAGTGTTTTTCAAAGGTTTTTGTATTTCATTTAACTATGTGAAAAAATCTCCAGCTAATGAGTAGAACAGAGAACCAAAAGTCATGAAATCCAGGTTGGGTTCAAACCTAAACATGATTTTGTGCAAAACAGTCTATGCTTCAGTGCTGGAAAGAGTTTCCAAGTGCCATAGACATGCACTTGAAATGCAAAGTTTTTTCTACTAACAAAATCTGCAAAACACAATTAAACTTCTTCCTTTTTTATTTATGTGCAACCCAGTAGAGAGTTTTGCAGAAGAAATGGTCGAGAAAGCATTCATAAGTTTTCACTGGCTGGTATGGCTTCTGCAAATACCCACTGAAAAATTATATATACAAATCTCCCCATATGCTATAGAAGTGGAAATTTTAGGATGCCTTAAATCTTGCTTGTTCACACAGAATTACTATCCTGTGTGGGATGTGGACTTGAATATTAAAAAGTAACATTAAAAAGAGGTGATAAGGCCTCTTTCTCTCACACAATAAAGGAAACTGGCATGAGGAAATCAATCTCAGGCCTGATGTGAAGGGCAAATGAGTGTGGGACCCAGAGGTTCCCTGCCTGCTCCACTTGGTGGCTACTGAGCTCAAAGCCTGACCCAACACCAGAGCTCCCCAGAGAGAAGGCAAGTTATTCCAGAGCAAATAATCCTTTCAGTGCTTCAGAGTTCAGGCTTGTTCGAAGGTTTATGAAGGTTTGAAGGCTAAATGCAGCCCAAAGATTGTAGTGCTGATATTAGGATAAAACATGTAATTTTCAGAGTTCAATAATAAAAAAAGAAGTTAGTGCTATGTAATAACTGGACAATTTTCCATGATGGCTTTCACAGTATTCTCTGTATTTTCAGCCAATAAGGTATTTCTGGGTCCTTATTTTTGCACATTGCTCAGGAAAATTGCACACTGAGACATGAAGAATGGTAATTTAGTTGTTAGACTTACCACACTTGCCAAAATGCTTTCTCATTTCTCAGCCTTTTTTGTGCAGGGTTCATACCTGCCTTTTCAGTAGGAGGGAGGGTTTCAGGTGTGACTCCTGAGCATGATTAATATTTTGGTTTAGCTAACATACCCTAAGATTTGCAGGAAACAAAGATGGTTATCAAATCATACAATTTGTTGACTTGAAAAGGACCTTAAAAATCATCGAGTTCCAAACCCCTTGCCATGAGCAGGGACACCTTCTACTAGAACAGGTTACTCATAGCCCCATTTAGCCAGGTCTTGGATATCTCCAGGGATGGGGAGCCCCCAACTTCTCTGGGCATCTTGTTCCAGTGTCTCATCACCTTCACAGCAAAGAATTTCTCCCCAGTATCTAATCTATCCTCCTCTCCTTCAGCTTAAGGCCATTTTCTCTTGTCCTATCACCTCATACCTTTGTCAGAGGTCCCTCTCCAGCTCCCCTGTAGCCCCTTCAGGTACTGGAAAGTCTTCCTGGCACCCTCTCTTCTCCAGGCTGAACAGCCCCAAGTCTCTCAGCCTGTCTTCAAAGAAAAGGTGCTCCAGACTTGAGATAACTTAGTGGCCCTTCTCCAGACTTGATCCAACAGGGCAACATCCTTCATGTGCTGGGAGCCTCAGACCTGGACAAAGTACTCCAGGTGAGGTCCAAAGATAAATCAAACTAAAAGTGCAGTGGGGGCCATTTTATTTTCCTGAGGTGAGGAAGTAGAAGGCCATGGTTCCCACTGAAGCAGAAATGAAGCTTTTATTCCACTTGGAGATGTTTAACAAGAGCAACCACAGAAGTGGAAAGCTCCTGAGCACTCATGAAGGTGGGAGAACCCTGTCTGAGAGTGACTCAGGGTGCTCACCTGGAGGAGGAGAGGACCAGCCTCCCTCTGCCTGATCCAAACCACAGAGTTAGGAACTCAGGGCTTATGGGCAGCAAAAATTCAAGTCCTGCCTTCAGAAGACTGGAATGCCAATTCCCCCTCTCACTGGTAAATGCTTTCACCACCTGAGTGTTGAATGGGACTGATGGACAGACAGACATGTCACCTCCCTCACTTTGTAAATCAACTATTGCTCCCCACAAAGCTCATCAGCTGAAATCAGCCATTAAATTTCATCAGCAACTGTGGATCAAATGAAAACCTCTGGTAGGGTCTGAATGCACAAGAGATACTCACTATAGGTTTGAATAGCTGCAAGTATACAAAAGCCTGTAGCTGTATTTTATGGATGCTGTATTTATAAAATGTAATTTCTGATGTAACTTGTGTATATATCTGTATTTATCTTACTGCAAAAATGAGATATCTTTGCTACAAAAGTGTGTCATTAGTGAAATAAGCACTTACACTACTGGCTAGCTGTAATACTGAAGGTCAGGAGCAGCTACAAAGTAGAACATTGCCCTAGAGTTACCTCGGGTTTTAATTTCCTTCAGCCATAGACAGCCTGTGCTCTGCTTACAGGCAGTCTGGGAACCCCACCAATAAAACCACTGGAACAAAATGACTCCAAAAAGCCTTCCTTTTCCTACATAAAAATGAACAAATCTTTTTTTCTTTATATGCAAGTTGCCAACATGTGGTTCAGTATTTTCTGTGGTTCTGTCTTCACATTCTGCCTATACTAAAACAGTGAGGGAGATGGGAAAAGCTCATCTTTCTACCCAGTTTTACAAGTTATAAGAGACATATCATGCCCAGCACGTTAAGATGATATGAGACTACTTTATTTAACTGCTTTGGACTAGTAATATTCAATAATTGTTATGAAGCTCTGCTCTTAGCAATAAATTCCCACATTCTTTTTGTATCACTGCTTTTAGGTTTGATAAGCAATGTGAAAAATTCTTTGCTATTACCACTAAATAACTCTAAGATGATGTTTGGTGCAGATGTTTTGTCTTTTAATTGTCAATAATTGAGACAAATGAAGTAAGGATATCAATCCTGCACATTTCCAAAACTTTCTTGATTTCAAAAACTCAGGAAAAGTCAGCAACCAGCTGGTTGACAACTTGGTAGTGATACCTGATCCATCCAAAACACAAGCATCTCCTGCTTCTTGGTTTTCTCTTTTGACCCTCAACCTGAAAAGAAACTGGGGTTCAAACTGAGTGAAGCAATCATAGAGATACCTATATGCACCTAGAGAAGAATGCTAATGGTAGAAATCTGGCACTCCAGGGTTTTGCATTTAGGGTATTTCACAGGACAGATCTGTGGCCACATACTACAAAGCATGAGCAAGTGAAGCCTAAAAAAGGCAGATAGATTGTGGGCTTTTTTTCTTAATTATTTTCTTCAAAACAAATTACTAGCATTTGACCTATTAATCCTATCAATTTGGTAACAAGTCGACGTTTCACATTTATTTGCTCACCTCCACTTATCAGTTTCTAGTAAAACCTGTTTGAAAAAGATTGAGAAATCATGAACAGAATATAGAGCCAAGATACCCAGTGAGCTTCAGCTGGGATCTAGCCCTCATTGACTAAGTGACACAAACAAGTGGCAGTGACTTCAAAGTGAAAAACTGGGAAGCATTCAGAGCTGAAGGGAAGGGCTGCAGCTCTGCCAAACTCTGCTGCAGCCTCTGTGCTGGCTCAGCAAACAAGGTCTCCCCCCAGCACTGATCAGGCTGCCTTAAAACAGGGTCCCTCTAGACAGACTTGATACAGATACTGTTAAACTCTTCAGCTGTCTGGTGTTGAAAAGGCTGAGATTTCATATGATCCAAGACAAGCTTTGGCTGCTTCCTCACCTCCTAAGTGGGGCTCGATTGCTCAATTCTGACAATCAAAGCATGAGAAACCCAGCACTAATAGAAATTAGATAAGCATGGGCTATGACAAGATCAGTAGGGCAAAAAGCAAACATCCCCAAGGTAATTCAAATAATAAGCCAGTGGCAACAAAAAGGAAGAGCAGATTGAGTTACTGTGATTGAGCTGAAGCTTGTAGTGTTATCCCTCAGGGATTTTTGTCCCAGGGTGTCTTCAATATGTAGCTTCTGTCTAGCTCATCACAAATGAGAGAAGCAGCACAGCAATTCTCTCCACTTCCCCCTGCCACCACCTTGAACCACTGTTTTTAATCAGCCTTTCTTTTTTTTTTTTTAAGAGGCAGAGACACATTTACAAGTTGCACCCTAGAGACAAAAGTCATTATCCTTTTGCAGCAGCTTTATCTATGTATTCTTCCTTAATATTAGAACCACTTTGATTTATGAAAATGTGCTGCAAATAGAGGATTGCATGTAGTTAGGATAAGGACAGACAAGCCAAATAATTCATGAGTGTAAGTGACAACCCAGTTCTAAAATGCTTGTTAAATTCCACTAAATTACCCTGTGTCTTGAGAAAATATAAAATAAAACTTGATACCTAGTGAAGAAAAAAAAACACCCCAGAAAAAATGGTCACAAATAGCCAAAGGGATGATTTTGTAATCTAGGGAAATTCAGAGTGAAAGCTTCTATTTCTTTATCATTCTACAATTACATATCTACTGTATTATGAACGACAGTAGATCTTGAACATGGTGAAAGGCAGCAAAACTACACAAAGAATGCAGATTGTTGCTGTAAGAAATAACATGAGAAATTAATCAAGGATTAGTTGTACTGCATGAAAGTAGCAATTTCATCTTCCCAGTACACCTACAAGTATGAAAATGCTAACTGAATGTATGATTAAGCATAGCAGCTGTGCTTATGTCACATAGAATTAATAAGCCCTACTAATAAAGCCAGCAACAAATAAACCAAGAAGAAGATAAACTGAGAACACTCTTGCACCATAAAATTGAAAAGCCTTGATGCATCAAGGTGCCCTGAAGAGGGAAGAAAGGCCATTTTTTCATTTGAACAATGATTAGAAAAACAATGCAAGCAATTACACTTTCAGATCCCCAGCTGCAGTGTAGCCACAGCCAACAGTTACAAATGCAAACCAGACACAACTACAGCTACCACGTGGGGATGTAAGCAAAGAGAGAAAAAAATTCCAACACTATCACATAAAAACCTACTCCTAACACATCTCCCATGTTTTTGTTACATGCCCACAGCAGTTTACACAAAAACAACCAGGGAATGAGGAACAGAAGACACAGCTGTTGATGTTGCCTCAACACCTTTGGTTATAGGAGGGTGTTTAATGTTTAAAATCCTGTATAGGAAAATAAAACAGTCTTCTAAACTCATTTCATTGAGATTTTAGTTCTGTACCTGGCAGTTCTTGCCCAACATTTTAGACTGTTGAAGAAACTGACTTCCCTTTCTGAAATGAAGAATGAATGGGTATTAAATTTGTCCATGTAAGAAATAAATTAAAACATCCCCTGTAAGGATGTGAAACCCATCCTGGGGTTTCAGTTCCCAGGAGAAACTGGGCCAGCATGGGCTAGGAGATGATCAATACGAAGAAAGCAAACATCCCCCTGGTCATTCAAACACAGCTTGGTTGTAACACCCCACGAGATTTCAGCCCCCATCTGGAACTAACGAAGCAATGTAAACAATTATTAACTCGGAATCCTTTTCACATATTTACAGTAACTTCCAGTAGCACAAGCTACTGGAGAGAGAGTTTTCACCTTCCAGAATGTGCCATTTGATACAACAGCTTAATGCATGTCAACCAATGTACAGAAATATGATGAATATTCAGATATTTAGAATTCAGAATAGATTCTGAATCCTAAAGCAAAACCACCCAATCTGAAAAGCAATGAGCTTGTTTATATGAAACAGGAACAATTGTCTGTAAATTTCTTTTGTTCTGCTACTGTGCTCATCTCTATTTCACATAGGCCACATTTATCTGCTATGGTTAAATAACTTTTATATTATAAATGTTAAAGAATTAACATTATGCATTTAATATCACAAAACATGTCTTGTTGGGATGTTCAGGTATCTGAGCAGGATACTTCTCCATCTTGGAATCCAGAAAAATTTGGGAGAAGATCCCTCTTTAAAGTAGATGAGCAAGATGACAAAATTAAGTGCCTTCTTTGCTCAGTGTGGCACATTCCCACTAATCAGGGCCAACTACTAAAAGGGCCAAGCAGTACATAAGCTGCCACCAGAGTCCTTGGAAACCAGGAATGTGAGGTTACAAAAATTCACCAGAAGACAACCCAAACCAAGACCCACATGTTTGAGTTTAAACCCAGTGGCTTTCAAAAACGCCTGTGCTTTAGCTACTTTATATCCAGCTGGATTGATTTTCCAGAGGACAAAACACAGCTCTTGACTTCCATGGTATGCTACTGCCACAGAACAAATAGCAAAATAAATTAATGTTCTAGCTCTCTGCTAGAGCAGAGATTAAATGTACACTGAGTAAACTCACCCATTGACAAGATGTTTGAATTACATAATGTAGCTACAAATAGTTCTGTTCTGGTAATGCCTGGGGAGGCTGGATTGTTATTATCCATGGGATGGTAGCAGCCAGAGATCCTGGTGTGAAGGTAACTAATGACTCTGTGAGAACAGATTCATCTCTCCTGGTTAATGAGAAATCATGTTACAGAGTTAAAGCAGCAAATAAACAAGAAGCCCTTAAATTAAACCTGAACATCATATATCTACAGAATCTAGGACAACTCCCATGGGAAGAAAATACTGCATCAAAAAGTAAAAGTCACTCATGACAAGCACCAAAGCATTAAATTGATGCCAAAAAGTGGTAAATGAAGCCTTACTGTAGTAAAACCACAAAACCCACAAGACATTAATAGATATATCCTATTATTATGCATACAGGTATTACTTAACTCTAGTACTGCAGAAGAATCCAGAACTGAACTTATTTTGCCCAACTTATGTGAACTTTTCCCACCCTTCTAGAGCCTAATGAGCAAGTGCTTCACCAGATCATCAGAAAAAATCTCTCCATCTTCCTTGACCTGTTGTGTTTTACACAGAGCCATTGGGGTTTAAAGAATTCAGTAAGGATTTAATTAACAATTTGAAAGGTGCAGATCACTGGGGGCCATTTTTGCTTATTAATTTAACAACAGAACCTACTTGGCTATTAAATAGAACATTTCTAATACAAGTGAAACAGCTGTGGCAGTCCAGGTCATGTCATTATTATTTTCTTATAAACAAGAATATTTAAAAGTGCAAGGAACTTCAACAACACATACACCAGCACAGACCCTGAAAAAAAAAATTAGAAATAGACTGAAAAATTACGTGACCCAAACAAATTTATTGGAAGAAAGATAGGGGCTCTAGAAGGAAAATCACATTGTCTGAGAGTCAGGACATGAAAACAGAGGCTTTGAGAGACCTTTCAGATATTTTAATTTTTTCAAGAATGGGTTCTGAAAGAATATGAAATACCACAGCTGTGAAGACTAACAATGGGTATAATATTTGCTTGTGGAGCAAGTCAACCTGTACCAACACCAACTACAGCTACAGAGAAGGAATCTCACCACTTTTGGCCAAAAATTCAAAAGGAAATACTGCATTTCAATTAAGCCCCAGTGCCAGCCATCTGATCCCCAGCTGAAACAAGAGGCTTTTCAACCTCTTTCCAAGTATCAGTCTTGAGGCTATTGACTGATCAGAGATCAGGTATAACCCATCTCTTCTCTGAGGTTTTGGCAGAGTCTTTCACTGGTCCCAAAAACACATTAGGGAACTCTTCATGGAAAGAGAAGACACTTTCCAAACCCAGCACTAGATCCAAGAAGCTGCTTCCCTTTCTCCATATTTGTGTGCTTAAGTCAATTTATATTTGTCAACTTTAATAATAATAATAATAATCTGCAATTATTTGTGACATACATTTTTAAGACATGACTTTTTCCTTCATTATGTGCATTTATAATATCTCTGTTAGCTAAGAGGAAAAGTCTGACCTCTTAATTAAATTGCTTCAATCTTCATCTTTGCTGCCATCTGTAGGTGACTTCAGTGGCACAAAGGTAACAGTTCCGTGATCAGGACTGGTGTCTGTGAGAAAGCACCACGTTCTTCTTACCTGTCCCTCCTGGTTTTAATGTTAAAATTAGGCAGAAAAACATAAAAGGTAAAACATACAACTGCTCATGGCTTTGTATGGCTTGTGGTTCCAAGTAATCTTGCAACTGAGGCAGTAAAAAAGATAAGGAAAATTAAGTTAGAATCACAGAATTATAGAATGGTTTGAGTTGGAAGGGGCATTAAAGATCCTGTAGTTCCAAGCCCCCACCATGGGCAGGGATGCCATTCACCTCAGGTTCCTCAGGGCTCCATCCAGCCTGGCCTTGAACTTTCAGGGATGGGGCATCCACAACTTCTCTGGACAATCTGCTCCAGTGCCTCACCCTCCTCTGGATAAAGACCTTCTTTTTAACATCTCATCCAAACCTGCCCTCTTTTCAGTTTAAAACCATTTCTCCTTGTCCTGCTGCTGTCTGCCCACATCAAAACTCCCTCTCCCTCCTTTTCATGAGCCCTCTCAAGGCTTCAGGAAGGCTGCAGTGACATGTCCCCAAAACATCTTCTCCACGTGGAACAACCCCAGCTGCTGGATCCATGAGGAGGACCCATGCTATTTTACAGCATTATTACACCATGGGATACACCACAACACCTGTAATTTTGACTGTAAACATAAAATACAAGTCTTGGTGTATATTTGGTTGTTGACAGTTTCTTTTCAGTGAGCCATGCAATGTTTTAGCAGAACTGTTACAGTAAACAAAACTTTTCATAAGAAAAATAAACCAAAAGCAGAGAGGTTGATCATAATTTTAAACCCATTGTGACCAATTTTGGAAATCTGAAATTATACAAGCGAGGTCAGCATTTGAAATATTTGATTTAATGACTGGACAATTTTGATACATAAAAATAGATACTCAGTAATGAACAAGTTTATACAAACCAGATTTCTTTTGTACAGTACAAAACAATGATGGAGATAAAAAAAGATTTGCTGGGTTACAGGGCAAGACACAAGAACAACAAAACACCATTGAATAAAAGTTTTAAAATTATCAGAGGCTTATTTCATAAATACAGTGCAATGCTTTCATTTAACAAATACAAAATTTACTATTTAATTTATCAACATCAGGAAATATATAAAATGTCTTTGAATGACAATCTGATTTAAAAACTGATGCAAATACAATAGCATTTTTAGAATTCTGAGGTAATATTACACATTATCTCAAAAAAAGCTCCAATAAATAAAACTAAACAGAAGGCAAAGTGCAATTCAGTGAAAATGAGAAAAGATAAAGCTTTTATTTTAACAATAGTAGATAAATAGTTATTAAAAGCGGGTTTAAGCCTTAAAAAAATATTTTGGCTAATTTGCCATGTTTTCAGATAAACTGTATAGCTATTTATTCATAACCCAACCTTTCATTAATCCAATTCTACAGAGAGAGGAAAGGTGGTAGGTGTTTTTTTTCCAGGTTTCTTACTTACATCCATATTCAGGTGTTAGAAATTCAGCATTGCTTGCAGCAATCTAGTTCATTCAGTGCAACAGTGAAAGCTTCATTTATTTCTTAACATCTGAAATCCTGCAAAATTTACTTAAAAATCTCCATTTGGGAGATACAATGTAAAAATGCAGAATTTTTCAGTGCTGCTTTTAACACCCTTTGTGCTATCCTAGTACAGTTCCAAGCTAAAGTCAATGGAAATTTTATTACTGGTTTCAAGGACAGCACTATGAATACAGTGCCAAATATTCTAAAATATCCTAATATTCCTCTCTGCCTTAATAAAACAGTAAAATCGCCAGTAACTTTTCTAGGAGAAATAAAAAAATAAAATTTACACTTAGCTACTGAAGAATATCCATAACAGCTTTGAAAGCACGAATTAGACAGATTAATTTGTTCATCATTTGTAAATCTGTTGTTTGTGTGTAAATAATACAGAGAGAGAAAAGAAGAATAACACAGCTTTTGAGGACAGACACTACAAGATAGTTATGCATCCATGCCCCAGCAGAAGTTAATGGGGAAAGCTGACAAATTAGATGCCAAAGTGTCTCAAATGATCTGGGCCTTATTCAGCTGAAAGAAAAATCTACAGAACATGCAGCAGCTATTCATATTTTAAAATACTATACTGCATGCTGATAAATTCTTTCCATTTAATGAATAAAACCCAGACTTACAATTATTTCAGTATCGTAGAACCATTTCTTCCCCAGCTGCTAATTTACTAACTCAGGGCAGACATACCAAGAATTCTTTTCAAGGAGTTTGTGCAGTGAAAAACACAAAAACATTTTTAAATGCTGGTCTCCAACTTAATGAAAGTTGCCACATTCTTCAGAAATGTTATTGTATTCACTTTTGTCAAAGCTTATTTAAGACTTTCAACAAAGTTGCTGCAAAAAATGATACCATGATACACTATATCAGTTTTCCATGTGTTGTGGATATAATTCTCTTCCTAAAGCATTTCACCAGATGTGGAATTTATTTTAAATATCTAGTTTTGTTTACTATAATGCTACAGTAGATCTGGCTAGTTTGCTGTTAAGAATGAACATACAAATTCCTTAATACCTGTAGCTTGAACTTGAATCCCCTCAAGCTGAAAAAATACCTTTTAACACTCTTGTACAGTCAAGTGTAAAAGCTGAATATACAACATCTAAAACCTCTTATTCATAAAAAATAATTTTTTAGCAGTAAATGGCACTATGAAAACCCTATTTCTTCACAGGCAGTTATTTACATACTTCTTAGACTGGTTTCATTGAGAAGGAAAACCAGAATAATAAAACTACATACATTTTATAAAGACTAAAATTCCTATTTGCCTTTGTGAAAAAAATGGCTACATGATGATGTAATATTTTTTCTATTATTAATGTTAATTGAAAACAATCTACCACTGGGATTACTAATAGAGAAATATTCTGTATATTATCTCCCAGTGGGTTACCTTGACGTAAAGGAATTATGATTAATGATAAAGTGCTATTAAGGAAAACTTGGGAATTGTCTTAGTTGGGTTTTGTTTATCAAATAGACAAGCTTTTTTGTACAAAGAAAGCTACTTTCTGTGACAAAGCCAGCAGTAAATGTATTGCCATTCAGGAAAAAGAACATACACTTCATATTAATTAAAAAAAATTGTCTAAATGCGATAAAACTGGCACAGTATCAAGAGACATAACAATGAAAAGCTTAAAGGCACAATCAGAAGAGAGTGAATGCTACATAGAAATGCTCTTCTTGGAGTAATTAATCTTATTCTAGACCAAACCCCTCTGCATTTGAAATTCCAATGATTAACTTTTGCTTCAGTTCCTTCTTGTTCTTGTAAGGAGGGAGACAAAGCTGATTGAAGCAGGTATGGGCCACAGGTAACCTAAAATAATTTAAAAAATACCCAACAAAACACATTTAATAATAATGCAATAGAACCAGAACACTGCCAACTGCCAACACATTTTCAGTTAAATATTTCTTAAATAAGAAATCCTATAAAAGAACATTTATTCTAATGTTGGTTCAAGTTCTGTTCAATGAAAGTGACACCACTGCTGGTCATAAGTACCTCAGGTGAATTTGTTTGCCTGCAACTTCCTCCCCCATCTTTATTCTTTTTTCAAGTTGGAAACATCTTCCAAATTTTGGAAACTCCAGGTACCACATGACTTCTCTAAGCACAGAATGTGGGTATAGTCAGAATCCACAACATGGAAAAGAAGGTGCTGCAGCAGGTACAGCCACACCTGGAAGAGCCCCAGTTATGTATCACTGAGGATACAGAACTCAGGTTCAGCCTGGTAAAACTCCTCCTTCCACACCTCAGTGGGGAGCTCTGAGCAACTGACTGAAATGCTGGAAAAACAGAAGTTCACAAGTCTGGTCTCAGCTACACCAACACTTTCAGTTCCAAGTTTCTTCTGAGAGAAAGATGAAATGTAAGTACTGCACCTAGGCCTGAGGAATGCCTGACTGAAACACTGGAAACTTGGTTTCTCAGCCCAATGGATTCATCTGATGCCCCACAGGTAACAAAAAGCTACAGAAACTTCTTGCCATTTCAATTCTCAAGGACACACCTGAGGATAAAGACTTGTCCTACAGCTGATAACTTTGAGGGGAGGCAGGAGAAAAAGGGGGTGGAATCCCCAGATCTGGAATCTCGAGTTACTTTCCCCTCCCTGCCCTTTAAATGACCAGCAAAGATCTATTAAGTGGACTGGAGTCATGGCTTCAGAATTTGGAAAGTTGAGAAGCTTTCATTAATTTGCCAATTCTTATTGCTATTACATTCTTGGATCCTGTTGTGTGAGCAATATGATGATGGTGTCTGCACTCATCCCTGTGCAGGCAGTCTGACAGCAACAATTATCTTGCAAAACACAGACCTACAGCAGTTTGAAATGCACACTATTTCAAAACACATTTTACCATTTTTAAGAAAAAGAACAATTTACAGAAGGAACATAGAGATTGAATGTTGACTGATTTTTCTTCATTTTTCATCTGATCTTCATGTTCCTTTAATGTTACTGGAACCAGTTATTAGCTCATTGAGAAAAGCATTAGAAATACCAAAGCAATGAGATAAATTCAATTTAAAACAACCTCAAACTTAACTATGTTTATGCATTTAGATCAGCTTTTCACAGAAAACCCAGCAAAATTCAGACTTTGAAAAGTATAGTTCCATTTAAGTATTTTGATTACTCTAAGTGTTTGAGAAATCTAGGTAAAGCCAGTAATTACTGCTTCACAGTGAGCTTCATAGTAGTGAGTTTTTCCATACAGCTTTTAAATTATTTAAATTGATTTTCTCCAGTCTTAAGAAGAAAAATACTAACTGGAAAGTATGTCTCAAGTCAGTTCAATACAAAACAAAACACTACCAGAAACATATGAACTTGGCATGAACAATTTAATTGCTCACCAGAGGCCCTAAAGGAACACTGCATCTTTGCAGTCACATGTTGAATTCTTATTTAGCCCATCAAGAGAGAATGCAAACATTTTCTGCAGCTGCAGGGGTTGTTACAAATAATGCCATCAAACTCAATGAATTCAGAAAAATTCATGGTTGTTCAAGGTATATTTTCATTAAGTCAGCTGTCATGTTAGGAATGATTAAATAATTTATTTGAATTGAAAACATGGAAATAATCCCTATAAATAATTACCAGCTCAAATGTAAACACTGACTAGAAAAATAATTTCCTTGTATTTTAAATTTATATAATCAATAAATGGGTATAACATTTTGAAGACAAACTAAAGGAGTCCATGCAGTTTCTTCCTTGTACATTCATTTGCTTTTCTGTAAAAAGGCATTCAAGAGCAATAAGGCCACTCAGGAAAAAAAATTAATGAAAACAATTTTAAAAATCCAAAATATTACTTACCAATTAGTGGATGTTTCACTCTTTGAAATTTTGAAATTCAGATCAGCCATTCCTCCCACAGGTACTCTATCACTTCCCGTAGCAAAATGTAGCAGCTTCTTTTGAAGGTCAAGAGAAAATCCAAGCACTACATCCCAGAAGTATCTATGCTCAGGGCAGAGGGAGAAGAAAATGTTACAAGATGCAACATCGTAAAAAAGCAGTATGAAGATGATAATAAAACTCCAAGTACTACATGATGAATATCACTTACTGAGAGTTTAATTAATATAATGTATAGGACATCAGTAGTATCCCAATACACAAGGTTAAATTCCCAAGGAACTGACAAGAAAAAAGTTTTATTAATTTTGGAACGATGTCTTGCCAAATGATGCCCCAATCCACTTATCTATAAAAATATAAATACCTTCTACTCACTAATATAAATGTCCTTGGTATCAAAGAGAATTGGGTGAAAAAAGTATTTTTAGAAGACTGGATAATAAAAACACTGAGATTTCACCTGCAGGATTGGGAGCTTTTCTTTTCAAAATACCCCACTTCAGTCTGGTCACAATCTTTTAAGGATCTCCAGTAAACACGTACCATCAAGGATCTGATTCTTCCTACTTACAGTAATTTAGCAGTGTCTTTGTCTTACTTGAAATAGTTTTCTAAAACTTCAGTCATTCTCAGATTATGGCTGCTGGAAGTCTAACACTCCTTGAATTTCAAAGTCAGAAATTAGAATAACAGCCCAGGCCTACCGTATAGTGAGATCAGTTTTTTGGTAGCCCTCGTACTGGGTACTTCGCTGTAGAGCAGACATGTCCAGCTCAGGACTGCCACAGACAAGAATTTCAACCTCCTCTGGACGAAGCAGCTGCCACAAATCCAGGACAAAAGATTTCAGTTTTAAAAAAAAGATGAGAAACGATGCTGCTAGATTAGGATTAATTATTTATTTTGTCATTACAGAAAAAGTAACAGAATATCATTCAATGTAAGTCTTTAGCTTGGATACATACTGATTATAGAAAAATTAATCCCTCGGCACTTTGAAGAATCTCTTACTGGCATGTGTAGTAGAAAGTTAATTAAAGGGTAACACAATATTTCAGCACATTTTGTTCTTCACTTCTTCACCATCCTTACATTTATTACACTGACTTGCCGATCATCTGATCAGACTACAAATGGGTCAGGAAGAAAATTAAGTTTGTACAAGTGGAAATCTGAGGGAGGGTCTTGATGTCAATTTTGATTTCAGCTCCCATTCCATTTACAGTGACAAGTCCCAGCAGGGGTAGCTGAGCAGCAGAAGCTGACAGAACTTGACTCTTAGTTGTACACACTTCTGTGCAAAGCAAATGCTTACAACAATAAGCCATGTTTAATACCCACTAAACATCATCAGGCCACATGGAAGGATGCCATGGCATTTCAATGGATTCTCATTGTCCTGCCAGGACCTCCCCTGTGGTTGGGCACACCTCACTTTGTGGCAAAGTGTCACAGTTCACCAATTTAACTGGAATTTAGAAAATCCCAGGCAAACTGAAACTGCTTCTTCTCAGTGCAGAAGGGATGCTGTAAATTACAAACGTCATTCCAACAGCCAAACAGGACTGAAAATAGAAGAATGTTTAATCTCAACCTCATTGAGTGTTCCTCCTGCAAAAAGCAATAGATGTTTTCAGAGGAGTCACTCAGGAGCACTCAGACACAACTGTTCTGCAGTTCCTAAATGTAGGGAGTACAGAGAAACCTGGTAAACACTCACAGGAGAGCCTGTGATGTGTCTGTGAATACACAGTGATAAACCTGTCTTCTGGAGCTTTATCTCTTTTCAATGAAAGACTACAGAGAACAGTTGATTACCTGATTAATTTCTTCTACTTACGTTGGATTAATCAAGTCTATTGACCAGTCAAGATTCTTTCCAAATCCTAAAACCATCTAGTGTGGTATAATTTAGTATATTGTCAAATACTTGAAATAGAAGTGAAGAGTTATGTTTCACTTTATTCTTACCAGTAATGCATATGAAGCACAGACACTATGAAATCCATAATAGAAAGCTGCAAATTGTTTGTAGATCGATTTATTGAGAAGAAAATCAACATAGAGCTGCACATATTCTAAAAAAATATAAAAATATTTTGTTACATTACAATAATTTTAATCAATCACTTTTTCTGCCCTCTAAAATTGTAGTGAATTATGAAAGATTAATTGTAGATAGATACCATTAAATTGGTAGGCATACCAGAAAGAACTATAGCCATTTCATTTTCATACTTTGTTAATGAAAACATAGGCTTCCAAAAGGAGAAAAAGGACAAATTTAAATCTGCAAAGTACATGTAGTTAATATACACTGAATTACCTTTCCTATTCCGATTTGTGACTGGAATTTTATCTCCATTTGGCTTTAAGTTGTAAGATTTTATAACACCAAATTCTTCCTGAAAAACCTACAGAAAAAGAGGGTCAAGGTCAGCACTGGAAAATAAATTCATGTACTTACAGATGACAAAGCTTATGCTATGTCAGGTATTTCCTTTCTCTCCCTTCAGCACAGGCTGTAATTCTGAGGGTTGTGAGGTTGTTACAAGTTAAACATTACAATTTTCAACAAATTGCTCAGAAAATTAGTATTCAAAGAACAAAAACTGACCCTGTTACATTGTGGCATGTCAAAGTGACCTGCA
Organism: Notiomystis cincta; assembly: GCA_013398075.1. Classification (NCBI taxonomy): domain Eukaryota; kingdom Metazoa; phylum Chordata; class Aves; order Passeriformes; family Notiomystidae; genus Notiomystis; species Notiomystis cincta. The sequence goes on from VZRX01008448.1 coordinate 194,637, forward strand.
GGCTCTGGAGCCATAGAGCTTTCATACAAAAGAACAGTATATAGGAAGAGCAAATACAATTAAGAAGGTATTTGTTCTGCTGTAGTTCACCTGGGAAATAAGTACCACCAGTACTAAATTTCATTAACTAGTATGTGTGTTCTGAAACTATGAGTAACTGAAAGAGACTTTCTTGACTGAAATAGCAGTTACAATACACAGGTCAGGCAAAACTGCAAAAACTTGAACAGGCTACTGCTGAAGTGAGATTTCCCAGACAAAATGCATAAAATAACCAAGTAAGCTTGGACTATCTTGTGGGTTAGACAGAAAAGGGATTGTCTTGCAGCCAGATGAATTTCACAAGCCAGGTCACTGACTGCAGGGTTTGGTGTGAAGGAAAGCAAAGACTGGGAATGCCAAGTGACCGAGTCTCATCAGGGAGCCCGCGGTGCTGCTCCCGGAGCCAGCTCCGATCACCCTGCAGATATTTTCCAAACAACCAGCAAGCACACAGCAATAAGCCACCCCACTGCCATTCTAACAGGGGGAAAATCACTGAACGAGGCTGAGAAGCACTTATAGTTGTGCATTTAATGACCTGAAAGGTTGAGTAAAAATCCTCTTCGACATTGCCTTCGTAGGACAGAAGTTCGCTTAGTCCGTGCGCCAATTCCTACAATGTGAGTAAAAAGTCTTTAGTAAATCTACAAAACCAAGTGATGCACTTTGCATGGATATGCCAGAAGCATTGTTTTATACAGAAAGTATCTTGGAAAAAGCTGTATACTTAAAATGCATGCTATGCTAGAAAAGACAGAGATTTTCTGTTTCCATCAGAAGAAAAGAAACCTTTATCAGCCTGTGCTGGAAAAAAAGCTCATAACTCAAGCATTAAATACAAATAAATCAGGTTTTATATCCATAATTTCGCTTCTTAAAAAATGTAATACTTACAGGCATAATCTGAAACAGATCATCTAATGTGACACCACAGATGCCTACAAGTGTGTTATGATCACAGGGAACAATGGGAGGACTCAATAATTTCTTGTAACAGCAAGGTGGGAAACGAATATCCAAGGTGATGCTGTTATATACAGCGAGTCCCATAAGCTATATATGTCAAATGTTAAGGGCAAATCTGACACATCCTTATTATAGTTAGTATTTTTGTAACTTGGAAAGAATATTTTAAGATCCCTGCTCAACAAACAGAAGGAATGTAAATGATTTAATTTTTTCTGGACTGACAATTTTAAATGTAGTTTTGCATTACAATTAAGCAGTTACAATTAACACATCATTACAATTAACATGGTCAAATGACGCACATTGACAGAACGTTTAAGACTCCTCATAATACAAGCATGAGACTCTTCATAATACAAGCATTTCTACAATAAATTTTTCCAAAGAATTGTTATGAAAAAGAGAAATATGTATTTTCTAGTGAGGGATCAATAAAGCAGTGTTTCTTTTAAATTAATCTAAAGGCATTAAGAGAAACCTGCACTGGTATAACAGCTCATCCATCAGCACATTTAAATGCATCTCATGAAACAAATTTGAAACTATCCCAATTCAACCTCTCACAAGAATAGAATAGTTCAGCCATCATTTGATCCAACAGCAATCAGTAAATGGACACTATTACCTCATCTCAGTGGAGTTTTAAGCATATACTATCATAAATCATTTGTCTGAGGTCTTCATTTATGAGCACAACAGAAAACCTAGAAAATAAACTTGTGCTCAAAGTAGCATGTGGCTTCCATTTTGTAATAAGAAAGGCAAAAAGCCACATACTACTCAATGGGGACTTAAATGAAGTATTAATGAACACAAGCACATTGATGTTTACTAAAAGAAACCCAGAGGCTTAAGCACATAAAAAATTACAACTTATGCACAAAAAAGTTGCATGTTTAATATTGGTTTAACATTTTCTGACTGGAAAATGTACCACAAACCCACAGAACACCATTTTCTTCCTATTTTTAGTTCACTAGCTTGAACAATAGTCAAAAAAATACATTTAAAATGGAACACAGGTGTAAATACAACCTTAGCAGGAGCTTTAGCCAGTGCCTTATTTCATCCCCACACACCAGCTCATCGAATGGCTGTCGCTCGGAACATTCTAGCGGACATAAAAGGATACGGCTCCCACCAGTCGGAATTCCGAGTAGTTATCGCATTTAAAGCTGCTGAACCAATGGCAGTGCGAGTCCTTGTGGTAGGTGAACATGCCTGCAGAACAGCAACGTGGCCCTTAAGAAGCCTGAGCTCTGTTAGCAGCCGTACACGGCCTCGTCTCTGTTAGCCCGGCACTCCCGGCAGCGCTCCTGGGGTGCCCCCATCCCCGCGCGTGTTGTCGGAGCTGATCCCAGCCCTGGCAGGAGCCTGCAGGCAGGAGCTTGGCAAGGAGCACCGAGGGCAGTGCCAAGCCTGAGGCAGGCTCAAGCCCACCAGCCCTGCTGGAGGGTGCTGCTGCAACACGCTCTTCAGGGCCTCCAGCTGTGGCTATTTTGCATTGTCCCTATGCAATCTGTTTCTTCACTGCACTCCAGCATCTGTATTGCCAGAAACATTAATTGTCTAACCAAACATTTTCTTACTGCAGTGTAAACCCACTTATTTCCTCCTTTCTTTCTAGGTCAATAGCAGATGACAATCCCTAAAAATGCTGGCATGAATCCCATGATACAAATACCATAAGCTTTACCTTCTTAGAATAGAAAACTGTAAGTGGTTTATGTTAAACACACACACTACAAGGAAAGGGGTATGTTTCATATTTTCTGTCAAAAAATTATACCAGAAAAGTTAAAAAAGCCCCAAACCACATGCACCCTAAAAAAGCCACTCATGGGTCTAAAAAACAAGATAGATCCTACTGAAATCATGAGTACAGATGAGTTTGACTGCTATTTGCGTCAGATACAGAACATTCTGTTTTAAAGAGTGACAGAAAGCAAAAACCTACATACAGCATATAACAGCTCTAAATGCCTAGGAAGTATTGCTCAGAGAGGCAAGACACACTCCACATAAGCGTGCTCTAATGCAGAAGTAAACTGGATAAAATGTGCTGGCTTTTTTTAATTTGTTGGGTTTGAAGGGGCCAAGTTTATTACTGTTGCCATGGTCTGTACAAATCAAAGCACTGAATAGTTCTTAGCACATCTTGTATGCAACACCTCACTGTATCTCTGAAGATAAAGTTGGTGAAAAAAATGATATCTAAATGAAAAAAAAATCAAAGTCCTTCTGACTCAAAAAAAAGGGAATGCAAATCAACTTGTCTCAGGGACATCTAGTTCTTATGATAAATTACAGGCAAAAATTTGCCTTTACGTTTTCCCCCCCACTCTCCTGAGCAATTTATCTTTTGAACACCAGCTCAAAAAGGTGCTCATCATAAAAGGTTTAGACACTGCCATTACCAGAAGCAACAGAACAGCTGCACCTAAGGCAGAGCAAGGTTCACATACTAAAAGATCATAAGGATGCCGGAACAAAATAGGTTTCGAATCCCATTTGCTAATTGTCCACACCAAGATAAAGAAAGCATTGCAAAACACACAGGTAGGAAGACTGTTGAGTTAATTTAGAGTTTTTAAATTCCAGGAGTTAAATTTGAAGTATCAGTTACCCTGGAAAGGGTAATAACAGTGATATTTTCCCTTCCAAGCTTCTGACATGTTATTTGCATCTTAAACATTAAAGACAGCAGAGGATACAGTCCTTTTCCAAGGGACAAGAATATTTCTGAACTCCTCCCACACTTGGCTGATAGTCGTAACAATGAAAGAATTTGCACTTTAAAGTAAGGAAGCCTGCCAGAGGTAGTGAAAAAATAAATTACTCTGAATGTTTCCAAACTCATCAGTTACCAAGCTCTGCTGACAGCATTTTTACTAGCAGAACTGTCAAACTTACAGAATGCTTTCTGCAGGATAAATTGTTCCCTATTTAGGTTGCTATCACCAATGTCATGTCTTCACACAGACCCCTTTTTACTAGAAAAAGGGCTACAGGCATGTAACAACCTCAGCAGATATGAAAACATTTGTGACTTAAAATTCTGTACCTTTAGAAGTAGTCCTATAAACAACAAAGGACCATGATTTTAAAGGACATGAACACTTCCAGGCAAAGACAGGCAAGCTCTCGTGTTTTACCAGTAACTATCAGGTGTCATGCTCAGGTCCCTGGAAATCAATTTAAAAGCCATCCAGGCAACACTTTAACACACAAAGTCATCAGTAATGTATCCATGCCCAGAGGAAAGCTCATTAGAGTATGATTAAAACTCCCCCAGATCCATCTACATCACTATAATACAGGTGGATGGAACTGCTTGTTTATAACTGCTCAGTCATGTCTCACAATCTCCTATTTAATCAAAAAGTCCTATTGTTTTTTGCCTTGGGCATGAAATGTCCTTATGGGCTCTCAGGTCCTGGTAACAGCAGAGGCAGGCTTTTTCATTCAGGCTCAGCCCTGCCTATGCTGTCTCTGCTCCTGACTGAAGGACCTTTCTTTCCTGAGATCACCCCAGACCCCTGTGAGAATACTGGTCACTCAGATAGCACAGATACCACAAAGATGTCAAAGAGTCAAGTGCAAACTAACCTCTGGCTCTTCTAGTCACAGAAATAGTACTAAAACGTGCAGGCACTCTCACTGCAACTATCAGCACCAAAAAAATCCCATTGATACACAGGAGTATCTGGCAGTTTGCCAGAACTGAGCACAGGAACAGCATCCAACTGCAGCTACTGACAAAATCCAGGAAAACTCCCCAGACTAGCAATATGAAGACAACTGAGGGCAGAAAGAGAAAATGTGAAGAAATAGAGAAGGATGGTAGATGATAAACCAATACATTTGGCCTTATCTCAACTTGAATATTTACTAAACTATTGTGCTGGTTTGGGCTGAGATAATTTCCTAGACAGCCAACAGCTATGGCAAGGCTATGTTTTGTATTTGTGCTGAAAACAGTGTTTATAATTCAAAGACTTTTCCATTATTGCTGAGCAGTGCTTACACAGAGTCGGAACAAATTCTCACATTGTACTTAGGAATGATGAGGACTCACCATAGTCTGGGTGAAAAATCTGTCGAATCAGAAGAAGAAACCATTCTTTTGTCAGGCCACCCATATCAAGACCAGCTTCCCCTACAAATGTGACTTTTAACTTCTTTTTCAGATCTGCCTTCTTCCTTGCCAGCTATTGTGAAATAGGTAGGGCAGAAGAAAAGGGAGATTTAACATATTATCACTACCACTAGCCATAGAGAACACACCTCAGCCTCTACTCTACTGCTCTCACTTTGCTTAAACTATTAATTTGCATTATTTTCCACTCATGGGTCAAAACTATATTAAAACAATGACTGAATTGCAGAAGCAATACAGTTATGACTACCTGACACCATCAACTGCTTTGCATGTGGTGTCACTCTCTAGGCTTGAAAAAAAGTTGGGTGGTGTACAAATAGACTTAGTAAGCAATTAGATACAAAGAATTGAGTTTGTCTGGAATATTTCAGATCTATATAATTTTATACCTTTTATAGAAGATGTGCTACCAAGAGGAAATGACAATTAAAAAAGTACTTAGACATAATTTGGAAATATTTAGAAATAAGTAAGCGAACACTTTCAATATTTGGACACCATTTGGTTCTTTCTAAGATGCCTGCCAGCAAGTATCAGCTGCTTACTAAAACTGTTTTTTAGACAATGGTAACAAGTTCTTTTCATTGCTTTGTCCTAAGAGACAGCATTCCATGCAGGTACACAAAAACCTGCAAAGAATTAGATTACAGCCTTTTCCAATTAACAGTGATCTTTCAGACTGAGTTCCTATACAAGATTACTTTAAACCATTAATTACTGTCCAGCTCCAGAGAAAGTGTTTAAACTAGTCAGGAATATGCATGTGCTAAAATAATCTCCATGTTATTATTTGCTCAAGTAAATTCCTTTTACATAAATTTTATAACTATAGGTATATGTGTTATTTGAAACAAGCTTTTTATTAGCCAAAGTGAGTTTCCTTTGCAAATTATTTTTTAAAATTTGAAATACAAGTAAGACATCTTCCCTCTCCACCTGCTGTTCCCCATAATTTTGAGAATATGAATATATAATACATTCTTACTCATCTCTGAGATGGGTAGAAGAAAACATCGGAAATAAATAGGAGAATATTTTAACTATAAAAACTTCTGAAGTTGCTCTTGGTTATTTTGGTGTGGTAAAAAAACCTACAATGCCTGAGAGAAAGCAATATTACCAATCATATTTCTTCTGTCTTAGGAGGAAACGCCAAAAATAGAGAGGTTTTAATATAGGAAAATAAAGTTTAAACTTACACTTTCTGACGTAAGTAATCAGAATTTGTTTGATGTTGTTTTCACTACCTGAACTTATTTTTCAGTATCATCAGGCTGTTCTCAATGTTGAGAAAGAGAGGGAACTAAATTTTGTTAAATAATGTTAATTAGCAAAAGTCAGTCGATACTGAAGAATTGCCTACTTTAATGGACACATCTGTTTCATTTCTAAAAAAGGAAAAATTACGTTGAAGAATGTGAGGAATTAGTTAAAAGAATTTGAGAAAAGAAAGCCCAAAATTATTCTTATAGGATAGGGAAGGAAAAGAATAAAAATATTCCAAGAATTAGAACAGAACAACCTCATTAGTGATTAGTCACATACTATTCATGCTGCTATCATGGGCTCAAGTCCTACACAAACTGGTAATTGTGCACTGTATTTTTAACACAAAAATTACAAACAGAAATACAGACCATGTGCAAGCATGTATGTTTGTTATGGGCTTAGCAATGGAGCAGTATGAGCACAGGAAATGAATTTCAGAATTTCTAACCCAATCTGTTCTGTAGCACTGCAACTTTGAAAGCAATAAAATTATTTTTATTTAGTATTATGTAGTTCCATTCCCAATCTCTTGGTGCAAAAGGTTTAAATATGACTTATCAAATTGAAATCTAACAATAGCTACTCTAGAGCAACACACAATTTAATTCTATTTTTTTGTTACCTCATCAAGTGAATCACTAACAAGGTGTGTCCTCCTCACTTTCACATTCAGGAATAACATATTCATGTCAGGCTTCTGTCTGCGAGAGACTTTATCCACAAGGCTTTGCTATTTGAATGAAAAAGAAACATCACACATGCAGTATCTTCGTTTAAAAAAAGGTGTCACACTTGTTAACTGTAAATAGTTCTCAGTAATGTGCATTAAAGACATTTCCCTAACATTGTAACTGCTTCAGTATCTTCCAGGAGATGGAGAGAAATTTCTTTCCTTCTCCAGATACCATTTACACTACATTTGACCAACTTATTGGGAGATTTAACAGGAAGGGGGCAATTGTGCAACAATTTTTTTGACTTCCCAAATTGTTAGAAATATACCCATAAGGTTCTGGAATCCAGCTTATGCTTTAATTGGCTATTCACAAGGTGTATCCAGCAAGGCAGGAAAGGATGGGGGTGGTGCTGCCACAGAGAGAGAGCACTGAGGAACAGAGCACCACCTGTCCCCTGGGGAAAACTACCACGGAGGGAGGAGGCTGGCACTGCCTCTTTCCAAACACAAGAGGCTGCCCAGAAGCAGCAGCTCCTCCATGACCTCAAAGTATACAGTTGAATCTTGTCTTCCATGACAACACACCTCCACAGAATAAAATACAAATCAGTCTGAAATTCCATGGAATTTTCTTTCCTCTATCATTATGTTAATTTAGCATGCTAGCATGTTATGCTGCTTTCTCAAAAGAGGAAGAAAAAGTAAGTCAACTACTACAACTTTCTCTACAACACTGCCATCTATAAGGATCCTGACACTAAGTACACAAAAAGAAAAAAATACTGAGAGAACCCAGCATGGACATTTGCAGACTATTTGTAGTAAAATGGTTTAAGTTCTTTCTCAGGGTAGTCAGAAATATTAGAAGTTGTAATGACAGATCATGTGTAACATCAATCTAACAAATACTTATAAAATACCAATGGATGAGACATAAACATTTATCATTGAGGGACTTACCCGTGCAATACTTATCATTTGTTGTTCTGAGTCCCTTTGAATAATAACTTTTTTTGCTGCTATAGAAATAATAAATGGGTATTGACAGAAAGAAAACCTAACAAGAGAAAAGAAGATTAAATATTTTCTTTCTAGCATCTAGCATATTATTTTCATTTTAAGAATAGAGGAGTGAATTATCATTCAGTAACTAATCCCTCCACTGACAATAATTTGCAAACAGCTGCTGGGTTTTTCACTTTTTATATAGTGATGCTTGATTCAGTAGAACAAACTGTCATTTGCAAATACTGCTAGAAACAGAAGTTAATAATACTTGTCTTTTGTCATTTGGGTTTTGTGTGGTTTGTTTTGTTTAGTTGTTTTTTTTCCTTCTCAAGAAGAATATCAGGTATCAGACAGAAGCATAGCCTGAAATACCTGATTCAGTGGAGCAAACTATGGTCTCCAAGTTTTTCCCCAACTGCTGCTGAAGGCAAGGAAAAGGCCTATGAATGTATTGGAGGCTGAAATATATCTGTACTAAGGCACAGTCAGAAGTCTATGCCAATAATTAATGAATTTACTTTATTATCATCATCCATATTTTACATATTTTTTCTAGTTTGCAAAGGCAGAATGAGGTTTATTCCAATCTCACATCCATGCAGTAGCAAGTATATATATATATATATATGTTTTTCAAATGAAATATAATATTTAATGTGGATCTATATACATGTAAATGGTAAGCATATCCTACATACAGACACTATATATTCACTATATTTTATATATGCATAGCATAGATACAATGCTTTGAAGTACTACTCAACAAGAAACAACCAGCTATTCCTCTTACCTGTGAGAATTCCCATAGCATTGCCAGTTATGATATTCTTCCATAAGATCAATATGATCAAGTGTAGAATTATAGAAATCCGTATATGAAATAATAGGAGGGCTAATCAGACTATTTGCAGCATCTAAAAAGAAAACACAAAAGTATTTTAAAACAGTGCCTGGATTCAGCACATCTCATTTCTCAGCATCATGAGCCCCAGAGATCTCAGAAACTTTTAGCCAAGTCTAAAATAATAGCAAAAATTAATAACTTAGCTAGAGAACTTAGCTCAGTCTTAGCTACAGAACTATAGCTACAGCATAACACTATATGATATTCCATTAAATGCTGTAGAAAACAGTAAATCCCAGTTCAGCCCATTTATGATAAAAGGGAACTTCAGTCTGACTGGTTTCCTTACTGACATACACTAAATTAAAGCTTCATGGATAAAAGGTGCTATGTTCTGCTGAAATTGATGAAAAAGAAGTTTGATAAATGAAAGTCTTAAGAAATCCATATAAATTCAAGCAGGTATGGCTAGAAAATCTACATTTTTTCCAGTATACAATCTAGACCTGCACAAAAGTGAAGTACTTGACCAAATGAAGAAAGCCAACTCACATTTAAGCCATCTCATTATATAATGGCATTCATATAAAGTCAAACAGCTATGAAGTTTTCTCCACTTACACTTCAGCATAATTTATTTTAGGTCAGTCAGACACAAAGTAGTGTCTTTTGATTGACTAAATAGCTCTTTTTCCAGAATTAAGGAACTAGCAACTCTTTCAAAGGTGACTATAAACACATCTTGGGTTTAGAGATGAGTGTGCTTATGTGCCTAATGCTGGACAGGCAGGAGTGTGCAGAAGAATTTTAAGTAAAAGTTTTAAGTTGACAGTGAAAATATCTTCATTCCAATTTTAATTTTCATTTAGTGGTTTTGTCTCCTAAAAAGGAGAAAGTAAGTATTCTAATCACCATTTGGCAGCAGTTGATAATCTTTACATTTGCAATGGTCAAATTTGCTGTGCTCTCTGTTGAACTGAGCAGGGATTTACTCTTTTTAAGCTGTAGTTTTGGATGTAAGAGGCACATGCATTGCCTAAATTCCTTTAGATGCTAAATAGTTCTGTGGGGTTAGGCAAGTTACGGAAGAAATTCTGGCTGGCAGCTACCAGTTTAAGACAGGTTCTTTTATAAATCTAAAGGAAACCTCAACCATTGGTTACTTCTGTAGATTTCTGTTTGAACAATCCTCAGCTGTTGTCACATGAAAAGTCTGCATAGCAATTATCAATTATCCTCCACTGGAAAGCAAGTAGGAAGTCTTACCAACAGAAGACTCTGTTGCTTACTGCATTTTAGCACTTTATTGTAGTTTGTACTGTGCCACCATCACCGTTAGTCTCCCCCAGAAGAGGAGCAGTAAAAACTCTCCTCTCCCAATACTGTGTGTGTATATATATATAAAAAAAAAAAAACACACACACAAATGTACACATATAAACACACAGTTCAAGAAAAATACCTACTAAATAAAGCCAGGACTTTTGTTGCTGATGGAATCCACCAGGTACATTTCACCATAGGTGGAAACTCTTCGGGTTTTGCAGGAAACAGCCGTAAAGAAATAAATTGCAGTAATCTGTCCACCACCTGCTTGAACCTCTTCTGTGAAATCCTAAAACAAACATGCTGCACTTACTCTCATGTGATCACTGTCTACACTTGAGTTTGTTATCAAATTTCAATGCTTTTTAAAAAAAAATTCATTGAAATTTTAAAATTCAATTTTAATTGTGTAAATTAATTTTTTTTAAAAAAATGCTTTTGTCCTGTACATAAAAACATGAATGTAAAGTTTGAAGAAGCATGCTTTTAAATATTGACACATGGTAATTCTCTTCAGTGCACCCCTAACTATGCTCTTTAAGTCTGTAGAAAAATAAAAAAAAGAGCAATAGAATCATTTTCTGTTCTTGACTTTTAGTAAACAAAAGAAAAATCCTTATCTATTTCACTCATACTCTGAATACGGAGGAATTGTGATTTATTTTTGAGATACTTGGTCCTTTTAAATAAAAAGTGATATATGCTTCATATGCTTGTGCCAAGTGCACATTTTAAATTACATGCTGAACTTCCATAACAGCACCACAATACACATGTATGTGTAGGCATGTTAGAACAGCCTTTCCTAAACAAGAGCTCTCCTATTTGAATGGTTTCCATTTTTAATACATGCTTTCAGGCTAAAAACACTGATATGTCTATGGCAACCTTAACCAAAAGTGGAAACCTCATTTGTAAATGCAGTTCAAATGAAACCATATTTTACCACAATTTTAAGCAAGTCTGGACATAGGGAGGGGGAGGGAAATTGAATTGCCATCCTTGCAGAGAAAAAAATCTTTAATTAAGATTTCCTAGGACAGATGGAAATTGTGAATGTGGCCAAACTTTGTTTTTACCTCAAACTGCAATCTGCATACCAACTTAGGAGCTGCTCTTTGGTCAGTTACCCCCTCATGACTTTTTTAGTGAGGTGCTCTTAGAGTTATTTCAATTAATTACAAATCTACTGCTCTAACCACACCCTCCCACCACCTCTCTTACACTAGGAAACCAAGCCTTTAGCTCCTTTGTGGTTTCTGTACATAACAGCAACATTACAGTATCTTTTGCAAGTTATATGAGATAAAACTTTATTTAAACAAAGATCATGAAGATGTTTGTTTTAATAATACCACGTAAACATGTAACTAAAAATTTACACACAACTTATTTGGCATCTGTTATCAGAAAATAACTCTGATGAGTTATTTTGTGATTAAAGCTTTTTTGCATAAATATAATAATTTTTATACATTATATACATTTTGCATCTATAAATCAGTATCACTTAGTGGACTATGTCCACATGTATTTGAAAGCAACAAAGAGAATCTCTTTAGTCAATTAACTTTCATATAATTTATAAAACAGTCAACATCAATGGAAATACAGTAGCAATTGTAATCCGAGAAATAGAATTTGTAATGTGGGGTTTTGGTTTTTTTTTTTACTTTTTAGACCAGTGCACTAGGAAATGATGGTCAGCTTCTGTTAAGGCTGCTATCTGTCTTAGCAAGTGAGCATAGATGACATAAGTAGAAGTGTTACTAAATTGAGGATTCTGAAAAAGATTAAAAAAAGTGTTAGGTTAATAAACTGCATAAAGGGAAAAAAGTCATTAGGATTTTTTATTATGTTTGTTCTTGCCAGTACAATTACACAGGAAAGTAATTCACAAAATAGCTGTGACAGTGGTAGAACTATGGGAAAAAACAACTCACAACTTCTAGCCATATAAAAAATACACAACTGCTGTATTGTAAAAGTATGATTTTTTTTTTCCCAAAAGAAAGCCCACAGGTAGCCCAAAGGCAGTACTCAATATTCTGGATTATTCTTTACATTGTAACACAGACTACACTCCTCTAAGTGATGTGCTTTTCATATCAGTAATATGAATTCTTGTAGCTCCTGTCTATCCCATATCAATCCAAACTAATTTTCCCTCTATCCCATGTGTTTACACATTCCCACGTTTCAGCAGGAAATATTCTTTTTAATTCACAGCTAGTACACACACCACTCCAGAGAAGAAAACTATTGTCTCAATAAATTAAATTATCAATTGATATTCTCAACAGCAGAAACTGCTCCCTGTGGGCAGAGGCATTGTCTACACTGGCAAAATTTAAAGGGAAATCTGCTACCAATGCAAGGCAAGAGGTGACCACTGCCAGAAATCAGACACTGTAGCCAGTCAGACAGACTGGAGAAAGCCAGATGGACTGAGTAAAATGCAACACTGGAGAAAGTTACAGCAATATCAGAAAGCGAATATACTGAAACTTTCAGAGTTACAGCACCCTAATAAAGCAAATCTGGGAATAAGGGTCACATAAGAACAAATAAATAGGTAAAATATTTATTCTTTTAACCCATAAAATAAAAGGAAACAATTACTTATTAGTAATTATTAGTGCATAGTTTTAATCTAGTTTTAATCTATGCAACCTTTCCACATCAACTGCCTTCCATTAAGCTCCCATTCCCATCATGCATTACACTTCTTCCATATTTTAATACATTCTTACAGCAGGAAATTGGATGTGAAGTATCTCAGCTACACAAACTATCTTGTTTCCACAGTATACTGGTTTATAGATTATAAATTAAGCAGACACATACTAATATAAAAATACTGCATGTTCTTACCTGTAAAAGTATACAATATGCTCTAAGATCATCTTTTGTTCGTGGCCTATGAACAAATGAAATAATTAACACAACCATATGTATCCATAACTTACAGACATTAAGAGTCATGAAATCATGGACTTCATTTTTATTTTGCTTTGCCAATATGTATAGAATACCATAGTTAAGAATCTTTACTGCTCACAAAAACTGAAAAGGACATTTATAGATTCTGACAATTCTCTAAAGGCAGCAGGATATTTATCATCTGTCTTTTTAAAACATGACAGAAGGCCATAAAAAGGCCAGAATTGAAGAGTCAGAGATGCTCCAAAGAGGGAATTCCACATTATTGTCTGTCTCGAGTGACACCATAGAGGAGTTTATTTGCCCTTTGATATTTCCTGCAACAGTTCTCCATACACTTCTACCCCTGCAGCCTCTGCACTTCATGTTTATCAAGGCTTTTACATAACCACAAATACAGGCAGCAACAGCACAAAAAGCAGCATAAACTGGAGAAAGGGGTAGCCAAGACCTGGCTCACATGTGAGTTACAACAAGCCACTGTCTCTTGCTATACCTTTTTATGAATTACACTCTGCATTCTCACTCCTGTTACTTCGTGCTAAGATGCTGTCATCTCCAAAATCCCTTCCTGCTCTTGGGCTATCCCCTTCTGCATCCTGCACTGCTCTTCCTATGGTGCTGCTACACACAAATAGAACTGTGAAGCAATCTGTGGAGCAGGGAATTGTCCTAGTTGCTGTTGGGGGGTAGACAAGGAGAATAAGTTTTATCCTAGTTAAATTTCTTAATTCATCTCTCAATTAAGATGTCCAAAGAAATGCCCTGGCAACAAGCAGCTGAGATTTGGTGATGGAATGCATGGCTGGGTCTGGATCTGCCTCTCAGAGGTTAAATGCCAGCTTGCAGAGCTCAAGATGTGTTTCAGCAGATTTGCCAAAAAGAATTAAGTTCTTATATATCAAGTAAGTTGCATCATAGCATTTTCTTTCTTTGTCTAAAACAATAAAGACAAAACATATAGCAGATTTAAGTGCTGGCACAGCACTGATACAAACATTTATTATAATTACCCTGTCCATTCTTGTAGTAGACCATTAATTATTCCTTTTAGGACTGACTTCTGAACATCTTGAGGCTATAAAAAAGGAGAGGAAAAATCATATATGAAGTAATTATACATATTCAATACAAGACTGTGTACAAACAAGCAGGTTTGCTTTGCTTGCATTTCAGGACAGCTAAGAAACCTTTTCTGTTATGATGCTGAGCTCTTAAATATCCTCCTTGCAGATATACTAGCTGAGGTCTAGAGTTGTGCCAGTAGTGCCTTTCAACACTTAAACCAGCTTGAAAACTGTTAAATTACTCCTGTCCTTTGTATCCTAGGCACAAGATCTTTTTTACTATCCCCATCCTCACATTTTCTTTATTTCCCACCATGCAGTGTCCCATCACAGCCATGTCATAGTTTTAAGATATGCAGTCTTTAAGAACTACCACAGTATAAACTACGGTTTACTAGTAAGAAAAATTTCCTCCTCTTTTACTAGAGCAGCTGTCATGATTCTCTGGCAATTCTCATGGGATCATTTAAAGAATGTTTTGAGAGATTCTTCAGAAATCGTGCCTATCTGGGAAAAACTTTTGGTATAAATGGCATAAAACACGAATCTTTTTCTTCTACTTACAGTATTTAATAAGGCATCATAGACAACATTCACAAATTTTGCATCAATTCCAGAGTCCTCGATGGTATTAAATGGAGAATTGGTGTCTTTCTATAAGTTAGATAATACAAAGCATTTTGAATATATTTTAGCTATCTTGAAAAAGATAAGTTTAACAGCAAGCTTAGAAAAACATGTTCAGATATAAGTATTTTCCTTATCAAAACATAAGAATATGTTTCCTTAATTAGTATGTTAAAGACAGAGAAAACAAAAGTTATCCTACACATACTCATATTGTCATTCTATTTTAAAAATGTAAGAGAGTTTCAAATAACAAATTACATTGAACCTTCATCTTTCATCTTTGTTGTTGATCCATTATGAGACAAAGGCAACAGAATTTTAAGCACTCAATATTGGTTAAATAACTAAAAGTCATGAGTTATTTTGTCCAGACTCAGGCTCTACCTGAATATTAAGTACCATAAGCACATTTTGCTCTACAATAAGCAGGAAATAATAACTTAGCATGAACTCAGAAACAAAAATATGACTGTTCCCTAGGAAAACCAAGTATGCCATCATAACACATGAAGAGCTATAACAGAGCCTGTATCACACCTTTTTTTAGGGATAGGGAATTTCTGTTTCCAGATTTGCCTGGGCCTCTGCATTAGCTTGGAGGTTTTAAAAGTGTAATTTGTGTAGAAAGTACCTACACAGTCACAATGTCACAAAACAAACTACATACTGGAATTTTAAAACTCCACAAACTTGAAATATAATTGCTTAAACTGGAACCAATAAATCAAGGCAATAACAGATTGTCTACAAAAGGCAGGTGGGATCATGACAAAATGATCTTAGTGGCCTTGAATACCTGGCTGAAAGCCTTTAATTGATATTTTTGTAAACATTTTGAAGACACAAAGCACTGTAATTACTAAATAGTATTAGGAATTGTTTTCTACCTTAAATGCAGCATTTATCTCCAAGAAAGAATCAAATGTTGTAGAATAAAAATTATGTACAGCTTTCCAATCTCCCGATGCCTTCGACTTTTCCATATCATCCCTAGAGAAAATACATTCAAATACTGGTAATGGTTTGATCTTTCCAGCCACTTAGACTTTAAAATGCACTGTAACTTTAAGCTTTTCTCAGTAAGCACACTTAGAAGACAGACAAGTATAATATCTGTACCTTTCTAACCTCTTCCTTGTCATTTAAAGATCATGGTATTATAAAAGAACAAAAGCATAGTTTGTGTTTGATACACCTGAGCAATGTCTTTTATTCAAAATGTTAATTCACAATGTCACAGTTCAGTGTGTTAGGACAAATAATTAGCAGAACAGAACTAAGCTGCAGCTACACTGACATGATAAAGTTTCTCAGAGTAATTTAAGTATGAGGGCTCCTAAACTACTCAAATTCACTAGAATTTCTACGAGATTTTGTTTCTTTTTAAATTTTTCAAATAGAACTACATCTTAGGCATGATAAGGTGGTCACTGGTGACAGTCAACGTGGCTTCATTACGGGCAAATTGTGCCTGACAAATTTGGTGCCCTTCTACAGTGGAGTTACAGTGCTGGTGGATGATGGAAGAATGATATAATCTACCTGGACTTGTGCAAGGCTTTCCCTGGAAGCTGCTTCCTCTCTCTTTGCTGCAGGTTGTGCACAAAAATGCTCAGCATGGGGAAACCAAAACTCAGCTCAGCACAGGGAGCAGCTGCCAGATCCAAGTGAGAAGGACCTAGCCATGCCTGGAGGATGGCACTTGTGGGAGAGGGGAAATGGAGAGGTGGTAGGGGTCACAGCTGGGGATTCAAATGGACAGGACAAGGGCTAATGGCTTTAACCTGCAGGAGGGTTGATTTAGAATAGATATAAGGAAGGAAGTTTTTTACAAACACTGCCACAGGTTGTCTAGAGGCAATAGTCAATAGATACCAAAATCTCAATATGGAAAAAAATTCAACTCTTAGATCACCTGAATACCAGCAAAGGATCACCTCTTTGCAAATTTTCCTTTTTATCTCTTTTCTCTCCCACCAAATGCACATGGAATAATCAAAAAGCATTCCTTTTCCTCACTGGAAAAACAAAATTTCAAATGTGTAAGAGAGAAATAATTGCCCATATAACCAAAACATCTAAGACTGCAACAGATTCGCCAGCCTACAGTAAACCATACATAATTTTTCCCAAAATTGAACATTCACAGCATTTCAAATTCTGAAGTATATGTTTTCCATTTTCTGTGTGGAACAGCATTTCAAGCTAGAAAAAATATTTTGATAGTTTTCACAGTAACAGAGTTATCAATCCCACCATCATAACCAGACTAACTCCTCGTCAGTCGTACTGAAACCGTTTCCTCATTTGAGATTAACAAAATCAAATGTTTGAATTAGGTCAAAATGAAAAGCATTCCAAAGGAAGGCAGGAAGGAAGTACACTTCTAGGATCACCAGTATGACTTACTGAAAATCTTTCACAGTTTTGGTTCGAATTGGAAGGGAAGGTTCAGGAGGAAGCGGTGCTTTCAGGTCATGGGGTGACGCATCTATAGACATGCGCTGCTTTTGCCGTACGTCGAGGCAAAGAGGTGGTAGGTCTCTCCCTTCAAAGAAAGGTAAAGAAGAATAAATACAATGCATCTAATACAAACATATAGGTACTAGGAAAGAAACAAAACTCCCAGTGTTTGATTCTAGTTCTTTAAAAAAGTATTTTTCCTACCATGTGTGCATGCAGACATGGAAAATTTTGCTGATAGAAACAGTGGCGTTGCCCATTATTGTATTTACAATATAGATAGCAAATATTTAATATACAAACTGAAACACTGGTGCTCCTTGCAGCTAAGAAAAATCTCACTAAAGTCCAACTATCACACCAGGACAAGACTTCAGCCTGTTTCTCTACACTGTGATACAAGATTTCAGCTAGAGTTGACTGTGGATCATCTACAGCTTCTGTAAAGAATCTTTCCGAAAAACTGAATGGAAAGACAAATTCTTTTTTGTCTTACAGAGAATTAGTGGTGAAAGAGAAGCATCTTTGAACACTTCTCAATAAATTTGGCTGCCTATTCTAGTACACCTGGTAGTGCTTTGCCAAGGTCTTTCTATTCTACTCCTTACTTTCTATTTGATCGGAGAATATTTGATCAGATTAGTGTGGCAAGACTTGGCAACAGTGCAGCTACTGTGAGAGGAGAGATGGGGCTGCCTGTGTGTGCAACACAGCTCCAGAACACACCCACCACGGGCCAAAGCTGAGCCCAGCAGTGACACTGGTAGCTCCCCTGTGACAGTATATTTAAGGAAGGATAAAAAAAACTGCACAACAGCTGAGAGAGAGGAGGGATAAAAAAAAAAAAAAGGAAGAAAACAAAAGAAAGAAACTACCCTACAGACACCCACATGAGTGGAAAAGAAGGAGAAGGAGGTGCTCCAGGGTCTGGAGCAGAGACTCCCCTGCAGCCAGTGGAGAGCCCATGCCTGATCAGGCTGCTGGCAGAACTGGAGAGAAGCTGAGACTGGGAACAAGGGAAGGTGTCGTAAGCAGGGAAGGGGAAAGTGTTTTGAGTTTTGTTTTTGTTTTGTTTAACTGGCAATAAATTAATATCCTCAAGTCTGTTCTCCCTATGACAACAATTGGAAAGTGGACTCCCAGTCTTTATCTCAACCCATGAGCTTTTCCATCTTATTTTCTCCCCATGTCCTGTTGAGGAGGGGAAGACACAGAGCAGCTTGGTGGGTGTCTGGCATTCAGCCAAGGAAAGCCCACCCAAAACATGAACAAAGATTTTCACTGCATTTACAACACTCATTTTACTGCCAGTGTCTTCACAAATATCCTCAAAGCACTCTTACAGTCTGATTTATGCTGCTCATTTTTAAAAGCATTTACATGAATTCTGACATACGTTTGAGGGAAAAAGACACCATATAAAATAAAAAGTGTCCTCAAAAGTTATACATATTTAATTAAAATCCTCCATGAATTGTCTAAAACCCCTCTAAGCCTTTTTGAAGATTTGAGTTTTTTAATTAACTAAACATCAAAGTAGTATCACTACTCTGCTGCCTACTCCATTTATCCCAGAACGGAAAACATGCTAAAAAAATCCCATGACTCCAAAAGCAGATTGTTTTCACTCATGTTCGTGACAGAGACACTGTCACTGTGACTTAACTCAGCCACCATTCATGAGAGAACAGATCCAAACTGCCCTCAATCCCCTGAGGATGGCATCAATTACTGATATGGAACTTTGTCCATTCACATAGCTGGAATTTTAACTATTTTAAGAGAAGAGTAGTAGTTGAAAAAAACAGAGCAGACACACAGATAATAAATTAAACCAAGCCAAGGTGCCAAACAATTCAATCATGCAAATGTCGAACACCATTCTCTGAAAGCAGGATGGACTGATTTGAAAGAATGTCAGAATTTGTCTTATTTTTATAGCCTGAGAATAACAAGCTTTTTGATTTAACTCTCATTCTGTCTTCTCAATTTTAAATGGATTAAACATTAACATTGAGTTATAACCAGCTGAATACACTGAAATGAGAAAAATATTCTTTCTACATCTGTAGAAGAGACATCTGCTGGCAGACTCTGCTTCTCACTTCAGTAAATTGAGGCTGCAGGTGCTAAGCTGGTAACTTGCACCCTGTCAGCAATGTAATTTTCTTTGACATATATGCAGCTTAATTTACATGTACTAAAATTGATTTTTAATAGTATCTTTAACACATATGGTCAACTTCACTATGTTTTGTCTTCATTCAAGTTTATTTGTACATAGATTTATTTGCTCTTCTGCCAGTAAAGAATACTAATTAAGATCTGTCACTTGAGTTTCATTGAGTAGAAATGGGAAACTTTGCGCATTGAGTTGATAAACAGCAATAACAGAATATTACAAGACAAGAAAACCCAATAATTTCTGGCTTCTTGCCCAGTTACATCAAGTGAAGATATTCAGCAAGGCATGGCTGCTTAAGGAATGATCAAAAACTTTGGTGAAGAAAATCTCATTGATACAAAGCAGAATTCAGCAGTCCAGGGAAGATCAGGGTAAATGAATACTGCAATTTTTTTCATGGTGACCAACACAGCTGCTGGCAGATGAAATTTTTCAAGGTAGATAAAGAAAACAAAACTTACTTGTATTTGTAACATTAGAAAAGAACTAGAACAATCTATTTCATATATAAATTTCATACCAGATCATTGTTACAAGGCTCCTTATATGTGGCAGCTATGTAGCACACAAACATCCCCCTACTTTTCATGCTGCATTTACCAGCATCAGCTTTTCCACACCTTTGTTTTCAATGAACTTAACATTCTTTGAACTTCAGGCTGAAGTATTACCAGTATATGCACATATGTATATAGCTATATGTGTTCAGAGACAGCACATGTATAAACTGTAAAAAAACCCAAACAACAACACACCAACCAAGCATTATTCTTGAATGCTAGATTAGCAAAAGCAGCATTTTTAACTGATAAATTTGTTAAAATTGCTAATTTCTCCACAGAATACACATACTGCCTCAAAATATTTTGAATTCACCTTCGTTTGTTACTAACAATATTCTGGTTTTATATAGGCAGGTTACTCCAATCCTGAAACTACCACAGCATATGCTCAATTTTACACACTGAGCTCTATTTCAAGAATATATTCTTGACTATAATAAATACTGGCATGCATTAGAGTGGTGAAAATTAACAACTAAGTACTTATGAGGCAGTAATTACAACTAGGACAGCATTATTTGCAGCAAAACTGAGGGCACTTCAAGAGGGTGGTGTTTAGAGTTTATCATTCTTGCTGGGTACCAAAAAAAAAGGAGGGGGATTGGGGAGAAGCAGATTTCTGGTATGTTATGCCACAGTGGGAAAATTCTTTACTGGCCATCTCCAGCCACTGTGGTTTCCTTTGTGTAGTACAAAGTGATTTGAACTAAGCAAAAAATCCTGTCTGAGGTATCATTCAAACCTTTTGTGTTTCAGTGATTGCTTTTGTTTTGGAAGTAGAAAGCACCTCTTTACCCTATAACAAATATTGGTTAAAAAAAAAAGTCTTGCACTGACTTTTAGGTTTGAGGTATAGCTAACAGGACTAATAAAAGGTTATTTTAGAATCTAATGCTGCAAGTTATAAGTCACCTTTTTCTGTACAACTTTGAAACTGACAATATTTGTCAACTGTTTTGTTTCAAAGTCACACTACTGAGATGTCTCAGTGCAGTCTCTTTCTTGCCCCTAATTCACTGAGTGCTATAAAGATTTAGTGAACAATAAGCCTGAAGGGGACCTGCTCAGAGGCAAGATCAATACAAACTTGACAAATGTTTGTACAGTCTTTTATGAAAAGTCCCAAATTACTGAAATTCCTAGCCTAAAAACCTAAAAAATCCTCCAAGTCTAACCACAACATCTCATCGAGGCTTCATGACTCGAGCCTAACACTGAACACAGAGCTGCACTTTCTATCTTTTCATCAAGTATTTATACCTCATCATAGCACAACAATCTTCCTTCTCGCTTATAAAGCTCTTCAGAACTTACCAATTGCTGCCTGTGCATTTTACTTTTTGCCATCACTGGCCCTCAAATTCACTGAAAAAACACCATCTCCCAGAGACCATCTCCCTTAAAAGCCTTATGCTTGCCTCATTCCTGACATCCTTCAGATGGCAATAAAACGATTTTTTCCAAAGTTCTGACAATTTCTAGAGACACTGCCTGATTGCAGCTAGACAAAGAGTATCTGCAGGCAGACTACCACATGAGTACCTTTCTTTAAAACTTCAGATGGTTATTGCATCCTCCAGGTCCATTTGTTTTTTCTTATCCAACTCATCTCTATGACACAAGCTCTGCTGAGGATGGGCTATCATACACATCACTGCCTGTACCATGTACAACAGCATAATTTAATGAAATCTAGATTTCTGGATTTTCTGGCACTACCACAATACAAATATTGGCAGAAAATTGAGCACCTTCTAAACTTGGTAACTAAGTAACACAGGTCTTTTTTTCTCTTACCGTTTTTGATGTTGGGTATAACAAGTTGTGTAGGCGAATTTCTGTTTCCGATGCCTTCTTTCTTTTGGTTGATAGTTGTGATGAAATTGCTGAAAGTGGAAAACTGATTTTTGGCTCCTTCCTCCAACCCCTGTAATTAAGATGAAAGTATGCTCTAAAGGGCTAAAACATTAGTGCTAGAGTAATCTTACTAGTGAGGTATTACATAGAATTCTTAATTACCTTTTATTGTGAAATCAGACTGGTAATAACTAAATAAGACATAAATAATGATTCTTCAAGTTTGTTTCAAATTGATTCAGGAGAGATACCATAAAATTCCTTTCCATTACATTAAAAAACTCAAGTATGAATTCGTGGGATATGAAGATACCCTTGGATTGCTGTGAGGAAAACACAATACAATGAGAATGCTGTGAATGATATTCTAACTTTCTGTATCCTAGTGTCTATTGACTTTTATACTTCTCACTACATCCAGCTCAGTTCAAACAAAACCAAGTGTCACATATTCCTTATTCCAAATAGCCCTAAGATATTGAAGCAGTTTAGACAAATTTCCCAAGACTTGAAATGTGAGGCCAAAAATTCTAACCTGCCAAAAAGATTTAAATACTGACTACCTGGGTAAAACTCCCTAATGATTCCAAATGGTCAGCATCTGCTGCCACTGAAGAAAGGCTAACCAACAAACATTTGTTAACAAAGTGCTGAAAGACACCCTGCTTGAGCACCTGTGCATGCTGTCACCAAGGAGCCTGCACAAGTCTGTGCTGGCAAGTGTTGAGTGCTAACGTGCTTTACCAGCAAACAGAAGTAAATCACACATCAGAGTCCCAAAGGATTGTGCCAATTTGTTTGGCTGATCAGCACTGGGTGTTGGTACAGTTATTTACTATGGAATTCACAAAGCATAGCTGGGGTTAAGAGGCTTGCCCGAGATGGCAGAAGTCTCACAATGAATATTTAAATTTTCATCTCAGCTCCAAGTCATCAACTGATATCAGGAAAAGGCAGATTAACTCAAAAAAATATACACACTCTGCCTGCACATCATGATTTTCAACCTCACAATAACCTAATCATTCATTCTTTTGACATCTGGCATCTGTGCTGTCAGTTAGAAAAACGTTTCTGCACAAATCAAAACTTTAATTCTGCAAATGAGAATCCATGTTCTAGGATCATTAATGTAATATAGCCTATCAAAATTTTTGAATCAGTACATTTCCCTTTCCCCTTAAGAGAAATACATTTGGACTAAGACATGCAGCCAGAGTTCTAAGGAAAGCACTTCACTTCCACCACAACATCCTGAAATACCACCAGAAGGTAATAACACAGCCCATAAACCTACCACACCACAGTGTATACAAGCTGGTACACTGCCAGGAATTTTAAATAACTGTGGCATATATAGCTATTTTTTCCTTGGCTTATAACTCACTAAATTGTAACTCTGAACAATCAGAAGGACTTCTGGCTTTAAAAATATCAAGTTTGAATTTCTAAAATTGGTACTTTTTACCAAATTTCAGTTTCTAGTTCCAAATTCTTTACATGCAATACACATTCCAAAATAAAATGTAATTACCAGTGTAATTTTCAGATTAACATTTCCTTTTAGTTTCTAACTTTTGAAATATCATTAAGATGATTCTTAAAAATCACCTGGCATTGGAGAAAAACAGACTCTGGACAAAAATTAGTGACTGAAAAAGAACTTTTAAACAAGTCCAAATCTGAGGGTAATCTTCTCTGTCACAAAATGTGAGCACTAGGCAGAAAGACTCTGAAGCACAGACTAGTCTAATTATGACAAATAGGGAATAGATAGCAGAGATAATTGAGAAAAGGAGGTTTTATTAAATAAATTATTGTGACAGCCTTTTTGACTGACTTAGCTTTCTAGGTTTTGTTCCAGCCATGCCACTGAAATACTGTAGGTGAGCAGCTTTTTACAAACTTTCTCCTTTATGCAGTGATCATACAGAACAAAAATCACACGCCCTCTTTAACTCCATCATCCTGTTTCAAGTACAGTTCCAACAACATTAGACAAACATATGGACAAAGGCTTCATTGGGAGGCCCTGGAGGAACACTGGGAAACTTTAGGCTCGTTAATGAGAAACTCTGACAACCCCTGAGGGAGCAATCTAGGGCAAGTGCACAGCACCATGTCATACTTAAAAAGTTTGTAGGTGGTCACTGAGCTTTTAGAGCCTAAGACTCTACAAACACACTGCCACTCGAAAACTGAACATCCACCATCCCCCTCCCACCCACCAAAAGGAATGAATATGCTTAGAGGGAGTAAGAGGATCAAAGTGATCCCTAGTCCTGTTTTAAGATCATATTAATAACCCACAACTCTGCTGGCTTCTGAGCAGAAGTATTCCAAAACATTAAGCCGTCCATAAGACTAAAGAGGTACTAGCATTATACTTTATAAAATTATATTTTTCATTATTGAAGTTAAATGAAATGGTGGAAACAAATCAAAATATTTGCAAAGAGCACATACAGACTGCTTTCTTGGAAGAGACAAAAGACCATCTAGAAGAGTTTCTTGAAAATGCTATTTTAGCCTTAACATTGCTTACTCAAGACCCTTATGTACATGGCAAGCAAACACTACTGAGGATGAAAATATTTTCTTCCCTGTGCAAGAAGACATGGAGGGCACTCAGATTACCAAAAGGCAACTGACAGTGCAACAGGCTGCACAAGAAGCAGGATGTTCCCTTACATTTGTAACTTGAAAGGTGTGACTTTGGACTGGTTTTTCTTTACAGGACTCTCTAATTGTTCCTATTTATTAGGGAGCAAATTATTTAGCTTTCCAGAATCTGAATGCTGACACCCAAACTATCACCTCTTTGGTGACAATCTATGACATCTGTCCACAAAACTCTCTCTCCCTCCCCATGAAACATACTATTGAATTCTTTATAAGGCTCTTATAAATTCAAACCCCTCCCTGCACTTGACAAAGAACCACACCCAGCCAGGTCTGAGCTCGGCTGTAGCAGGTCCACTTAGAAGCTTCTGCCTGTGGGTGACATTTCTGAGGAACACGAGGGATGTCCAGCTAAAAAGAAGTTGTCCTGATCCTTCAAGGCAGTTGGAATTCTACATGGCCTTCCGGGGCACGTATTTTTCATTAGCCAGCACTTGGATCTTTATTCTAAGGACTAATATTTGCCATTCAAAGTCTAATGTGGAGATATTCAAAGGTAAAAATAATTCCTGGGCACTCGTCCATTACAGACTTCTCCCACTAGATTGGTATTCGAATCACAAAAATAAACATATTCTTGCACATTCTGACAGATTTACAAAGCTGAAAGTCTTTCAGAAGATTGGAACGTTTAGGCAAAACAGAAAATTGGCAGAATTGCTCCAAGGAGTTTGTAGCTTGCATACAATTACTTGGTTTAACATCGCAATTATTTCCTGACAGTCATAAATATTTTGTGCTCAATCTCTTCAATACAGATTATGAATTTAAATAAATGATAATTTCCAACAAGTCAGATGCTTATCAGAACTGCTGAAGTAAAATCTCCTAAGTGTATTACTACAGGATTAGTAACGATTTTGTTCTGCTGTTGGACTGAAGTAACTTACCACAAGTTCTAATGTTAAGCAATGTAAGATATCCAACATATGCCAAGAAAATGTTATGTTCTGTAATATTGTATGGTCAGCAGAAAGAAAAGCACGACTCTGGTATAATTAAAAACCTAAAAAGAGGTTTCTGAAATGAACTTATTCTGGCAAATATGCTTTCCCCATTTTTTCCTCTTCATTAATTCATTCACCATTTCATCAAAATGTTCTGTCATCTTTGCCTCAACACGAAAAACCGGAAAAGATTTTTAAAGAAAAAGTTAAAAATACATTAGTATTTCCCAGCTACCTCTCTTGCCAATAAGTGTATTAGAGCTGAAACCTTCCACCCCCGAGAACCCTTACTGAACATTCACAATGCTGCAAACCCTCAGTCATGACTAACCCGACAGAGCAGACCGTTGTAAAATGTTAACTATAAGTGGATGGAGAATTTATAGCTTCATTATGTCATTGCTTACAGATGCACTTGTTATTTTTAAGAAACTTGAATGAAAGCCTCAGCGGAAAGGAACATGAAAGAAAACGAAGACGATGCTTCCCCCTTTGCCTTTCCCCTCCCAAACAGAGCGGCAAACACAGCAAACGAACACGGAGCGGCACAGGCGGGCCCGCGGGCGGCTGCCCGGGCGCTGGCGGGACCTACCCCGGCAGCCGCGGTGGACGCCGACGGGATGGGCGGCAATTTCTCTCGCTCCTTTTCCTTTTCTTTTCCCTTCTCCTTCTCCCCTTCTTCCTCTTCTTCCCCCTCCTCGCCGCCCTCCTCGGCCGACGGGGCCGCGGCGCTGCCCTGGCTCAGCTCCGCGCCCGGCGGATGCCCCTCGCCGGGGCCGGGGGGCAGCTCGGCGGCAGCCGGCGG
>VZRX01008448.1:221130-296141 GCA_013398075.1 Notiomystis cincta
CGGCGCGGGGCTGCGGCCGGCCCCGCGCAGCCGCCCTGGCGAGGGGTGCCGGCTGTGGGGCACTGACGGGACCCGGAGCGGCGACGGGGAAACAGACGAGAAATAAACAAGTATAAATATAAATATATGAAGCTATATATAAATATACGGCTGGGTGAAGGGCTCTCGGGGCGGATACCGCTAGGCACGCCCGCGCCTCCGTCACGCCGGGTGGTGCCGGGAGCCGCTCCGCAGGCCCAGGCCGTGCGGTCAGGGGCGCCTCACGCCGCCCTGTCCCCCCATGGCACGTTCCTCGCCGCTTTGGGTCACGCCCCAGCGAGAAAATACAGAAATCGTCGAATCATTAAAGTTGAAAAAGCCCTCCGAGATTATCAAGTCCCACCCTTCGACCAAATAACACCGTGCCCACTATACCGCGCCTTGGAGTCAAAACCTGATTGCGAGGACTGCACCGCATCATGAAGAACCACATCGTGAAGAATGAATGTGGAATGAATGTGGAATGAATGTGTGAGCGTGGTCCTGCCTCTGATGGCAAAGCCAGAGCGCTGCCGGGGTGTGCAGTGCTGGGTCCTGGCCCTCCCTTTGCGCAGGTGTCGGGAACCCTGAGGAGTTGTCCACTGTCAGAGCCTCAGTGCCGCTCGCTGCTTGTGCTGGAGCTCTGCTCTAAGTGTGTGAAGAAATTCCAGCTTCAGAAGAGAGGTGTTGACCTGGCTGCAATACGACATCTGGACCAGATGTACCGCATTGGCTGTGAGGTACTGACCTGCCACTTGGCTTGGTATGTGCAGCTGCAGGAGCCCTGCTGCGTGAGAGGGGGACAGGGTTGTATACCCCAACCTACATCCAATTTAAGTTCTTCAAACCTCTAGCTGCCAGACGAAACAAGTTTCCTCCAAACCACTCTAATTTTGTGTCTGAAGAAGAGTTTCCCTCCCAGCTTCAGGAACAGAGTGTGAATAGCATTACAGACCACTTGAAACAAATCTTCAAAATTGTTTTTCACGTGGAGGAAAAGCATGTGATGATTTTTCTGAGCATTGGCACTACACAAGTAGCTCCTGCAGGAGCTGTGGGAAAGATTTCTGTAAGAATCATAAAAGGAAAGGCACAATAGGTACTGCAGTGTTAATCTAACACATTGAAAAAGGCTTTTCCTTTCTGAAGGAACTGGCAGACCTGGAGTTTTTTTTAGGTTTCATTAAGAAATGGCTTTGTCTCCTTACCAAGTTAAATATGGGATCTGGTTTTCCAAGAAGTTCACTCTCTTCACTGTGCTTACTTCCCAGTGGTTTTCAGCAGCTTGCATGAATAAGTGGCCTGTTGCACTTAAACAAAGCCCCCCAAACACTCACTCATCTTTTTCCTTTCCATGCCAAGAAATAACATAATGATAGTAATTTCGACAGCTTCAGTACAAGCAGCTTTACACCCAGTGGCAGTCCCCAGCTAGAAATAATTGGCACAACTGTTTTGTGGAGCTGTGCCAGCTTGAAACATGGAAGGATTTGCTCCCTTGAGCCTGCAAAGAGAGATGAAATAAAGAAAAAAATTAAATGTAGAAAGGCAAGTATAGAAACAAATTAATGTGTTTTTTTCAGTTCCATTGAGCTATAAAGGCCTGATTTTTGACAGTGTCAAAAACACTGACATAGTTTTCTACCAAGATTATCTCACAAAAAAGCTAAAGCAACACCAAAGACATCAACTTCTATTGTCCATGCTCTCCTCTGCTATTGAAGCTGAAGTGCTCTTTTGAACTAAACTAATCTAGGTGAATAATTTGACTAATGACAATTATGAAAATAGGCACAAAAATTACTTCCTATTTTTGTAAGAGAGCAAAATGACCATATACTGAAGAACCAAACACATTTTCTTACTTCTAACTAATGTAGCATACATCTGGTGCCCAGGGTTTGAAACTAAAAGTATTTCAGTCTCATGCATAGATCCACAAGGCAGTCAAAGATGTAACCACAGCTGGGAATGACATGTCTAAATTTGCTTTCAGTTTCCTAGCATGGATGGATGCTAGCTGGGAGCAGTGTGCTGCATGTAATGAGGCAATGCATGTAGACCCTGCAGTAATTTTTTGCCAAAGTGATGATCAGGGGTAGTGGGCTATGGAGCAGTTGGAAAACGGGATAAAGGCATACTAGGAGTCAAGATTTGTGGGATATCCCACACAGACAATTTTCAAAACTAAACAGAAGTATGCTATAGCCATTCTACAGACTTTATGGATCTGCTGGCCAGATGGCCTGGGAGCCTTGACAGAGGGCCAAACACACTCAATGCCTGTATTTCAAAGGACACTTTCCTTGATTTTTTACATCTCTTGTAAGCTGTTTAAAAATCTTAAATCACATGGTGCCAGCTACTTCACCGAATTTTTTGGTGAGAGGGGCAAAGGTGAAGTTCGACTGAAAACTGTTGCTCATGCCCTAGTACATGTTGCCTGGGTCTACAGTTCTGGCTGTTCCTGGAGGAGTTTGCAGTCTCACTCGACCCCATGCTGGCACACCATGCTGCTGGCTCAGAGAAACATATGCACACTGCAGTGTAAGCCCTGAATAACTGTGTGGGACACAGGCAGGGTGCGACCCTGAACAGATTTTATTGTACTTAGGGAAGAACAGTCCTGCCTTAGCAGGATGTTGACCCTTTCAACTGGAATAAGACCTTCTTGACACCTTATTTTTAAATGCCTCACAAATATATCTCTCCTATCCAAAGAGTTGGAGTTGTCAGGAAGGGGGAAAAGTCACTGGCACATCTCTGTGCAATGACGTGGCCAGGCACAGACCGCCACTAGGAATGACAGATGGAACCAAACCAAATGCTAACATTTGTTCACAAATGATTAGTAAATGCTTACAAGTAATAGATACACTCACAGAGACTGGCATTTGGGAGTGATACACAAATGTGAAAAATTAAAAGGGCTAAATTCCCTGCCTAGTATCGTCATGACAAATATTGATTTGATCTCGCATGTTTCTCTGCAGCCAGAAGTCAGATTCAGCTATAGCCAAAATTGTCCCTGGTTTAATTCAGTAACATTAGGGGATAGGTTTGGGCTGTTACAGGATTTCCCCTGATCCTCAAATGGTTTACTAGTGTTTGCCTTCAAATGGTGTCAAACATCTCTTGTGCAAACTGGTATTTTGGGAATTGAAGTGACATCTGGCCTTCAGAAAAGGTATGCTGAATTTTCCCACACAGTTGCTGATGTACTCCCGTCACATATCTGTGCTGTGTCTCTCTTATGGAGCAGTACTGTTTGCTTCTCTTCATACCTTTTGAAGATCTCATTCACTTCCCAGTACAAAATATCTGGGCCATTTAACAGATATGTGCCTCGTGACATGGACCCTGCGTGGGCACGAGGGGAAGCACAGGATGGCTGAAACATCAAAAGAGGAAGCGAAGACTGGAGACAACCCATTTCCTCTCTATGGGAGTAGGAGAGAAATAAATGGTTGGGAGTTTTCCAACACAACAGGTTTTCAGCAAAACATTCTGTTTCAACAGAAAGATGTGATTCATTGAAATGGAAATGTTTTACAAAGAAGCATCTTTCGCAGTGACCTTTTAGCAGAACTCAGGCAAGATGCCACTGAAATCCACCTGTTACTGTGCCGACTCGGTTGGAGAGCTCACCACACTTGCCATGTGAATCACAAAAATTAGAGACAGTGGAGCTTCTGGACCCCCTGGCCCACTAAGTCCCGAGCTGTGATACCCTCCTGCACCACCTGTCCCCATTGTCCTTTAGGGAAGGTGGAAGTTCACCTCTGCTCACAAGTCATGACTGTTCTGAGACTGCACAACCTCAGAGCTTGTAAGGGATGACCCCAGTCTTGTCCAACCTCCCCTGTTTGCAGCCACCTGTGTCCCTTGAAGTTGGACTAAGGTATAAATTGGAAGAATTTTGCCCAAAAGAGTAGAAATGATTGTGAATCCATTTGCCATTGCTAACAAGCTAGTCCATTTATATTTGTTATTCTTGCTGCAAATTTGAAAATATGTCAACGTTGAGCTTGGCTTACTGTTTTAGTCCCTGTATCTTATGCCTTCATTTGCAAGAGAGAAAAGCTCCTTTTATTCCAGAAGCACATATGCAAGGTGCACTCAAGCCCTCCTGAGCTAAGTCCATGTTATTACCCTTATGACTAACATTAGATGAATCTATTGCTCTCACTTACCCTTGGCCATCCTCCAGTACTTGAAAAGTCTCATTTAAAAAAACCCAACTTCATAAGCATTTATTAAAAAATGGTGCAAAGTACTCGGATAATCATCTGAAGCACTTACATGCAATTTGGGTTGCCTTGGAAGACAATGATAACTTTCTCTGGCAAATGGTAAACTTTTGATTGAAGGTACATCACCATATGGTGCATCCAGCTTGGGCATTCCTAGTACAGAGAAGGAAGAGGTAATCAGAGGTTCTGTCTTATCTGCATCATTGCATTTTCACTTTGGGTTCCTTGTCATCACTGACTGGTACAGTACAACAGCTGGTCCAGCCAAATGAAAAAGGCTTATGGACTCTGGTGCCTAAGCTATAGATGGTCTTCTAGGATAGTGATTAACTCATTTTTGTCTGCCTGAATAAGGTGCATGTTATATTACCTCTTGCCATGGAACAGGACCTTTGGGTTGAAAGAAATCATTAGCCTCTCTTTTAGAAATGCAATGGTTTTTTCAGAGGGAGTTTATCTGTGACAATGCAGTTTATGCAAACACTGGAGGAAAGATATTACAAGAGAAAAAGTCACCAAGTGAAGAGCAATTACTTTGTGACCTCTCAGCTTTACCAAGGTTTCTATTTCTTGTTCCAGAAACCTGTATTGGTTATTCAATCTAAATTTCAGTTAATTTCACTTGTATAGAATCTAACAGTAGCATGGTCTTCCCCAAGGTGTAGCAAGGGACAGATGCTAAGGCTGGGAGATAACCCACTGCTTTTGCCATGTCTGATCTGGAATTTATTTTCAAATGAGATAGAGGCAGATACGAGGCACAGAATTTTATCCAATTTCTATTCAAACTGGAAAATATGCCATACTAAAGAAGGTTCAAATGACGAGGCAGTAATAATGTTGAATTCAGAAAGTAGCTTCTGTACCTTCGTCATGTGACCTATAAAATTGTAAAACACTGTTAGAATTAACATTTGTTTAGCCTGGCTTTGCAAATCTCCACTTACTTAGTGGTTAACAAACGAGCCTGATTTCTTTGAAAAGACAGCGTTCTTCCACTGAAGTGACAGCGAGAGGTACAATTGAGGTAATTTCCACACGCTCCTGCCGTGTGCCTAGGAGGAGCTGGAGGAGCAGAGGGCGCTGGGCAGCGAGGGGAGGGAGGGCGCGGCGGAGGGGCGGTAGCCGGGGCTGCAGCTCCCTCCAGCGCCGGCACGGCGGCTTTTCCCGGGAAGGGGCCGGCCTCGCTCCGAATGCATCGCGCTCGGGCTTCCCGGCGTTTGGAAATTATTTAGACCTGTTTGACAGAGTAGAAGTACCTAGATTTCGAGCCTTAAAGATAATAAATGTGGGATAAGATCATGTATACAGTGATTTGCATGAGTATCCTTGAAACTATTAGGGCAAATGGCATAGATAATATTAACTCCATATGTTGGTTTTGGCAGGATTGAGAGCTGGATGCTTGCAGACTGTCAAGATTTTAACATTTTTAATGCATGCATCCTTTGTAATATCTAAATGGGATGCACACAGTGCCTGCTTCCTCCAGTATCTTGGTTAGCTAACTCTAATTGCCTTTCCTATTAATGACTAACTTCTACAAATGGAAGATGTCTGAATTTGTGAAGGTCTTGAATCTCCCAGGGAAGAAAGGCCTCTGGTATACATATGGTGGTAGCTAGAATCAGACAGCTGGGGCAGATGCTGCCCTCCCATGGTACAGTCCTTCTGATGAATCTGCAACTTCCCTGCCATGCTTCTCAGGCTGGTCTGTAAGATAAAGCACCTCTGCTTTTCATCTGTGGCTGCAACCCTAGGGAACCCAGAGTGAAGGGGGAGCCTCTACAGGTGTTAGTGGTGCTGTTCCTGCAGTAGAACAAGCCCTGAGGACAGTTCTTCCAGAATCTGGTTCCTCGTGTGCAGCTGGAGTCTGGTTTGGATCCAGCTGCGGAGCTGTAGCACAGGCACTGATGTGCCCCAGCTCAGCATCTGGCCAAGCACAGCCTGTTGGGTGCTGTGTCAGCCTGGCTTTCCTAGGCTCAGCCTTCCCTCTTCCAGGGCTGCTTCACTTTCCCATCTTCCCTGCTCAGGGCAACTTTGAGAAAGCCAATTGTTTCTATAAGTGCAAGAGGGCTCTCTTCCCTGTCTCCTGTGAACACCATCAGTTTCAAACCCAACTCTTTCACTTTCATTTGATTTTCTTAACTTTCCCCCACTGCTATCAGTTGCAAATTTCCCATTAGGCACTGGCTGCTTTTCAGCAGCTTGCCTGGAGTAGCTGTGAGAGTAGAGACAAGGAACACCATGCAGGGCTATGGCTGCCACAGACCAAAATCACAGAAGGGACAGAAAAACTCCCCACAAACCCCACACGGTGCTGCAGTGTCACTGTAGGCCCATCACACATACAGACTGAAATGTTCATTCCTCTGAGGAACACACCTCAGGTTTCACAGCTGTCTGGGGGGAGGCAGCAGCTTCAGGACATTGCTTCAGTCACTGTGGGCTCAGACACCAGAAGCTACCTGTGTGCCAGCAAGAGGCAGCAAGTGACACAACTCATGGTTTTCCAGAAGCACCAGAGGTGCTTACAGATGGGTGCCAAGGCCATCCCTGTGCTGTGCAATGTGGATGCCACTCAGACACTCTGCACCATTGGCACGTGGCTACAGGCAGTGCTCAGTGCATGTTGCATAAGTGTATTCACCAAGGGATCTTAAAAAAAAACCCAGAAATGTCAGTAAATAAGATCAAGATGTGTTTCATGGATGCTGTCTGGCTTCTTTTACATAAGTACTTGTACTCACTCAACACTTGTTCCATCCTAAACAGTGTCTATTGAAGTAAAACCTCCTTGTCCACCAAAAAGTACAAAACCTCTCCAAGCTTTGTGTGATAAAAAGAGCAATGCAAACACAACTAATGTAAAGGGGACAAATTTACCTAATGAATGAACAAATAATGCTGTTTTGTTTCTCCCACCTTCAGAGGAAATGTGCACCAAGTGGTTAATAATCCCATCTTCTGTCCTTGCCCCACACAGTATCCCTGTATTAAGTGCTTGACTCTAGGGGCAGAAACATTATAAAAGCAAAGAACTGGTCTTGATAATAGGATTCATATATCTGACTTTTTCCTGAATTATCTTTTAAGGTATATTTTCCCTTTAAAATTTTCCTATACTTATTGTCCTTAAAACATAAATATTTTGATTTTTTTTGCAAATACCTTTACCTTTAGTGGAGTTCCTGAGTACACACAGTAAGGCAGTAGAGAATCCTGGAGTTACAAAACACTATTCGAATATAAATAAGAGATAATCAAACAAACAGCTGTACCAGTTCCCTGTATAAATTATAAAATTTGTTGAAAATATGCTGGAGCAAGGGAAGGACTCCTCTCTCTGAGAAGCAGCAGAAACAATGTGTGATGAACGGACTGTAACTCTCATTCCCTGACTCCCCTGCTCCACTGCTGGGGAGGAGGCAGAGCTGGGAAGGAGGGAGGAGTGGGGGAGGTGTTTTGAAGGTCTTATTTTATTTCTCATTATCCTGCTGTGATTCTGTTAGTAATAAATTCAATTAATATCTCTAATTTGCATCTGTTTTTCCCGCGACAGGGTTTAGTGAATGATCTCTCTCTGTCCTTACCTTCAACCCATGAATCCTTTATTATATTTTCTCTCCCCTGTTCAGCTGTGTAGGGGACTAGTAAAGAGGCTTTGGTGGGTGCCTGGCATCTTGCCAGGGCCAACCCAATACACAAAGTCTCCCACATTTTCAGCTGACATTGCAGAATTTACTGTTATTTCCTATAAAGGTGCCTGATTAGCTGGAGAGCATTGCAAGAGTACAGGCTCCTTCCCAAGACAGTGATGCCAAATTATAATGTCATTTGTATTTATCCAAATAATTCTATTTATAATAACGTTTCAGGTGACCCAATGGTACACTTGGTAAAGCATGTCTAAAGAAGATTAGTTTCTATCTTTCAGAGTATGAAGTAGTGTACTATATAAATACTGCAGCTTAGCTACTGTCTGTTTTGGATGTCAGTTAGGATCAGGTAGTGTTTATATGCTCCTGAGATTTAGCAGTTTTTATTCAGGATTTCTCAAATTTGCATCAAGCTGAAACTTGGCATGTAAGCTGTCAGCACAGATGCTAGTTTTATTCCAAAAATAGAGTAAGTCGAAGCTTTTAAAGGTGTCAAGTGGCTTATTTATGCAGTGGTTGCGGATCCTTTAGTTTTCTGTCTCTTTCAACTATAGAAAAGCTTACTCTGTCACCTTCCTCCAGCATTACTGCAATCTCCAGCATTACAGTCCTGAACAGTGAGGAATAAGAAGGGAAGTAATCACACTAGAGTGATAATCCAAGGATGATGTGCTCTGGAAACAGGTGTAAATAATGGTCATTTTTGGTGAAACAGAACTATCCTTACGGAGTCACCATAATGAAAAATAATTGAGAAAACATCTGAAACGCCACCCAAAATGCTAACATATTGCTTGATAGCACAGTGAAAGGGCAGGCAAAATCCCCAGCACTGGGAAGGTTTCTTAACAGTCCCATTTAGACAAAGAAGGACCTTCTCTCAGGGATCACTGAAACCTCCTCCTCCAGGAATCATTGCAGGGTACAGCTCTACCTTCACCATGGTATTTATTGAGTATGAGTATTAAAGTCTGAGGCATAATGACTCAGAAAACTTGTAGTAGTATGGATCACTTATGTTCAGTGATCTACAGCATGGTTTGAGTGGTAACAAACAGAATAAATCAACCCAAATATATATAACCACAAGTGGACCCCTTTGCTCTATTTTGTACAGCCAGAGAAATGCCCTCTGCCATGACCTAAGCTCTGGTAGACTAGAAAACAAAACTAGGAGATTGTAAAACACAGCAGCTTGCTTGCAGAATGTCCTGCCAAGAGCTGCAGGAGAGGGCAGGTCAATATAAACATGACATACACCCTGTCCTCTTTCCTTTCAAGTGCCCTGAAAGACAGGGTGGGGAAGGTAAAACCAGGGAGGGCCTGCCTGGTCAGATCTGTCTGCAGCACAAGTCTCCCTTTGTAACAAGTGGAGGCAATATCCAAATATTTGCAATCATGTTGATATAGAAATAAATTATATGTAGGCTTTTGTTAATTTTGTCAGTTTTAAGAATACTTACAGGTTGCAAAGACTGTGATCAGGTTTCAACTCAACTTAGTCATTTAACACAACCTTCAAATTCATAGCTGGTTTTTTCCAGTGAGCAATTTACTCTTCATAAAAGCGCTTGTGCCAGTGAAACTTAGTGTGCATGACTTCTTTATTCTTTATTCTTGGGAAGGCATCCCCCATCTGTTTTAAAAACAAAGACTTTGGGTTTGTCACAGTGGTTGCAGAAAAATATTTTTAAGTTTAGACCCTTTCATTCCACTGAATTAAACTAAATCCAAATACAAATAAAGAACAGTCACAAGTTTATAAACTTGAAGCATTTGCTCATATGTAATACATCTTCAATACTCAATAAGTTTATATTCTCTGAGGAATGGTAGAATTTCAACACTCACTGGCTATACCTCTTTTTGGAGGTCTTCAGCAGTAATTTCTCTTCTAAAATCTACTCCATAAAATGTTCAGCTGTATCAAAATAATAGACCAGACCAGATCAAGCCCTGTTTAGTGGCCAAGATTTGCACACCTACAATACTCATGATATGCAGACATTTTAGTCTTTCCTGTCAGAATGAAGCAATGTGAAAAACCTGAGCTAATTTATTTGGACTTTAGACAGCCGTGGATTAGAACTGATTTCTGGTCTGGATTTGAAATCATGCCAGCAGGAGCTTACTTTTAAACAGATGCTCCAGAATTCTATTAGGAAGGTCACATATCTCACGCCATCATTTGATGGGAACCTGGTCAGAAGTCTCTTCCCCTTCTGCTACAGCTGTCCCTGTGAAATAGCAAACGTGTTTTCTGGTCACTGTATGCTCTATGAAATGTTTCTTTAAAAGCTTATTTACAGAAAACTCGAGGTCCATTTTCTTAACTCTAAAAACATGGAGGTTGAACCAAATCTTGTTTGCTAAAAATCCTATCATTTAGTAATTTCAAAATGTTAATTTTACAAACAAACTCATAAGGAATTCTCCTTTATCGAACCTTTGGTTTTGAAAATATATATATATAAAAATTTAGAGATTGCATTTTTCCCTAGTGAGAATAAAAATGAGACAGCCCAGAAATACAGAGGCAGAAGAATGCATGGAACACCCCTTGTCTGGATGCTTTTTGTGTATCCTAAGCCTCCATGAACACCAAGTTTCATTGCAACATTTCCCCTCAGGAAACATCACGGTTTATGCCAGAGATTTCTATCTCCCAAGAGTTTCATCTGTACCTGTCTTCAAGCAAGACAAGTAGAAGGTGGATATTTTTGGTAGGTTGCTCATGCTGCTGATAGTCAGCAGTGGCTGTATTTTCATGAATGCTCTCGGTCCTGGTGTGAAAGAAGCTGTCCACCCTCTCCCACCCTACAGCTACCTGCTGTCATCCTGCCTTCCACTGTGCTTGCAGCAGCATTTTGTGTGGTCATGTGGAGCACTGCTTGTGCTTAAACCAGGGAAAAACTCAGACGGGTTGGTACATCATCCTTGAAAAGTGGTGAGGGGCAGGAGCAGGGTCTGGACTCAGCAGTGCAGTACCTGAAGGTCAGGCACCAGCTGCAAGGCTGGAAATCACTACACTGATGTAGGTGCTGTGCAGGAAAGGGTGACTAAATCAGCCCCTGGGAGAGGCTCAGACAGGGCACCCCTGGGATTCAGAGCCCAAGTTCACTTCTATGCCTGTCTGCATCCACGTGCACAGAAGGGGAAGGTGCATTTAGGTTATATTTTGCAAGAACTGCCCAAAAAAGGTACAGTGAATATTTTGTGCTTGTGGTGTGATTTGACACATGACATGCCCCAGCAACCTTCCAGGGCACAGAATGTGATCCCAGTACGTATCTGATATAATTAAGGATGTATGACTTAAGTACCAGCCCATGGCTGTAGCCTGAAGTGATACCATTGGACTGAGATACAACATTGTGGTTTTGCTTCCCATCTAGGGAATTGTAATATGTGCTAAAAATAGTCTTGGGCATGTGGAAATGCAGACTGTTATCGCATGCAGAGTGGGACATGGAATGTTGGTCCCAACAGAAGTCACCAGAGAAGAGGGAAAGCGGACGTTTTAAGGAAACCTTCTTGTGTTGCCAGCAAGATAAACTGGAGCTGGGTTGACATTCTTTATCCCTGTCTCCACTCTGTCCCTTGCAGGATGAAGAATGATCTGTTTAGAAGTGAGTCATAGCTAAATAAAACATGCATAGGTAATCATTTGCACCATATCAGGCATCAGTTTTCCACAACACATTGTATCCATGTAGCTCCTGGAGACCTCGTTTTCTTCCCTGTGTTTTTTCATGGGAAGATGCATTTATTTTAAAGCTGTATTTAAAATCACTTATCTCTAGGGAAACATGGAGGGGATATTTGACAGGAAAGGACCTCATCCTCTCTCGAAAACACTCTGTGCCCAGGCTCTGCTATCCCAACTCTGGGGGGCACACCATGACTGTGGTTTAAGAGAGCATCCAGGAGAGAAGACTTGATCAGTATAGAAAAAATATCCAAGATCCTGTCTGAAATTATGGTTACAGACAGCAGCATCTGCTGAATTATTTAAATTGATACCTCCAGGTTCTACAATCATAGAATCATAAAGGTGTGGCGGGGAGGGAGCAGAGAAATTTATACACTAAGTTACTTGTGAAGGACAATAAGATCATAAACAAAATGTTCTGGGTAAATGACAACCAAAGTGATTGAATTTCAGCCTTAGAGAGCTGTAGAGACAAGTCCTGCCCATTTTACCCATATGAGTAGTTTCATTAACAACAATCTGCTTCTTAGTAAATTGCCAGTTATAATAAAAACAAATAACTTGTTCTTTTGTTTCTCCTCTGCTATGCATTTTAATAATTCCAGATGTACTCATTAAAACTGGTGCTTTTATACTCACATGTTGTGAAACACTCTTGAATTACTATTAAACCACTCCATATCCCTTTTCTGTCTGAGCATCAATATAGCCACAGAAGAGGCAGAGGAAAATAAAACCCTCCAGAACAGGTGCAAGAGCAGGATGATGCAACTGTCTGCTCCCTCTGCCCACAGGAGCAATGTGGCACCTCAGGGCCATGAGCACGGAGACAGAAAGTGGCACTGAGTGAATTCCATCCCAAAAGGTTGACAACATCTGATATGGGCAAGAGGGCCACTGAGTGCACAGAACTGCATGTCCAGCAGAACATAACACCAGGCAAACACCACTGGGGTTAGATTTACACACAGTAATCGTTTACTTGCTATCAAACCAGATGTGCCTTATAATTGCATCTAAAAGGTCCACTCCCAAAATTAACAACCCAAAACCTGTATGAAGATTCTAATTAATTTGAAAATGTTGTTCTCCATTTTCTTATGCTATAAGTATCAATTTTAATAAAGTACTGAGTGACATCTGTGTTAGGGGTTTAAAAATATTTTTTGCTTTGCCACATTTTTATGTTTATAGTGACTGCATACTACGAGGAAAAAGGGGTTACGCAGCAGCAAGTTTGCTTTAAAAGGATTGTTTGTTCTTTTATATTATTCATGAAGTACTTAAGGGTATTCAGGAGAATCATGATGTTTAATATGCACATGTACAACACTTAGTCTGCAAAAACAAGTTGGCAGACATTTGCATGAAGCTGCTGGTAACATCTCTTTCCTGAGCAGTGGCACATTTAGGAATCTGTTGGCAGTTTTTTATTCTACTCATGGGAAGTGACACCCCAAAAGGCTCACTTTGTGCCCATTCTTCTCAGGAGAATCACTGAGAGGGCAACTGGCTCAGCACTGCAACAACTCTGGAGGGAGAGATTTCACTCTACTGCACTTGTGAATGGGGAAAACTGAGGTAAAATTATATGAATTTGGATTTTTGCCCACATTTCCAAGAGCTACTCTTCAGAAGCTAGTGGAGTTCAGTACAGGTATTATTCATCCCTGTTTCTGGAGCCCCTGAATCTGTCATGCTCAACGTTGTTCAGAACTGGAAGAGAAAGACAGGCCCAAAGATAGCTGTCAACCTGTGTGTGATACAACAGCTCAACGAGTGCTAGTAGATGGAAACAGGGAAATAACTCTGTTTTGGGCTTCTCAGCCTTCTGAAGAATTGTTATGCAGGGAAGGTGAGAGGATAAAAATTTACTGTTTTCTAGAAAAAATATTGTTTCCAAACAGAAGGACTGCTCAGTGTTTCAGTCTATTTGAAGATTCATCTTAGCACTGATGGGTATCTAGTGAATTTGAACTGTTTCCTCTTGCACTTTGAGCATTTTTGATGAATGATTGTGGAACCCTGTTGGATGGCTACGAAGTTGTGATCTCTGGGTTAAGGGAGGTCCCTTTAACCTTAGGGGTCTGTCCTATGGTTTTTACTGGTCCCACCAGAGTTCAGCATTGCAGTGATGCTCTGCAGACAGAAATCCAGCACCTCTGGCTCTTGTGTAGATTTATCAAGAGAATAAAACAGAGACTAGGATGCTGCCAATGTCCACAGGTCATGGCAAACACATTTCAAGCGGAAAAAAGATCACTTGAGTCTTTGTACTGCACCAAGGATAACACAGCCCCAACCCAAACAAGTAAGAATTATTAATGGTAACAGACAGCTGCAAACACAGGTCAAGGACAGAAGACATTCCTGCCTCAGTAGTTTTCCATTTGCTCATGATGCAAAGGTCTCCAGTGACCACCTGACTGTTCTCCTGGCTTGTTGTAGCCTCATGGGCAAAGCACTAACTTTGATCAACTCGGGGTTCATGTGAGCTCAGCTCACATGATAAGCCAGACTCCCAGTCTGTGGGCAAAACTCCTCTGATGGCCTTTCCTTTAAAGCTGTAGCACTATGCTCTTTATTCTCTGCTGCACAAGCTTGGGCCCATTTCATCTAAGGCATCCTGCTTATGGTTGGCATAGTGGAGTTTCTGCCTCAAGATGATTGAAAAAAGAGAGAACTGAGTGATAGGAAGTGAAGCCAAACTATAAGTGGTGTGAACCTTGTTTTCCTTTTCAAAGTAGAACTAAATGTAAGTGATCTAATTTAAAATGAAATATATATTTATAAAACGTTTCATTTTAGTAAGAAGAAATGCTGAAAATCTTTTTACTACCAAGCAGATGTGAATGACATTGGCTGGCAAGGCAGTAGAACAGTGGGAATTTTTTCAAACATTGCCACAGTACATGCTTTTTTTTTTTCCTATTGAGATCTCACTACTATAATGCCAGTCAACTGAGAAGAATTTCTCATGTTTTGGGTGGTAATAAATCTTCCACAAAATGTTAACCAACACCTTGGGCAGTTTTATACTACTCTAGATCCTACATTACAAATTACTGAAACAGGAGAAGCAGGAGAAGGGGCTTAGGTACACATTTCAAACATTTCCTTCCTAGTTTTGATCAGCATCATGTGACTACATGAGTCAAATAGCAAGGGATTCATCAATAATAATGGTAAACTACAGCTCAGGCTTTGAGTTAAAAAAGAAAACAAAACCAAAACAACTTTTCCTTCTCCACTCCCCCTCCTTATTCCCATCTAACAGTTCAACAGACTTTGTGAGAAGTCTTGGAATAATTTCTCTTTTCAGTGCTTCTAATTTAAATGACTTACTAGAAATGAATATTTCATGGCATATCAGGACTCTCCAAAGCTTCATCTCTTTAGTGCTAATTATTTCAACAGGACCTCTAAGAAAGGCAAATCCTGCCACTTTTCTATATTGTCTGCATTAACACTATAAAACTATCTTCATTTGTTAGTTAAAGCTCTCATTTTTCTATTTCCTCATTTTTCTTTTTAGTGTCTCCCACAGCAAGTGACACAATTTGAAGTGTCATGAGGTTAACCCCTCAGTTAACCAGTTATGTCCTCATTAATAAAAAAGAAGCAAGACTGCTAACACTTAATCCTTAGTTTTCTTTCTCTTCAAGCCAAAGCCACCTTCGATTTCCATACTGGAAATTCTCATAGCAGTACCCCTAAACAAAGAACTGTTTAATCCTCCAGGTCAGTTTGACATAGTACCCGTTTGCCTGAGAAAGGAAGCAAGGTCCACTTAGGCACCTACATGTTTGGAGCTAAGAAAGTTTCCACTTTGGAATAAATAGTTTCCATTAGACCTGACTTGTCCTGCAGTAAAAATAACAAAACCAAACCAAAACAACAAACCCCAAACAAATAAATCTTCCATCTATATTCCTTTCACATTCTAATGGGCACAAACAAACAAGATAACCTCCAAACCCACAAACTTATGTAATTTGAAAACCACAAACTTACGTCATTTGATCGAATGGAAGGACATGGAGTACAAAGCTGGAAATCTTTTCCATGTACCTTAGCCAAGGTCAGGACAACCCTGTGTACAACCTGTTGCCTGGGGTGTCAGCATTTCAGATGTGCTTTCAGAGGCTCCTACCACACTTCTTTCATGCAACATCCATGCTGAGGAAAACAACCTGCAAGTCCAGGCTCTTTACCCTCTGAAATTTCCTCCTGTTCCTTTACTCACACTCAACCTTCAGCAGCCCATCTCTCATAAGGTGCAATTTGCAATAAGAGTCTTCCTCTGTCCTGGCTTCTGCCTTGACTCTTGAAGCCTGGCTGAGTATCCAGGTGGACCCTCAAACTGAGAACTCAAATTACAAAAGCCACTGGGAATGGGCTACAAGAGACCAGCACAGGGGCTCATGGTGGCTTCTGCCTGCCCCTCACTGGAATATTCCCCCAGGTGAGGGCACTGAGAGCTGCCCTGTGAGCCAGAGCAGCATAAAGCAAGACCATTGCAGTCAAAGGGAGTGAATGCTTTGAGTATGTGGCAATAATTTCTCCAGCCTACTCTGCGTCATTGAGCAGCCCAAAGGTGGGGAAACTCCTCAAAGGAGGAAAGTACCAAAGTCTCAGACTTCCACTTCTCATCCTCCAACTTCTGAACTGAACGACCTAGAAAATTTGACTTTCTAAAATTGGTATTCACAAGTGTGGCAGTTCAGTGCTCTAAATTCTCAGGGCAGCTTTTCCCTCAATACCTCCATATGGCCTTTTGTCACCCACACTAAGTTTTCTGATGGAGAACTCGGTGGCTTTGCATGCCCTTGCCCATTCCCACAGCCAGTCTCCTGCATACCCAGCATCCTTGTTCACAGTCATCAGATGCAGTTCCAGTTTTATCAAGTGCAGATTTCTGTAAAATTGAAGTTAATATCACAAAAAACCCCTGATGTTTATTGTCAGACCCTATAGGTTTTGACAAGTTTATGAGTTTGAAATGTGGATCTTAACTAACTTCGATTCCTTGGGTATTACAAGACTTTGACTTCTTAAACATTTAATAAACATGATGAAACAATAAACTAGATGAAATGAAATGTTGTGGAATTAGCTCTGCATTTGAACTGCACTTTTATTGTATCATTTAGAAACTAAAAGGATAAGCTCATAAAGTTGTTCTTTTAAAACAGCCAAATAAGTAAGTCTTTTAAAGAAAAATCCTTCATGACACTGCAGCTGAATTAAGCCAAGGCATAATAATTTCCACTTGTCCAGACAAGCTACTGGCACAATTTCTGCAACAGATCTGAAATGGTATCTGCAAATGGCCATTGGGGTGCAAAGTTAATGTTTTTATGAATGAAGCATCCTGGCATGCACAGGTGATCTTTAAATGCCAAGGATTGCCTCTCCCTTTTGCATCACAAAACATCTGCAACAGTCCTACAGCATTCAACAGCACTTTTTATTATCGAGAGCCAGATTGTGATTTTTGTGTTCACAGCTATTTAGCTTTTACCCTAGATTCCCTTCCCAAATTTTCCTTCATTTTCTCCTGCTTCTGTTGGGCTTGTAACTATATAAATTATATGAACAATTGTACATCTGTCAGGCCAGTCACCCTGTTGGAACTGCCAGAGTCTCACTGGGCTGGTAAATCACAGTTTGGTAGCTGCTGCCAGACATAACAAGGACATCCACTGATGTCCAGGAAGCTATTTGGGAAGCAAGACACTGCTCAGAGGGAATATGAGTATCTCACAGCTGATCTGCTTGCTAGGAATTTGAAAGTAAGGGGAGCAAAACCAAGCAGAAATATTAAAAAAGCCCTTTTTATGGTTAAATACTTCTTTTGGGATTGCAAAACACAGGAAAACAGAGAACATAAATATATTAATCCAAGAAAAACTAGGTCAATGAAAAAGGCTCCTCACATAGAAGCTGAAGCACAATGATGAAAAAAGTATATATTCCAGCAAAAACTCCATCACTATTTACTTTTCTCTATTAATACAATCATAGCATAATCTAATTCCAACATAAAACTGAAATGAACTGGAAATGTGAATATTCTGTTTTGCAACTGCTAAAAACAATTGAATGTGATGTTAAGTTCACCACAGGTTTTGTGAGCAAGCTCCTTTAAACTCCTGTGCTCAGGCTATGCACTCTTCTGGAGTGAGGACTTAAAAAAGTCAATGATTTGGCTTAGTTTGCCTGGGAATGATGCAATCTGGGCAAAATGGAGAGCAGCATT
Organism: Notiomystis cincta; assembly: GCA_013398075.1. NCBI lineage: Eukaryota > Metazoa > Chordata > Aves > Passeriformes > Notiomystidae > Notiomystis > Notiomystis cincta. The sequence continues at coordinate 239,035 of VZRX01008448.1, forward strand.
TGACAGACACTGTTTGCAAGGTTGTGCTGAGTGACTTTCATCTGGCAAATGCCTGAGATGTGTGCTCACTGTGGGAAAGACTGGAATGAAAGAGGGAAATAAGGTGATGTTGGCTACTCAGCTGCAGTTACAAAGTCTTACCTGGCATGTAGCAGAGCTTTTGGGCAGGCTCACAGAGTCTACTGGTGTTGTACAACAGAAAACACAGAAATAACTCTCACTTTGTCTGCAATGCTTAGCAAACAAGTTTTGCTAATTTTTCTTTAATCAGATTTGTAACTGAAATAATCCTTGCTTTAGTGAAACTGGAGTAAAGACTATTCTAAAAGCATGACCAACTGATAAGACAACAATAAAATTACTTCCATGTGTATGAGATCATTATAAATGTTTACAGTATTCTTTTTTAAACAAAGAATACTATAAACAAATACATGATCCATTTTATTAACTGAGATTGGCTGGATTACAGTTTGAAAATAAAATACACATGTTGGCAAATATCACACTTCACTGTAGTTAGGCCTTTGAAAGACATACATCATGTATCTTTTTCTTGTGGAAATTGTAGCTTTTTTAGCTTGCCTTACTAGAAGATTTTGAGAAGTATCTTTAAAGAATGTATATACAAGCTTGATTTCTGAATCCATGTTCAGACATGAGAGGGCTGATCCAGATTCCTCAGTTACACGGGCTGAGGTGGAAGTTAGGAAGTTCTTCCAGCCAGCTGGGATATATCACAGAGAGGGACTAGGTGAAAATGTTTCAGTGGCTGCCCTGTTTGCCTGTAGCCTGTGTCACTCAGGGCATCCTGAGACCAAGAGAGGCATTGCCTGGTTCAACTAGGAGAAGAACTGTGTCATTTTATTAGGGCTATTTTACATTGCAAGGTGGTTGTTCTCACGTCCTGGTTTGTAAAATGTGGCAAAACAGACCTTCCCTGTTTTTAGGGGAACTTCAACTGCAGGACTTTTACGTAGCAGTTGCAAAAGAAAGATAGATTATATTTTTTTGATTTTTTTTTGTGTTTGTTTTTTTTTTTTTTTTTAGTGTAGCTTTGAATGAAAAAGCTTCTCTGCTTGATAAAAATAAAGATAGAACATTTTGAACAACAGCAACCTGGCATTCCAGGCACTCATGGCATGTCCAGGCCAAGTTCTTGTTCCCTGTCAGGTAGAGTCCTTGTTTTGCCCTGGCTCTGCTGCCTGGCTGGTGCATTGTCCCCAAGCACTGGGCTGCTGGCCATTCTGGAGCAAGTCTCTCAGAGTGAGAGACTTCTCTGACACACCACAAAACATGATTTAAGCACTCCACATGCTTTGAGAGAGCTCTGTGCTGGGATGCACTGGGTACAGTGGAGAGAGGCAAGGAAAGTGATACAGATCTTAACCAGAGCACCATCCTCAGTCTAAACAAGTGATTGTTGCACAGTTTGGACAGATGGCTGGCAAAACCTGCCAGGGGCATTTCAAAGATAATATTTATGTGCTGTCCCACTTCTCCATGTTAAGGAAATGCATGTTAATGTCAGCCCTGGCACTAATCCAGTACTGGGCTCTGACATTAGAAGGACATGCATAGCAGTAGGAACATGTCTGCAGAGATTAGAGATGAATCTTCACTCACAATACAAGAATTTTGTGCAACAACTGTAGGGAAAAGAAGAGGAAACCCAGGCCTAAAATCTCTGCCTTAAGATCATTATAATTTCCAACATATCCAAGAAATGATGACAAAGTATTTTGCAGACATTATTAGACTCAGGTGCTGTTAGTCCCATCCTGGCACAGATAACACAAAGGCATGAAAAAGACAGACCTAACCTCTCCTTCCTGTCATGCAGGAACCAATGAAGTATTGCAACAGATATGAACAACTGCAGAAGGTAATCATCTAATCTGATTGACATCAGGATTGGTATCTCACAGTAATATGACTTAGAAAGATGTGAACTTAAAATGTCAAGTGTAGAATATAAAGGAACCCTGGCCTCAGCTAAGATTCTCAGACAGCAGTTCCCCAAGTATAGAAGTGCCACAGTTCAAGCATTATTTACTTCAACCAAAATTTACCACCTTTACAGCATGAGGGATTCCCTCAGTGAAGGAGCTGTTCTGTCAGTCCTGTTCCTCTTTCCAGCATATCAGAGACAAAGATGGCCAGGTGATGGGTTAACTTCAGGTACTGCACTTCAGGCTTCATTGAGGGTGTTGCAAGACCTCATTTTTCAAGCAAAGCCTGGGATAAAGTTACATCAGATGCCATACAAGTCTTCAGCTGCCTTGAGCAGGCCAGCAACATGGGAAACTTTTTTCCCTGTCTTATGTGACAGAAAACCTCAGAGCATTTTTGGGTTTGGTGCTGATTCTAATGTCACTTTTAAAAACCATGAAAAAAGGAAGATAATTAAAATCAAGAACGTCATAAATCTTATTGGGAAAAATTCTGTTTAAATTACATGAGATGAAATTATGTTCTGAAAACTCTCCAAGGGGTCTTAAAAATAGGGGGAGAAAGATACCATCCAATTAGTCCTCTAGTCCTACCCATCAAAATGACCACACTAAATAGCAACATAATCAGTTAAGGAGGGATCAGAAGGCATGGGGGGAAAATGGAGCAAAAGGCTCAGCAAAGGCAGTTTCCCCACCTCTCTCTGTGTTTCATTTCATTGTACAAAGCCAAAGATTGTTTTCGTGAAATTATAAAATGAAAGCCAGCCCTGCCCCGTTTTGTTAGACGGTGTTGATCTTTTTACATGAGCTACCTGTTCAGAGAAGCAGAAAACTTGAGATAAATCCTTTAACAGGCTCTCTCTTTTTTTTTCTTCACTATAAGTCCATATAAATGGATGAGGCATTTATTGTTTTGGAAGAATGATAGAAACATTTCTGCTCTGCCTCTGTGTTTGTGGCCACTAACTGGTGACAGCAATTAGAAATTAGCAGCCCAGCTGATGTGCTGGAGGCAGGCAGAGGTGAGCAGAGCCTCCCTCAGGGGATTTCTCCTGTTAGCAGCCAGCAGTAGCACTATTGCTGCTATGCCTGTACTGCTGCCCTGCCTGTATTTCCTGTACTGCTGCTGTGTCTGTAACATTGCCTGTATTGCTGCTGTGTCTGTAACATTGCCTGTACTGCTGCTGTGTCTGTAACATTGCCTGTACTGCTGCCCTGCCTGTATTTCCTGTACTGCTGCTGTGCCTGCAACATTGCCTGTATTGCTGCTGTGTCTGTAACATTGCCTGTACTGCTGCTGTGCCTGTACCATTGCCTGTGTTGCTGCTGTGTCTGTAACATTGCCTGTACTGCTGCTGTGCCTGCAACATTGCCTGTATTGCTGCCCTGCCTGTATTTCCTGTATTGCTGCTGTGTCTGTAACATTGCCTGTACTGCTGCTGTGCCTGGAACATTGCCTGTACTGCTGCTGTGCCTGTACTGCTGCTGTGCCTGTAACATTGCCTGTGTTGCTGCTGTGCCTGTAACATTGCCTGTGTTGCTGCTGTGCCTGTGTTGCTGCTGTGCCTGTAACACTGCCTGTAACATTGCCTGTACTGCTGCTGTGCCTGTGTTGCTGCTGTGCCTGTAAATTGCCTGTACTGCTGCCCTGCCTGTGTTGCTGCCCTGATCCCCCAGCCTTGCGGCCGGCACTGCTCACACCCCTGCGGCCCCAAGGGCTGACAGGGCTGTCTTTGCTTCCATGTTCCCATCCTTGCTGCATGGCAAGCTAAGCCACAAGCCAGCTCAGGCCTTTGTCAGCCACCTGCAGAGGATTAGGGGGACAGCCTGGACTAAGGTTTCACAGCAAGCCCAGGCAGCAGCAGTGGCTCTGGCACGTGGGGAGCTGGAGCGCGGTGTTGCACGGCCTCAGCAGAGATCAGACTGCATTTGTGCACCCAGGCTTGGCAGAGCAGCCATCTGTCGCTGTGCAGTCACAGGGGACTTGGAAGGGCTTTGGCAGCTGGATCCAGTCCCCATGGACTGAACAGTCTAGTGGGACCAGGCAGTAACCAAAGTGTTACAAGTCAGTGATGGAGACCTGGGGAACTGCTCCTGAGACAGGCCCACCACCACAGCAATGCCCATGCCAAGAACTGCAGCAATGGAGGGGGAGAAACATTCATCTTACCACCTAGAAGGTATTGAGTCTGTGCTTCATACAGTAAGAAGGTTATCATCAGCAAATCTGTCCCTTTCTCTCAGACATACAATTTGCAAAGCTATGGAGCCAGGTGTCTGATAATGTGGGAATCACATCAGAGGGGGACACCATCAAAATTGTTTCTAACTGCCATTCTGGAAGTGCTTCCAAATTTTGATATCTCTCTATATTATTCAGGGACCCTTAGATTTTAAGTTTTGTAGTTTCTAATGCTTGACTTCCATTCTGGCAGGAATTATACTGCTGTAATTTGGTCAGCTAGCTGCCATTACTTCCAATAAAACCAATGGAACCAAGACTAGATGCAAACCCATTTACAGCAAAGCCAAATAACCAACCCAACAAACATCCAAACTTATAATTTATAAAGCACTTTCTCTGATGCAGCTCATGCCCAGCTCCATGGGAACCACATGGGAGTGTATTAATTCCTCTGCAAGGCCAAAGAAGACAAGTGTCAAATGGAAGACACTTTATAGTGGATCTACTCTAACTTCAGTAGCTCTTCAAGATATCCTCTGGTTCTCTGAGTGTAGTCTGTTCTTTACAGAGCAAACATGAGAATTCTCAAACCAAAATGTTTCTCCAATCAACATTGAAAAGGATTAAAAAAACACCCAGAAACCTTTCTCCCCTACAGAGTTAAAGGAAAGCTCACAACAAGGAACTGAAAACCAATATAGTGCTTTTATACAGAATTTCCAAGAAAAGAGGGGTGGGGAAGCAAGTATAAGGAATTGCCAAGGAATGGTCTTTAAGAAGAATGAAACGTTAGAGAGTTTTTGAGCTTATCTTAAGCAGGTATCATTGTAAAAATAGCTATAAAGAGCTCTTGTTGGTGTTACAAGTGTAACTGGAAGTAGAATTCTGTTAACAGTAATAGAGCTGCCATTGCAAATATTTTACAATGGAGAAATAAGCTTTCTGTGGCTAATAAAAACATATATATTTAAAGAAATGGTGCATTATCCAGGTCAGCATTATGGTTTACCTTTGATTTCCTTTTTTTCTACACACCCCATGCATGCTTCTTCCTCACCAAAACCTATAATCCTTGAAGAAGGGGCAGTCATGCTCTGCACAAGTGTAATAGTCTAAACACATCTTTTTTCTGCAGATTGAGACCTGAGAATTTAATGATTTACACAACAGCTCTGCTTGAGGCCTTCTTTCAGCTTTTATTAATTGAGAGTACATGTCTTTGATACCAAATAGAATCTCAAGTAGAGAGGCATTGCATTCTCAGGTATATTTAACACAGAGCAATGTGGTGGATGCAGTTCAGGGTTCTAAGCTGCTCATCTCTGCTAGCATAAATTTAGAAAGTGTTAAAAGGTCTAGTGCCTATAAAAGCTCAGCATGTTATAGCAAGCCAAGAAAAGGGAGATGATGCATTCTCTCAGGAATCTGTCTAAGGAAGTTATGGGTGTAGCTGCTGCACTCGTTGGCTTTGGTGAAAGTCTAGAGCAGGAAGTGTTGTGGGATGGCCCTGGCAAAATTTACAGAAACAACAGCTCTAAAGTAAGTGGGAAATTTAGATAAGAGAACTGATACAAATCCTTAGGACAAATGAATCTCCTATTGGACTGAGAGTCTAGAAGAGTAATATCTTCCTCCTGGAATTAACAGTTTATTGCAGAAAAATGAGTGAATTCTATAGCAATGAGACCCCAGAGTGGTCATTGGGACTTCTCTCTTGGAGAAGAAATGAGAGGAATTTTCTTTTTTTTATTCTGCTATTTTGTTAGCTGGGGAACTTGTCAACATTTTATGTTTTATACAAAATAAATGGGACTCAATGCAGTGGGACTCCAAATCTTGTCCTCCTCACCACTGACCTCAGAGCCACTCCAAAGGTGGTGTAAAAGCCTACAATTACTACTAGAAAGAGCCATTACCAACAAATGAGGTCTCAGAAAATGTTCAAAGGAGTCATGTCTGACTTTTTCTAAAAGCAGAAGTCACCCTGGTTAAGTCTATTCTGGGACAATACTGACAGTTGTTTTCTGAGTATTCAGAAAGTCCTGCTTTGTCTGCAAACTTAGAGCAGAGAACAAATGAAAGTCAATTGTCAGCTTCAGCAAAACCTGAAATTTGAAGCTGGAGGCAAATATCAGGATACCTTGCTGCCTGAACCTTTTGGGCCAGACGACATCAAATGGTGGAAAGCAGAGTCCAGTCCAACAATGCTGCCGTGCCCATTCCCAGTAACAAACTGACTCTTTGCTGAGCTGCCCCATTGCCAGACTCCAGCACTTTCACCCCAGACTGCAGAAGTGCCCAGCTGCCCTGCAGATCCACGTTAAATGTAGCCTCAGTGCCTGCAAATGGAGACCAATGCCTTCACCTGCATAAAGCACAGGCTCTGCTCAGTGTTGAAGAAAAGCATGTTTAGCATGCTGTGATTCTTTAGGGAAATGGGTGAAGAATTAACCCCCTTGAAACTGTTTCTTTTCTGGTGCAGCAGCTTTTTAAAGTAAAGAATGTACTGGTGTAAAAAATCAGACATATTCTTAATTACCAAATAATGCCAAATGCCAGTGCCTATGCTCAATATCTGTGTTTGCTTCACAGCACCATTCAAGCCCTGGTCCAAGTAGTCTTAATAATAATTGCTTGTTAATATTAAAGTATCTCCTCAGGAAGTTCCCACGTGAAATAAACCGCTGCTGACAGACTGAGAATGGAAGAGGTTCAGGTAGAAATTCTCCCTCCTGCAGCAGCCCCTTAGGATCTGCTGTGAACCGAAACATGTGCAGAATATAGCTCTCACCCACAGATGGCGACGAACACAGCCTGTGCCTTCCCAAGATAGAAGAACGCCGATTTAGGCTCAAAGAAATGCCAACATACAGCTAAAGAAAGGGGCTCTAGTTTATGTTAAAACAGGATAACCAGTTTGGCATGAAAAAGGTGAGAGTCAGATTGGTATCCGCCCATTCATCAGGCTCGAGCAAGCCGGGCAGGCGCAGGCTCAGAGGAAAACTGCCTCAGCCTAATAAGGCAGAGCTGCCTGGCAGTGACATAGTCTGGATGCCTTCTCTATGAACTAATGCAAGCCTTCGGGGAGCCCTGTCATCTTTCCCTCAATAGCAAAGTGTGGTCACCTCTGCAGGGTGGCTTGTGCTGAGGTGCACACAGACGCTGCTGTGCTGCAGCAAAATCTCACGTTACAAGAAAAGCCACTTACCCATGTCCCGGGTTACCCTCTGCATCTCCTTCAGCATGAAAGCCCAGGCAAAAGAAAACAGTCATCATGACTGAATTACAAGCGTTTTTTTCTGCACAGGGGATATAAAATTATAGCAAGTATTTTATTTTGTTTTTGACTATGTGGTAAAATGATACTTCTTTGTTTGACTTGTCGAGACCTTCCTTTGTTTAGATTTAACTTGATATGACTGAATCCTTTAGAAAGAATAGATTTGAAATGGAAGGCAACAGCTCAGAAGAAGGGCATCTGTGCAAACAGCCACGTTTCTGCTTATTGCAGAGTGGAGGTGGCAAGGTGTCTGAGGTAGGAGCTGCTGCTCACTTATCTTGAAGAAATGTCTTTATTTCTTGATATATTTATAACATTCATATCCACTAATGCATTCCAGGAAGAGGCACATCTCCCTACTGATGTCAAGAGAATCAGCTGAAAACAGGCCAATAACAACTTCTGGACTTTAAAGCAAGCTCTGTGGCTGTGCAGCAAGAAGGAGATTTAGCATTATAAGCACAAATAAGAAACAAGTCATTTACAAGGAAGAAAGTAAGTATATCACACCAAAAATTATTAAAGTAATTGCTGTTCTTATGCTTCATAGTCAAAAATTGATCCTGCAGCAAGATTTTCATCTGAATTTTTAGGATATTTGCCTGATTAAGTGCTGCAAGATGTGCCTTTTGTGCCAAAACTTCATTTTGGTCTATTGGCATTTTGGACCTCTGTCTCTCAGTCAGAAATATCCCATGCATTAAAATGAAAATCAACGCTCAGCTACCTCTACTACACCTTACTCTTTTCTTTCAATAGTTTTAAATGTACCCAAAATATGGTGGCATGTTGACATTTCATACTTTTGCAAAGCAGAAAAAGTGGTGACCTTTCCTTACCACCTGCAATAATCAAGTATGGCTCTACTGGCCTCTTAATCCCCCTCCATGCTCTCCTTCCAGGATTGGTGCTGCAATGGGGTATTAGTGACTAAAAAGAGAGCAAGAAATTTTGGTGAGGGACAGAGAATGTGCTGAGGTGCTCTTGGGTGAATAAACAGTGCAATTGAAAAGATTTTGTTTAAACACAGACATTTATCTCTGAGCAGAAGAAAGTATGAGCTTATTGAACTCTCAATTTATGAGACAGTTTGGCTTTGTTTAATTGTCATTGGGGCTCCCTAAGCTTCAACTACAATTAATTTTCAGTTTGGAGGAGGTGCTCTCATTTGCTCCTCAATTTCTCAGGAAATGAAGGTAACCCCAACATCCACATAGAGAGAGGAGTTTCCACCACAAACCTCCTGTAAGTAGCTCCTTTAACAGCCAGCTTCTGCAAAAACGTAAGGTACCCAAGAGGTGCATCAGACCAAGCATAAATACACTTCTCTAATTTTCTGCTAATAATGCAGAAAAGAAGTTGAAAGTTTGAAAGGTAGTCCCCAAAGCCCTTCTAATTAATGTACACACACATCACCAATGGAAATGGTGAGGGACCCCTGTGACATGCCATCTCCTACAGTGAAACTGGGTCTGACTAGACATCTCCAATTCACTTACAAGGTTCCTATTTCACTTGCAATTCTTTAATAGTTTCAAGTTTCTAGACATATGGTTTCAACAGTGTGCAACTTCCCTGCATGAGCTCTGGCTTCCACTTCAAATTGCCACATTGAGTAAGTGGACAGAAGGAGTAATTGGAATTCATAGACCTTGGAACAGTCCATTCTGTTGGAGCAACAGAGAAGGGGATGGAAGTACACCCAGCAAAGAGAGCAAAAGTGTGAGCAAGTGTGAGGCAGTGCCACCAAAGCATTGTCAAGGTACCCTGCCAAGCCACTGGAGGTGTTGTCAGTACAGAAACCCATCTGAAATTTTCCAGAAAACACTTTCCACACAGCCAACATCTTCTAGAGGTGAAACCCGAAAATTGTTCATTATCTCACCTCCCTGTCCCAAGCAGGCAGGACAAGAACACATGCTGACACATCAGCATGCCATTTTCATCAGAGAGAAGCTGTCACTGATGGCCACCTCTGCATTTTTCTCCTTTAGATAAAGGATTTCTTCCCTCTGCACCAGGATCTGTCATCACACACCAAACGATAATGACGCATTTAAGTGTAGTTACTCAGCACCACGTACCCAAGCACCTACAGCTGAGAAAGCTGTTCCTTTAGTAAGCCAAATTAGGAGCCTCATTCTGCTTACCCTCAATAAATGCTCCAGCATCATTCCACTGCTTGTCCTCTTGTTCTGCATCCACAGAAACCCTGGTGGTTCAGAAGTGCCCATTCTTGGGCAAACGAAAATGGAAGAAAATCCAAAATTCAAGCACAAGAAAAGAAGTCTCTCCAAGGGAGGGAGGTCACTCATCTCCAACATCAGTTGTAATGCAGGTTTACTAGCCTGAACTCCTTCATTCTGACTGAGAAATAGGTCCTTCATTCCACTACTTCCTTTACTCTTCAGTTTCTCTTTGCTCTCTCCATGTCACTATAATGAAAGAATAGTCAGTCCAGTCCCAAACAACCATTCTGAGAATGAATTTCAACATTGTTGTGTTAATTAGCTTGTCAGATAGCAATCCAGGAGCTGTGGATATACAGGTCCCTCAGGCATGTTGCATATTTTATCTTTGCCATATCACTAATTATAATCATGGTTGTGATTAGAATACTGAAATTCACGATTTTTCACGTCACTCTTTCCATGCCTGTCCTAACTTTCATTTCAGCCTCCCTTCTCTGGCTCCAACAGCAAAGAGACATCAGTGGCAGGGAATGCCTGCCAATGCAGAAGGAGTGAGCCCGTGCTGATCCCTCTTCCTGTAACATGTCCTGGCTGAACACGTCCAGGCTGAAACATCATTACAGACAAATTTGCACATCCCCAAAAGCAGTATTACTTTGTATCACTGAGTACTACCATGAGCAGCACTCCTCACAAGCTTCTTGAACAGATAATGGAGGAACTGGAAGCAGGTTTTAGACTAGCTTTTCCATATACTGCAGGACACTTCTTACATTTAGTTGCACTAAAAGTACCTAATCCCTTTAAGTTCTTATCCTTTCAGAGATCTGTTAGGGTTCTTGAAATGAGGGAATTCAGACCAACAGACCTGGGATAATTAAAAAAAAAAAAAGAGTGAGAGAGAGAGAGACAAAAAAAGCATACAAAAAGGAGTTGTGCAGGTCTCAAATACCCAATCCTAGACTCTCTTTGCCTGATTGCCTCCTAGCACTGGAGAAAACACTATTTGACAGACACCTACTTTTTCCACTTCCCCATCCAGGTGCCCTGAGCTGCCCCACTTTATGCATCCAGAACTGCCTCAGCTGAGGGTAGGCAGAGATCTCAACATCCTGCTCTGCTTGAACCTGCTCCCCACCCAGAAGCAGGGCTTTAGTTCAGCCCAGTGGCAGGAAACACAGCCACGGGGCAGTGGGTTTCCATCTCAGAGATGCAGGTAGATGCCATGGCACCTCCTGTCTTCCTGCAGAACAGAGGATGAGGGGGGGTTCTCTCAATTCCTAATCTGATGCCTGGCTCCTTCTGCCTGAGGGCAAGCAAGCTGTGACTGAGCAGGATGCCTTTGTCTCTGGGTGACATCCTCATCCTCCACGAGGCAGCACTCCTCCTCACCAGCTGAAGCCGTGGCGCTGTGCAGGGGAGCACTCACCATGCTCAGGGCTCTCCAGGGCGAGCAGGGAGCTCTGGTTACTCTCCCTGCTGCCAGAAATGCTGGCATACATTGCTGTTCAAGTGCCAAACACAACTCATCCTGGGGGCAGGAACCAGGGCTCACAACTCCCCTCTTCCTCATGAGTGCCCTAAGCTGAGCCCACAGCCCTGCAGCCTTTTTGTCTCTTTGTATTCATGCTTTCTCTCCATTTAATTAATTTTGGTTTGGCAGAACACATTCAAAAGGAGGGAAGGGTGTTCTTCCAGGATAAGTGGTTGCCTTGGAAATAGGACCTGTGGATTTGAATTCTCTCAAGTTGAGAACCAAGTGTAAAGCCCCTGCTTTAATCTGCACGGGCAGTAACCACCCACTGCCAAGGGAAAGGTGCACATCTGAGACATACAGCGAGCTGTGGTCCACTTCTTGATGAAATGGACCATGGAAGTGTCCTCAGGACAGAGCCAGGACCAGGCTCCTGCAGGAAGGCTTTTCACTGAAGCTGTAGCAGGACATTTTACTCAGGTAATCATCCTGGCAACTTCTTGCTGAGTGTTTAGACTTTGCATGATTCTTTCCTCAGGCTTGCTGACTGCTAATCTGTCAGGGAGAAAAGAAAAAAACCAGTGATTTTGCCTAAAAATTGGTATGGTAATAATGATGCTTTCTGGATTGAGCCAGTAGGTACAAGTTCAAGTAAAATGGTCTTATACCTGATTTAGTTGTTGTTTTGTTTTTCCCTGAAAAGTGCTTTCCCCCATACCTTCTTTTCAAGCATTGCTAGCATTAGGTCTGGGTTACAGCCTACAGCTTGTCAGACTGCAAAAGGGTTGTCTCAGGGCATGATCTTCCTGAAAAAATGCCAAGAGATTCACAAGCTGGACAGAGATCACTTGCTGAGTGTTTCAGGCTGCTGTGAAGGTGTCAAATGAAGACCACTTCAGGCATCCACAAGCAAAGGCCCAGGGGCCAGAGAGACTGTGACCCTGCCCAACCTTTAAGCCATACTGTCTTGTGTGCCAAAGATCAAAGGCAACAGAAATAACAATTATCATGTTACATCATGCTGTTCCAACAAACAAATGGTGTATTTTCACTTCAGCTTTTCCTGTCCTTTAAGAAAAGTACAGTTTTAAAAACAACCCCCAAAAGATGATGAAATTAAGCTGTGCATGTCCAAAAGCCAAGCCTGGTATGTTTTGCTACTTTCAGTTAGTTTACACTAAGAGGATTTTTAGGAGTTCAACATACCACTGCTATCCTGTAATAATATTTCACAGTGTAGTAAGAGATGCTGTCTTATTTTTCTTCTTGGCCCAGAGTGAATAATTCAGCATTGCATGTTTCATAGTCTGAGTCATAAATGTTGAAATTGATTATACAGAGGCAGTGGAGCAGTCTCTCATTTTGCTTGCCTAAAGAACCACTGAAATTCATTGAGACATTTACAATTCCCATGAAATTCAGGCTTCTAAGTTGAGGCTTTTTATTTTCCCCCACCACTGTAAGGACAGCAACTCCAAGGGCACAGTACATATTCAGAAATCACAAGAACACTCAAAACCCCCAAAATTCTGAGAAGGGAATATATGAGAAAAGTTGCTTAATCTGCCTTGCTCCCAGCAGTGAACAGGTATTACCAGTACAGAGGTCTATGCTAATTCTCAGTGCTGTGTAACCTCAGTGGCAGTCCCTGTTCTTCTGCCTACAAAGCATTTTACTATTTAACAAAGCCTCTGTTCACTGAAATTGCCTTTTAACTCTCTAACATCCCTTTTGATAGCAGAAGAATGCAACTGGATCCTCACAACCCCTTCTGCCCCAGGACAAACAAATCCACCTTCCTTTGCCTCTCTTCTCCTCTGTCATATGCTCAGCCTCCTCCTCAGACCCCCATTTTGATAGCTCACCATTTAATTATTATATTTTTCAATAACAGCACTTGATTAAGAAGAAATATATATATTAATAGTCTTCCTACTGAGAGTAAGCCCAAATATACCAGAATCCAAAATGCAAGACATTAAAGCCTTGGGTTATTTTCAAAAAAGGTGGGATTTTGCTTCTTGCCTATGGAATCAGTTGTAGTCCACTCTACAAGAGTCATTCGTGCCTCTGTTGAAGACCAGACAGAGCTGGAGTAAATCTACTACAGAAAATACAGCAAATCCAGCATGGTTTGATGTTGTACTTCAAACAGGTATAACTGACCTGATCCTTTACACCAAATCCAACACAAAGCACATCAGTGCTTGCCATTTTGGTTTGGAGATCAGAACTGACACTTGTTGGACTTCCCTGAGGCACTCCCAGTGGAGGATGTCCCTAACACGTAACTGGAGACCAGCAGAAAGGGTGCAGCTCAAGGAAAGGTGGCTGGCATGAAAAGGGCACTAGCAACACCCCTTGCAATTCTGAATATTCTGGAAAAAAAGCCAGTGAAAGACTAGGACATGTTGCCCCATTTAAACAATTGAGTTAGATTACATTCAGTAGTGCAGATGTTCATGAAATATGACATACTTTTATTACAATGCTTAATTATTTTCTCTTCTGCAAGCTGATGGAGGCTCTGGGGCAGATTGAGGGACCTGATGGAACAACCTCAGCAGCCCCTGTATGCCCTGAACTGGGCAGGATTTTCTGCACAGAATGTTCCTCTTCCCCAGCCTCACAGGGCAAATTAGACTACATCCAATTAAGACACAGAGAAATCTTCAGTTAGAAGGAAATAACCTAATTCATATTTCTCTGGGACATACGAGTGCTACATCCATCTTTATTAAAGCAAACAGACTAAGGATAAAACCACTCCACAAAAACCCAGGACAAGAAAACAACCCTTCCTGTAAACAGAGGATTTAAATATTATTCTTAGAAGGATTATATTTTAAAGAGTTGCCACAATGTTCACTGGCCAGAGCTAGTGCCTTCTGACTTGTAGGAAGTTGTATTTTTTAAAATGTTTTGGCTTTGTGATGACCTTGGGAAGGGCCATCACACACCTCATTATAGTCTTACTGCTCATTCTGTGCTGGTTTCACACCTTGCAGTCCTCCCTTTGGTGGCTGGATTTACAGCACTGTATTTCAGTACTGCTCTGATCAGTGGATTCTCTATGAGAACATTTCGAATCAGAATCATGGAGTTATTTAGGTTGGAAAAGACCTTTAAGATCATCAAATCCAGCAGTTACTCTAACACAGCCAAGCCCACCACTAAACTATGTCCCCAAGTGCCACACCTACACTTCCAAAATACCTCCAGGGACAGTCACTCAAACGCTTCCCTGGTCAGTCTGTCCCAATGCTTTCCATGGAGAAATGTTTCCTAATATCCAATCTAAACATCTCCTGGTGTATCTCGAATCCTATCAGTCTCTAGTTGCCTGGGAGAAGAGGCTGATCCCCACCTTGCCATAATCTCCTTTCAGGCAGTTGTAGAGGTGTCCCCTGAGCCTCCTTTCCTCCAGGCGAAACACACCCAGCTCTCCCAGCTGCTCCAGACCCTTCACCAGCTTTGTTGCACTTCTTTGGACACACCCCAGCACCTTCTTGCAGTGGGGGACCCAAAACTGAACACAAGATTTGAGGTGCACTCTCACCAGTGCCGAGTACAGGAACTTAATATCTCTGGAAAATCATACAGCGAAGCCAGTCCAGAGAGAGGAATTTTCGGATGGGCTAGAAAACACTCGTTGTCACTGATGAGACTTGGGAATTTCATGGAAAGGGGGCAGTGCCCGTCAGGAGGGCCAGGCAGGGCCGGGCAGGGCCGGGGATGCCACCAGGACCCTGCCGTGCTGTGTGTCTGCTTTGCAAAGCCCAGGCGCTCCCGGCGCTCGCTGCATCCTTTACCGCCCGTGTCAGCGCAGCGCTGGGAGGGATGTGCAGTGAGAACGAGCGCCGCTGCTGTAAACCTTTTATAGCTCCCAGCCCAAGGCCTCGGAGCGTTTCCCAGGCGCTGCCGTGCCCCGCGGGGCTGCCGGGCCGTGTCGGAGCGAGCGCGGCGCTCCCGGCCCCGGCGCTCCCCTCTCCGGGCCGAGCTCAGGCCGGGAGCGTCTCGGTTGCATCAGTGCAGAGTTATTCTGGCCCACGGGCAGCCTCCCAGGCTAATGCATGAGTTCTAGAAGCTTACTCAGTAAATATCAGATTTCGTGTTGTTTCATCTACCGCTTCCCACCCCAGTCTCAAGGCTAAGGACAAAAGCAATAGTTTAACTTTGCTGGTCTCCTTCCCCAAGGTCTCCAAATCACGAGCGTGACCATTTCCGAGCAGGCACTCCAAGCCCACAGCGACACAACAGCCAAGTGAGGCCACGGCGTCTCTTCAGGAACACGGGAGGAAATGAGACCCAAGACACCCACGGACTGGTAGAAAGTAGAAACTATTTCAGCCTGCTCCTGGGTTTAAAGAGTGAGCTGCCAGGACAAAAGACTGAGGAAAACGTTCTCTTACAAAGACTCACGGTAAAGGAGAGAGGTCAGCAGTGACAAAGCTGCTAAAGAGACAGTAACTGTAGCTAATTGGAGGGGCTGTTGCCGGGCTCTCTGAAACCTCAGGATTTACCTGTGAGGGACTTTTAAGTTTTTAGGGCCTTGCCATCCTTGCTGAAGTAGTTCATAAAACAAAGAGGTATTTCTTTTCCCTTTCCTTTATTGTTAATGCCTTAAATACATCATTGGGTCCTCTTGTAGGTTTTTTTTTTAGGAAAAGCAGCGGAAGGTAAGTAAAAGAGCTGCAAAACCCTGCACACACAGCATTAATGTGAACTGAAATATACTTTGCAGGTGGGCAATTATTGCCATGCAAATTTTTTCATTAAAAATGGAAGGGCCAGTTCTAACATTTTCCTAATGTATTTTTTTAGTTAAAATTAAAAAAAAAATCATATTAGGGTCATTTTATCTTGTCATCTCCAAGTTAGCATCTATCTTCCTTTCTTAGCACATTTCTGTTCTTTCCCTGCTGGAGATAAGCTGGGGGATTTGCATGCTGTTTTCTCACTGACTCATTTCCCAAATATGGCCATTTAACAAATATTATTTCTGCAGGCAGCCATCCCCTTCAGAGCCTTCATAAAGGAAATTACTCAATCTATAAAGTTAATTTTCCCTCCCCCCCAAAGCAGCCACCCACCTCAGCAGATGTTAAGAAACAGACTAAAACAAAACTGGAACCCTACTCAGATCCAAACATCTCTTGCCAATGTCCTCCTACAGCTGAGGTTGAAATTAATACTTTATCTATACTAGGAAGCCATGCAAAGAGCAAGACCATGTTCTGCTTCTTTAATTAGCTGACTGAATGATTAATGAAGAGCAGTGATGAGCTCTGGTCCATTCTCACTATGTTTAAACTCAACCCACTTCTATGATAAATACTGTTTTCAGGTTGAAACAAATTCAAAGTTGACAGTAGGTTCTACTGATGATGAAACCCAATGATGTGCACAGTACAAATTACCACCATTCTCCCACTGTCCCAGTGGGGCAGATGGAAGCAGAACCACTGCCTTGTTTCATCCCAGGAGAAGGTCTGTGCTGGAAGTGGAGAAAAGACTCACCTGGAGGGTGAAACCCTGAAGCTTATGGATACTCCTGGTGAGACCCTCAAAACCACTTGAGTAGGGTCTGTTTTTGCAAACCTGTGGGAAGTAATAAACAATAACATTGTTCGCAGGAAGAAAATACACAACAGCACCCACTTTACTTCTCCTCTGTTTTGAATAAGAAAAATTTAATTCAGTATTGTATATACTAAAAAGGAGATCTTGGGATCTAATCTACTCTGCTTTACACAAATCTGGTGTTCATGGAGATAGTCCAGGCTTAAAGTGAGAAAGTTCAGAATGAAATTCTCTTACATAAGAGTCTTACGTTGTCCAAATTCTTGCCATGTGCCATCTCCCCGATTTGAACATGCTGGCAAAGGCAGCACAGAAGTTGGCCCCAGTTTAAATTTCCGTGCTCAGCACACTTGGGTAGAAGGGGCACAGATTTAGGGAGTAAATTACCTGGTCTTTGATATAGTTTGGAAGAAACAGAAAAATGAAGGTTTAAATTTAACGTTTAAGAAAAAATCTAAAACTACATGTGTTCTCTGGAATAACATCAAGACCACTTATTAAGAGCTGAAGCAGGTCTCCACAGAGGCAGGAGGCTTGGAGACAAAAAAAAAAGAGCACCCAGTTAAGTAGAAGAGTATTTCATGGGTGAAACATGCACCAGAAATTACTCAGAAATGCAGTATCAATGTAGAGCATTTCTCCTGACAGTGTGTAAGTCATAACATATGAAAGGTGTGAAGGAACTGGGGCCATCAAGTGTAAGTCTATGATATGAACTAAAACCCAGAGAGAAACACTGTGAATAATTATTGGAGACAGAATGAAGGAGAAACTGATTTATCTACTTACTAATTAGCAGGATATTAGATTAACATAATGCATTCTTAACTGAGTCCTGCCAGTCAGGGCACTTACAGAACAGATCTACTCACACACCTAGAACATCCCTCCTCTCTCTGCAGCACCAAGGGTCTCACTACCATGGGCCCAGCATGGCACTATTTATGTTACAGGTGTCACCAGTTAAGAGTCAAAATTAGCCCATCTCTCAGAATTTATCTCCTGGGAATCTTCTGCATGGAAAGGCAGAGGGGGAGGCAAATCAACTTGCCCCATGATCCAGGGTAGGGCTGGGTGGGGGATGCTGCAGATGTCCCAGGAAGCTTCCTGTGAGTTTGTGCCACCTCATGCAGGTGGGACAGGAATTTTCCAGGGTATGGGCTACTGGGGGAGGATGTCCCATGCTTTGATGTTGTGCTAATAGGGAAATGGTTGAGCACTAAGAGAGCTTTGCATTCAGACCTTAGCAACTGCACGTACCTGTGACTGCTGGTTTAGCAGCAATTTCCATCCTGCTGACACAATGGGCACTGGGAGAGCTGGTTGCAAAGAAATTAACCACTGTAATTTCAAGCAGAGCTGTTGCTGTTAAAAGGACAAAGGCAGGTTAATGATGAACAGAGGAAAATCTTCACTAGGAAGATCTGCTAAGTCAGTACCTGATTTGATAGACCCCAGCTGAAAGGATGGCTGTGGGTTAACACAAAGCAGCTGGCTTCTTAGATGGGACTTCTGGTGTGGAGGGCAGGCAGAGCAGCCACTGCTGCTGGTAAAATCAATGGCAAAAGCTTATGCCTTCACAGGCCCGTGGGCTGCTCCAACTGGATTGATAATAAAAGATAGTGGGCAAAATCTTTCTGTGATTTAAACAGACATCTGTGACACGTATCATATGTAATGAACTTAAAATGTGCAGGTCCAGCACATTCATCCCTACAGCTCTGGAACATGAGAATTGTTCTGCTTCTTGCTGGGCAGCACAGCACCAGGTCAATTTACCTTTGTTTTTCTACATAACTAGCTGGTATAAATGCCACCAGAAGAGTCCAGCTCCAGCTGTGCCACATATTGAAAAGAAAAGATCAAGGATATTCCTAGAAATGTTTATCACAGAAGAGACTGCAGCTGCAGAGTGCTGTTTGGTGTGTCATCCTGCCTGGGCATGGACTCACAGTTTTACTAACACCCAGCTCCTGAAGATCAGTGCTGATGGCAGACTGCACACAGATGGAGTTTCCACACCTTAGGAAAACTCTCTGCACCTCCTCCCCAGCAATCACATCTGATCTGCAGCAGCTGTCTCATGCATTTAAGCTCAGTTTTTACCTAATCACTGTAAAGCTGGTTACATTTACAGTTCAGAATCTTGACTTGGACACATCTGAACCCAGGAAAGGCTGGGCTCTGCACTGGTAATTAACAGCAGTAAACTACATGCCAACTGCTTAGGGCTCAACAGGAAAAAGGCTAGATATTAATAAACATGGAGAATATCTATAAAACCTTTATAGGTTTTTTTCCCTCCTATTTTTTTCTTATTTCCTTGACTTTTACTTTGATATACTTCAGTTATTTTAAAAAAAAAATTTTTAGTCTTTTCTATTTAATAAGACATTTTCCATTCACAGAAGCCTCTTTCTTTTGCTGTAGTTGTATTTGTCATATCTGTAGTCTCTCCACACCACTGAAGTTCTCCCAGTGTAAGGAGCTTTGCCTTTTGGTGTTCCAGTATTGGGCTTTATCATTAAATTTAGAAAAATAAAATGGAATGGTTTTTGGAAAATTGTCAAAAGGTAATTTTTCTTTGAATGCAAAGCACGAACTCCACATGCATTCCACCCTTGACAAAAGATCTGGGTGTGGGTGAAAGCTAAACAAGCCTTGATCCATCTGATTCTGAAGAACAACTGAGGAACTTTTCCTCCCATTCCTTGAGATGGACACCTGTGCTGGCTTTGTGTCCCACTCTGGAACATGGCATACATCCACATTGTTCTGCTGAGAGCAGTCAGCTGTGGGCTGTGCTGCTGCTCCCCATTCTTAATCAGAATTGCTTCAGCAGCTGGGTGCTGCTGTCCTTGCTCTGGTACTTATGGAAGTCTGGAAAATCTAACCACCTCCCTTTGTGAGTTTTGTGGAGGCACAAGTGGAGCCTCTGAAAGTGTTTTTTGGAAGGGATCAATGACATCTTAAGCATTCTTAATGCAGCATTCATTGATCATCATTCTAAATATTACTGATGCACGAAGAGATAGGGATTCAGTTCAGCTTTGGCTCCTCAAATTAAAAATGTATATGTGCCTTCTGGTCTGCTGCGCTAGAGGTGCTTGTACCTGTAAGCTTTTAGAGATGATTATAATTGATCCTGTGCTGAAGTGGAAGAAAACACAATTGACTTACAGAGTCAATGGAAATAATCATCTGTGAGGACTACATTTGGATGAGTTCTCTGAGCAGCAGGTGACAGCCCATGATGCTTTTGCTTTTGGGACATTCTGTCTTTTCTTAGAAGCTATTAATAGTATGAAGCACTGTCTAGTGCTTACTTTCCCACAGAAACCTTTCATTTGTCTTCACAACTGTGCACTCCTTACCACAGTATTCTCCTTACCACTATTCTATTCCAGTGGTTGCTTGTGGGCAAACAAAAGCAGAGCAGATGATACAGCTGCTGCACAGCAGGTGGATTTCCTTCCCCATGGCCTGTGCTCCCAAAGAGTTCAGCAACAAGAAACCTGTGAATCCACAGGCTCAGACACTGGGTTCCACAGCCTCAGCCTCGAGCTGATGGCCACACCAACAAGTTTCCTGTTTTCTGCCAGAGCTTCTGCCTGCAGTTCTATAGAAAGGCTCTGGGATGCTCTTCGAGTGTTTTCCAGGGTCAGGCTCTTTGCTAACTCCTAATGTCAGGCTGCAAGCAGCAGCTGAAAAGAAGTCTCTGCTTCCTAGTAGTAAAATGTGAGGACTTTCAGAAAACACAGTTTATCTGCTGGTTATGTACTTCAACCTGGCAGCAGTTAGAATATGAGTGGCATTAAAACTGTTTATTGTTGAAAGGTCACGTGGAGTATTTTCTATGTAACCCATGGACAGACACCCTGTCTACAGTGAAGTGTGGGGCACAGGCACTCTGGCTGGCAGTCACCTGAGCTCCACAAGGGCTCAAAGCCCACAGCCACTGCCTCTCTGCTTGCACAGAGCTGCAAATAGCTCACACACTGCAGCACCAATGCAGCTGTGGAGCCTGTGCCCAGTGCTTGGCTCACTGCTGCCCCGTGGCTGCCTGGCACACCCTTGTGTTGGTGTGCTGAGCATTTTCCTCCACATGGTGCTCTCTGTGATGCTACATCTCTGAAAATTCTTGTCCTCACCTGCTGTTGTACAATTGAGAGAGATAAGAACTACCAGAGCTGAAGACTGAATTTCTTATGGGCTATTCAAATCTGGTTTTAGCCAGTCTCCTTTTATGACTAGTAGTAGATGACAACAGAATAAAGAAAATTAGTGTACAGCCCTCTCCCTTAGAAAGACAAGTAGGCTCTCCTGTCACATCCACCCCCTTCTCGAAATCTAGAAGATATTACAAGGAACTCAGAATAATTTAGCTTCTTTTCAGCTTCTTTAAGCAGTGAGTTTTGTAGTTTCCCCATGCTGGCAACTGAGACTATATTAAGGCTCATAGGGATAAAGCATTTTACTCTGATTTTTTTACTCAAGAATTTGTTTGCCACAGAATAGGAGCTGCAGGCAGAAATCAGTGTTTTGAGGCTGAATGCAGATGGTAGGCAGCTCACTGTGCACTCACTGAAAAGGTTTACTGGCACTTTTGTCCAAAGTCAGGGAACAGACCTGAATAGGTTTGGGTGTGAATTCTGATTTCACATTACTGTTACCTTGAACACTTCTCTTGCACTTGAATTATTTTCTTGGGCTGAGTTTCTCTATTCTACTTTTACCTATGGCCATGTTGCCATGGCAAAGTCACTCCTGTATGTGTATGTTTTAAATACATAACCCACAAAGCACTTTGGGTTCCTTTGAAATGGTAGGCATCTATTTCTCAAGTGATTTTCTCATTTTAAATACAACCTGTAAAACAAATGGAGAACATGCTACCAGCAGGCCAATTTGTATTTCCACAACACTAAAATCCTGTGTACACATCTTGCATGTTACACATGTGAGTGTTCTTTTCAGCACAAGCCTTTATAGGATCAGGCATCTGCATAAACTTGTTTGGTTTCATGCTGTTATTATGATGTGACCTAACACCTTGTTTTTATAGCAAGCATAGAAAACTAAACTATTTGAAAAGATATGGGTTGAAAAGAACAATGCAGAATTTTTCCTTCATAGTATCACTTCTCTAAATAAGCAATGTTAGAGTAATTTATGTATTTATTATTATATGAACAAAAATTTTCATTAGCAAACATTTTAAATTTCGTCTCTGAATAAATTTAAAAAAGAGTCAAATTACATGGGTAATGCTCGAAACATGCACATTCATCCATGCAAAGTATTAGCCAGAGAGCTCTTTAATAGTAATTTTTCCAAATAAAAGATTAAAACCCAATTTGCATATTGCCTACTTCAAGTGCAGTAGGAGTTGTTTTTTTTTTTTTTTCTTATTTTTAAGGTACTCCAGAAGCACCTTTTCAGTCTAAGAAAGATTCTGGCAATCAACAGAGCATGCAAAGAGAGAGAGGCTGACTGCTGCAAGTTACAGAACTATTCAGCAGTACAGATCCATTTTTTCTCTTGTTCTAGGTGTTTTGATTACCAGAGAATAACAATCTGAGCTGAACACTCAGAGAGAGAGAAAAGGTCTGGAAGAAGTCAGTTTAACATTATAAAGTGATCCCCACTGGAGATGAGGACAGTACTCACAGAACTGCAGGTGATATTCTGGATGCTGTTTGCTTCCAAGGGGTACCTGTGGGGAGTGTATCCCTTTCTCTTTGCCTGTTAATGGTATCAAATACTCTCCACGAGTTCTCTGTGAGTACTCAGGTGCTTTACAAATCCAGCATCACAAACTAGCAAAGCACAGGAGCAGCACTGAACGTTCCTGAGCTCAAGATGTTTAGGACTCCTGATGCTGGCTGTAGTGTAAGGACATGAGGAGCACACAGAGCACTCTCTCTACAGAGGTAGAGAGGAGCATGGGAATAAAGCACATTTTAGAAACTAGTCAAGACAAAATCACACTACTCTGAGGACGTGGACAGAGAAATTGAAGGAGGAATACTGGCCAGTAACAAGTGCTGCTGGCTCTGGAGATGTACTAGGACAAATCTGTGGAGGCTGCCTGCAGGCTGCAGGACTGGAAGTTCTGAGGGCATGGGACACATGTGGATAAGGGTGACATTAAATCCAAGGCATTTAAAGTGCCTCCAAAACTGGTATTAAACACAGCTTATGCTCCTTTTGGCAATTATTTTCCATATCCAGAAGTGCACTTACTGCCATTACTTGTGTACTACAGGAAAGGACAGAACATTACCTATAAATAGTTTAGAAAAGATAGGGTGTTCCTGCATATAAGAATGTTTTCTTTTCCTGTGTGAGTTTAATGGGATAGAGGCCAATGCTTTTATGAATTATGAATGCAGCAGTCTTCTTTCCAAATGAAGATGTTGGAAGTGTGCCACTGGAACGAGGTGCTCATATTACACAGTGCCAGCACATTTCTGTTGCTTTAATGAAACCTAAATTACTAAAGCACTTTTCTCCTGAAAAACACTACTCTTGCCTATAATGACGTTGCATTGTATATTCTCCTCTAGAATAAAAGAGGGAAAAATAATTATGGTAGAAAGCAATGTGAATCACAGTTCCAACAGGGAAATTCATGTGCTACACCCCTGATGTAAACAGCTGTTTGTATACCACCTACCTTCCTCCTTCTATAAAACATAATCCAGCTTTATGACTTATCAGGCATTTGCTACTATTCTTATACATGGGGTTTTTTTCCCCCATAATGATTCTCTTTTTAGCTACCTGAAACAAAGCAATTATTTAGAGTAATTTAATCACTGCATTTTAAATGGAAATCTTGCTTGAGGAAAAGTTCTCTATTTGGGAGCAGAATTTTGCACTTATACACAATTCAATTTCTGTTTAATAAAGAATGTAATGACATTATGTAGAAGCATTATGTAAAGTTCTTGTGTTTAGGTTTTTTTTTTCACTGAGTGACCGTAAGTCTCAAGAATACTTTTAGAAGAAGGGAAAGTATTAGTTTATGACCTTTGACAAATCTGGAGGTCAAATATCCCACTTGTAAAAGGTCCAAAGTGGCCATTGAGGCTGCACTGCTTCATCTGCACAGGTTACACAGCACTCAGTGGTGCCCCAGCCAATTGCCATGTAACTAACAAAGCCTGTTAAATCAATGTACCTACTGCAATGTGCTACATATACCTTCACATCTTGTGCTCAGAAGCAATTGGTTTTTGGTTTTTTTTCTGTTAAGATGTAGAAGGATTTTACAAGAGGATACAAAATGTACTTTGTCTCAGATCACTTTAGTTCAATCAACAATCCTTTCTGTTATTTCCAAATCTGAGCTACATCTCAAAGCTCACGTGGTTGCAGGTTTTGTAGGAGCATCTCAGACAAAAGGTACAGGTTCTCTTGAATAACAGGGCTCCCTCCACTGTTTTTCTTTGCAGTAACTCAGTATATTGTGTGAATAATGTTACTTCACACCAAGGGCTTGCTTGTAAGGATATCCTCTAGCTTCCAGTTTGCATGCATGTTTATTTTACACTAACTTAGAGTTAAAACAACAACATAATAAAGGTAAGTGCACAGAATAATAAATACTACTGAAACCATGTTAACTCAGAAAAACATCAAAAAGAGAGAGAACAAAAAGCAGCGAAATTAGGTAAAAAAAAGTTGTGGAAGCTCTATGGGATTTTAAAAAAAGAAAAAAAAGCCTCAAGCACAGAGTCACACTGTAACCCATCTGGTTATATTTTACAAACGGGGTGCCAAGTCCAGATAACTTCAATGTCAGGCAGAACTCTGCATCCATGAAAACTAATGGTGGTACTCTATGACATGAACTAGAACAAAATCAGGCCATGTGAGCACCTCCTGTTTTTTCTATCATGAATAATATTACTGCATTCTGTTGTCTAATTGCACTTCTGTGAGTTGACAGCATGCTTGCATGATTAAGATATAAAGCTAGCAAATATTTTAATTCAAGTATTATTACAAACTAGAGAGAAGTCAGATAAAACCAGAGATTTTTTTATTGCACAAAATAAATTATATAGAAACAATGCAACAAAACAACTCGTATTGTAGGCTGCACAACAGATGTTACAACATGAATATATTTATTGCTTTGAGAAAGGAGCAATTCAGTGCTAGTAAGCAGATTAGTTATACTTCTTGCTCATCTAGATTTTTCATAAAATTAATCCAACTGGGCTAGAGGCATCTTGCAGCATACAGGTCAGGCCAAATTGTCATTTGTTATCAACCATCATAAAGGTGCTGTAAACCTTCTTGACATTAGCATGAAACATGGGATTTAACATCACCAGTACTGAGCTATACAGGTAGTTCACTGTTAGAAATATCATTACATACCTGATACATTTATACACAGGATTCTAGAGGTCCATTTACAGGGTTTGCATGAGCTGTTGTTTCAAAATAAATCTTGCTTACAAATGTTGATGCAGATTTGAACAGGCTTCACTCCACATCAAGAAGCACAACCACAGGGTTTTGCCAAAACCCCTCCAAGTACCAGCACTTCCCATCCCTAAATGGAAAATTGATCACTAGTGCTGATTCAGTTGAAAGTGTCTCTTTTTTTCCTAGGGCCACACTCAGATTCTAGATTAAAAAACTCCTCACATTCCTTTGGTAGAACTGGGTGAAATCTACAGTGCTTTTTTAAGTACTTCAAAACACAACATATTTGGTTCTTCAAAAGATACAAGCCTGCAGTACTGGTATTGCACTCAGATCAAATGGATTTGAAACTGCTACTTTGTGGACCCTGAGATGTTGACCCTAATGAATTACTACAGAAATTAGCTCTTAACACAAATTATAAAAATGGACAATGTTCATGTAATAAAACACATCAAATCCTGATCAACTGCAGATCTTTGAGAAGCATGAACATAAATGAGAGAATGCCATTTCAAGTGTTCATAATCTGAGTCAAATTCTCCCCCAATTTGTCAAGGACGCAACTATTTACTCAGGTGAGTTCCTACCAATGAATTCTACTGCTAGTGTACACACTCATTATTGCAAAACTTACTTATGAGAAGGTTAATATAATAAGAGTAAATTTAAACAATATTAGTCACCCATGAAAGGAAATTAAGTGAGGAAGTGGGAAGTCTGGCTCATTTCAAGTCTCAGCTACAAGGATAATTATAGAAAGTCACTCCACTGAGGTCAAGGTGTAGAACTTAACTGAGCATCAGACCCATGGAGTAGATCCCTGTAGAACCCACTGAAACAAGTAAGGAGATTTTGGATTGTACACTAATATCTACAAAGAAATATGGTTGTCACTCCTTACTGGACTTCAATAAAATTCTTTACTGTATTTTTTCTTCCCTGAAATTGTGTTAATGCATTATGATCAATCAAAATACAGTTGAAAGTGGGATTTCAAATAGGTGCAAAATATTACAGGAAGTGAATTATTCTGAATTTAAAAAACAGTATTGTTACAAATTGTCAGGATCTTTAGTGATGCCCTCATGTTCCACACATGTACCCAGCAGTAGTTTCCTTTGAAGGAAGGCAAGTATTAAAATTGACTAATCTTGCATACTTTTTTTTCATCCAGGGGGCTGTTTATTAAATACTGTACGTAAAATTCTGTCATCTTATAAAAATGTTAGTAAGCATAGTAAGATTCAACTAAACAAGCAGATATACCCTGAAATGTGCCTTGAAACACATGCATCACAAGAAATGGTTAGCATTTTTTGTACTTATTATGCAGTAGAAAAGTGATAAGGCAGGATGAAGCTAATATCAAAGATGAAAAACAGCACCACAAGCCTGTGTTTTGCAATTGCTTTCTGATCAGACACAAAATATATTATCATAGTCAGATACAATTGATTAAGGTGAGAAATGCATTTAGCCCAGCTGTACTAACTATACAGCTTCACACAGAATAAACATTCCATAAATCAACAGAAAATGCATTTGAGCACATAAAATAAAAATATGTAAGTGATTCTCTAAGCAGCATTTTGTTTTCTTTTTTTTTTCCAAAACATTAACATAGATAGATAGATATTGGACTGATTAAATATCTACAAGTGCTTTTCCTTTACAAAAATACATATATTCTTAATAGTAGGATAGACTGTCATTAACAATGACCTGTGTTTTTTTCACTTCAATTTGAATGATTTATAAGCTAAATTTTACAACCACAAAAAGGTTTATTTGTAATAGGATGTTATCACTTTTGACAAAAAGCTTAAAACATTTTATATTTTAAAACAAATTAGCAACTTAAGATCACAATATGTTCTATGAGCTCCTAAGTACTGTGAGGGCTGCTTTATTAAAAACTGGTAACTACTGATCAAATGCAAGGAAGCATTAGAACATTATTACTGCTCACCATAGGCTCCTTTCTTTTAACTTGGATCACAGCTTATATAAGGACACTTAGGCCCCCACCCCCAAAAAATCCATTGAGAGTGACTCTATATCATCTATTCAGTAGCCTGGAACATCCAACAATTCAGGCTTTGCATTAATTTAAAAAAAATGCAAAATACTCTCCTTTCAATAGTTAAGTCTGCAATAAGGGAAAAAATGATGCATTGCTTCATGTTTATGCTAAGAAGCTTCTATTTGAGGAAAAAAAAAAGATCAGTAAGTATTTAGAATTAAATCTTTCAGCCAGCTAAGTAATTAAATTGACCTATTACTTTCCAGTTTAGTTAATCACTATTCTGGAAAAGGAAATCAAGGTAATTTGGATTTTTTTATTCTCTCTGTTTTATACTGCACAAGTAAAATAATCACTTCTTACTAAGCAATGGTCTCATGTCAAGGACAGCAATGCCATTTGCTAAAAAAATAGCTATAAAAATCTGTAAAACATACTTAATATCTTCTCATTAGCCTCCAAATCTGTCCTTTCCACCCTCCAAAATATCACTGAACTACAACTAGAAACCCCAAAAGTAGCTTGGTGACTATTTTGTGCTTTGGAAGGTTTATAGGATTGACAGCACACTGAGTTTTTTGTTAATTCACAGGCCAGGTATAGCAGACACATCAGTAAATGCAAGCCTTTGTGCTTTACTTCAGGAACATGAGCTAGGACTTAGAGCTACTCTGTCTATTAACTCAACCTTAATGCTACTCCTGTTGTTTCTTTCCTTTTCTGATTAGTTTTGGAAACTGCTAGGTGTGCCTAACCCTTTACTTGGTGACACAGACAACCACCCCTGTTCAGTTCTGCTGGACTGACTCCAGGTGTACCTCTTGACCTTTCAGGCACTCCAGAAAAGTGTCAATGTCATATTCCAAGTCCATTTCTGGGTGGCATTACCTTTGGTATTAAATAGGTCCCTTAAAACTATTAGGCAATCAGATTATCCATAAAAATAGTTTATTTTTTAAAAAAACTAGTTTTTATGAACAAACTAAATATCTGACAACAAAGACTAATTTTAAATCAATAAGTATGTGATATTTTTCAGTAAAAATGGAGCATGTTTCATTTTACCACATCAAAATTCAGGAGTCAACAGGAACAATACCTAACCATACTCAATATAATACAAAACTGAATTTTAAGAGTAGAATACCATTATAAAATATGTGCCTTGCACTTTGACAATAAACATTTTCATTACAACTTCATTTGTAATAAAACCCTCATTATGTTAACTAGCAGCAAAACCATTTTACTGTGCAGCCATTTTGTATATTGTATGGTAACCTTCTCTCAACTCTTACTTTGCTTTACACTCACTGTCATGAGGAAAAAGGAAAATGCACAGTAGCTACTTCTGTTCACCTCACCCTGTCAACTGTCAACCATGTTAGAAGCATTTCCTAAAAATACACCTAGAAGTTACTTCAAAGAAAAGTACCTAATGGTTCAGAAAAACAAGACAAGTCAAACCAATGCCTATCTTTGGTTAAAATTAATGTAAGAGCAAAACCTACCACTTTCAGACATCTTTCATTCCAGAATTTCTCCTCCATCCTGAGCTTACAGAACTTTGTCTACTTCTGCAAATACAAAAGATAGCCTGGACATTTCTACCCATGTACAGAACTCCTCTGCTTCACTGCCACACTCCAGGACCATAGAGACCAAAATTGCTTACTGGAGAATGAAACAACTACTCAGCTGTAGTGGAAAGCTATCTGAATGCAAAAGATTTATGGCACATGCCCTGGATGGAAGAATCTGTCAGGAATTCATTAATTAATCTGTTTCCTATTCTGGAATCTAAGGTTTTAATCTGACCTACAGACAATGTAGACAGTAGGCTGAAAAGAAAACAGGTAGATCTGCTTATGAAGAAAAATATTTAAATATTACAAGATCATCTTTTGAAGGAAATTTCTGCAAGGGATGTTTCAGCTGAGGTCTGAAGGTTAGACAGCCTGTGTGACAAAATTAGAGGTAAATGTGCAGTTGGAAGTTTTCACATTTCCTTCAGGTGAATCAATCCCTCGTGTCTTAGAACTCATCCTGGAACACACTCTGCAGGCTACAATCCCTCCTCAAACGAGTGTTTTTAGCTGAAACCCTTGTGGAAGCATGACCTTGCTCAAATGGGCTATAAAGGACTGAAAATCTTTAGAACTGTGAAAACTTTGCTGAAATCCATGAGAGCTGCCTGCTAAACTAAACTAAACCTGTGAGCTGACACCTCACGTGCAATTTCACTTTTATAAGTCCTTAATGTTTTGACTTTTGGGTAGGAAATGGGGTGGAGTATGGGAATAGGAAAAAGATGTGCAAGAACCTAGAATTAATTACAGGAGAGAGGGTGCCTGTTTAGATATTTTAACTAAGAAAAAATAATAAGATAACAAAGCATGAAGTAAAATGAGAGAGAAATATGCATTTTTGTAGGCAGCAAAGAGATGCCTTCAATCTCTCAGATTAAGTGAAGAAACTGAACCAAACTCTTGGATAAGGATGTAAGTCTTAACTGCATTTGCACTTTTCCAGGACAAAAATGAGTTTGATCAGTGAATGTTATTAATCAATATTTTATGTAGCCCCTCTTACACAAGGCTCGATCTGTTTATTTTGAGATTTAAGACTGGTTTTGAACAGCTACCTGTTCTCTAGTATTTCTACCAGACATAGTATCTGGCTGAGCTGGATGTTACGCCTTTTGCTGAAAGTCCTCTCAAGAAGGAATTTTTCAGGGGAGAGAATGAATGTCTCTTGTTGTCTTCAGTTATATGAAAATGTTAAAAAACCCACAAACAATACAACTCAGTGACTGGTTCAATTAAAGGACTAAGCCATGGCCTATTCTGTTATTTGAGAAAACAGCAGAGAAGGAAGAATTGTCTACTTCTCTCACAAAGTAATGTATAACAGTTATACATGGGAGAGAGGAGATGAAACTCTGGACCATTACTTGGTCTGCAGTAAGAACACAGCTTATATCTAAATGGAGTGGGATCAATCTCTTTTCTCCTGCAGATAAACTAGAACTGTTTGTGATAACAGCAGAAAAGTCAAGTCAAATTGCTGAAACCTATGGGAAAAAAAAGACCAAGATCCAGAATTAAAGGGTTCCTCATGCAGAAAATGGAATATTTTCAACATAAAAGTACTTATTTTAATATAATTTCTACTGAAATAGGGTGGTTTTAATTTAAATTATCTAAAAGAACACATTTCTTTTTATCCTTTTTTCCATGAAAGCTTCTCAATATAGTATGTTTATGATATATTCTTGCTGAAAATATTAAAATCATAGATAAAATACAGAAGCAAATATTACCCTGTCAAATGAAAATAACGGGCTTAAAAGATATTCTATATTAATAACAGGCACTTCACTTTGTGTAACATTTTCAGTAAAGTCAAGATAATACTTCTATAATTTTTTTTGCATAAACTGCAAGCTAGCTGAGTATGCACAATATACTTCTAACACTGCATACTCCTAGGACCCAAATCCCCAAAGCTTTCATGTGAACAATACCTACTATAGTGATGAGTCACTTCAGTTATTGTAGCAATCTTACTTGGTATTTCATTAAAAAAAGAGAAATCCTTCATAGTAATAGGCCCTTAGCTACCAGGAGTGTAGTAATGCATCATGGAAGATACATTTCTTGCTTAATCATCTAATTCCATATTGCTTGAGATATTACAGGATTTTGTTTTTGAATTCTAGCTTACAGCTTGCTACTAGGTAAATGCAGCAACCAGCTATGCTCAACAAAAAGTTGTTTATGATTTTCATTAATGAGTTTTTCACTTTTAGGAAAAAACCCCAAGCAGCACCAAATGTGCTAAATAAGAGACAGCAAGGTTAGGTAGTAGTGTGGAATATTTTAGGTCCCTCTGCAGTTAGATACTGCTAATATGGGAAAGTCATAGAAACACAGTGGCAGCAACACTTATTTTATATTCCTATGCTTTACAAGGATGCAGTGGTGACACTTTGTCATGGAAATGCTCAGAAAGTGTGACTACCCAGGCATCTGCTCTAGCATGGCATATGGTGCAGTCTGAAGGGAATGCCTAGGTACTCATTTCACTTCACCCCATCTTTGGCACACAGGAATCTGCACACGCATTCTCATATTCCTATGGTGCTCAGACACTCTTAATTGGCACAAATGAATTAAATCTGTGTATCTGTAGAGACATGGCACATAGGTACTATATGAGAGAGAAATTTCCTGTAAAGAAGGCAAATGCCTGTGTTGCACAAGCTGCCCAGTTAAGATATGTATTTCACTGGCACTTTGCTTTTACAAAAACTATTAAACTACAGCAGCACTCAGGCACCATGCCATCAAATCAGAAATGCATAAAGTGTGGGTGGTTAGTTCATATGTATTTAATGCCACCATTGGCAGCTGGGAACGTCGATTCAGATCTGTCAGTATTTTCCACGCTTAAAAGGAAGATTTGTCTCCTGTAATCTGGCTTTAACTTGCATCATGAAAATACCAGGAATCAAAACCAATGTCCAACTCTGCCTGAGAAAACTCACAATTCTCTGAATTATGAATCCAGGAAGTTATCATACAGTCAGAGAAAGCGTCTATTAGTTGCCATTCCAAAGCCAATGTAAAATAGTGCTATACCAAGGGTCTTGTTAGGTGGATGGATTAAAATTTACATGTTCCTGTCTTTTTAAAACAAGTCTGTTCAATTTTTTTCAAAACAGCAAACACAATTGTTGAGAAAAGAATTGTGCCCTGAACCAAGCAGAAATTATGCTTAAGCATCCTAGCATTAGTTTCGTGATAAACTGAAACAGGTGTTTTATGTCAAGCAAATCTACCGTGAAAATTCTGGTATAAAAACACATGAAATATATAAAAACTGTAAGGTGTAATTTGTATGTGCATGTAAATATTTACAAATAATAACCTATTTCTACTGTACAAAACAACTGTATATACTAAAGAGAAGAATGATTTTCTATCAGAAAGCATGCTCTGCTCCTCCAAGCTGCTCCATGAGGTGGACTTCTATGTATAAAAAGGATCTGTTTTCCTCTAGAGAGTCTGCAGAGGAGGGCCCTCCCTGCCTGGACTGTGTTCTTTCTGTCAGGTAGTGCCTCAGGGCTGGGTGGGCCAAGGGCTGTGTGCTCCCTGCAGCAGCACTGCCAGTGCAGCAGTGCCTGGGCTGCCAGCACACTGGGCCTGCACAGAGGGGCAGCAGCTTCTCCCAGGCCTTTTCCTCCCCCACCTCCACTGGCACCTGCACAATATGTGCAACCTTGGCCTGCAATGGCAGGGCTCCTAAACAGAGAACTACTGACAGGATCTTCATTTCTGCATGCCATACGGGCTTGGGAGTGCCTGGAATCCAACCCAACTGCATGTGATTCCTCCAGTCATCAATATCAGAACTCCTAACAACATTAAAGGGGCCAGATTTAGTCCACAACATGCTTATTTCTCCTACAGAACATAGTATTGTATGTGAACATAAACTTACAAAGGAATTACAGCCTTGCATCTACCTTTTGTACTTGATCCCAAGAAAGAATTTTCACTTTGTCTATCTAAAGCATGATCAGTTCACTCTACAGTAGCTAGTGGAAAATTGATTTGGTTCCTTTTTGCTGTATGCAAAAGGCATAAAGAAAGTAAATAGCTATCTACAACACTAGCAGGCATGTATTAAGTAGAAATTACATAATGTGGCTGAACTATAAGTGTCTCCAGAGAATCTGATCAGAAAAACTCAACTGACTTTTAAGCAAAGACAACGGAAGACAGAAAACATACACATTGCTATGCTCCCTGTAACATTACCAAAAACCCCAACAAACATCCCATACTCTAGAACCATTATGCTTGCAATACCTAAGGCAACAATCATTTTTTATCCAGCACTACCAGGTCTTAGGAAAAAAAGATGACCTGAACAATTATTTTGGTCAGACTGCTTATCTCCAGTATTGCATTACCACTATTTTTATGGAAATAGTTTTATGATGTGACTTTAACTAATGAACATTTCTGTAATGAATTCTAAACTCCAGAGAATCACAAGAGATACAGTATGTAATTAAAGCTATATATTATTTTTGTCTTAGCATATTATAGACCTCTATTCAATCTTAAAAGGAAATGTTTATTATTAAAAGTAATAATTATGTAAAATTTTGCCTTGGTCATAATTTTGTAGCGGAATTTGTTTGATCCATAGACATTTATATTATTTTACCTTCATTTTTATGGAGGCTTTATTAGAAGAAATGTAATCTGACCAGAAGCCATTTTTCCAAAAATAGCTAGTATCCCAAATTCCAAACTTTAGGGAAACCATCGGAAAGTGCAATCACAAAGGCTGCAATGCTTTTAAACAATATTAGCAATTTAGAAAATTTAAAATTACTGTTTTGGATGATCATGTTCTACATCTCTTGTTCAGTGTAATTAATCTTCATTCACTGCAAAAGGACTGTTGCACACTCATGAGTGAGCTATACCTGGACCCATGAGAACCTTATCAAGGAAAAGGTAGTGGCCCAATCACCACTTTTCTAAATATATCCTCTATACAAAATATTGTCAAGGTATAATCCTTAGTCATTTGTACAGTACTCTATGATTTAAACAACAATATTCAGTAAAATAGTAAGTGTGTGAAACTGCAACACCACATGAATGAGCACTCTGCCATTTTGCTAGTGTAATCAATATTAGGACCAGAAAAGTTTTCTAACACGCAAGCAAAAATATTCCATAGTTTTTGAGTCTTGACTGTACACTTCATGATTTGGCTATGATTTGCAGCACACTCTTAAGATACACAAATATCTTACGCACATTTCAGTAGCAGAATGGCACTTGGCTTGCTCTAATAGAAACAACAGAGATGCAACTGACAATTTTAAGAAAGACAATGTCCTTATTTGCATGCTGAAATTCTGGCTGTGTCCCCCCAATCCAGGCACATCCATTCATTGTGCAATCTGTCGATGGGTAAACAAATAGTGCAGGATTCATCTCAGTGGGATCTGGCCCTTTGGTCTAACCGAAGTCAATTCTAGGTCGATACTGAAGTACCATAGGGTAAGACTGAAAACAAGCAAGGGAAAAACAACAACAAAAACAGACAAGAAAGCATGAAGACATGATTCATAAACAATACAAGGAAAATGCAATTAAAGACTACCTTAAGAATAGCCAGATCTTATCTCTAGGACATATGTATATGACAATTTATATGAAATAATTCCATACATTTCAACAGTTAAAATCCATCCCTGTATTTCAGCTCTATTAGCTATTTGTCACCAATATACAATTTCTGCATCTGCTTTTATATATTTCAATATTTATGTTTTATTACATTTATACTTGGGAATACTCAAATGAGTCTTATTTCTGTGTTGCTGTGTTTGATAAAAAGCAATCTTGACATTTTATACTTTCTACACCAAAATATATTTACAGATGATATACTTGGAAAGTTATATACAGAGATTCCATAGCTAAACTATAAAAAAAGGTCAAATAGCTGTCAGTTGGTTTGCTGAGAGATGACCTTGTCCCCCAAATCCAAACTCCTTAACCAGATCTCAGATCTAGTGATAAATTTTTACTCATTCCTACTGAGGGGAAAAAAAAAAGGCGAATCAGCTTCTTGGATCCCTAAATTGGATAGAACTTGTGGAACAGAAGGCAGGAGTAGATGGGTTTCCCAAAAGGGCTGTAGAATATCTGGACCCTTGTTGCTCCACACTGTTGTTTTACTCAACCTCTTATTTTTCAGTCTGTCAGTATTTCATTTGTCTCAAGTTTTCCTCAACTTCATTAGCATAGTGGATATTTTCTATAGCATAAAACCCTGGCAAATCTCATTGTCTCAGCAGCTATAGGGCCTTAAATCCCTCTCTGCCATACAACAGAGAAACAAAGCTAATTTTAGGTTATTTTAAATTCCAAATTTGGAAATATAAAGAATTATTACAAAAGCTATCATTAAAACCAGAAATATTTTGCTGCATCCTTCAAATGCAACAGAGATGAAGAAACAAAGACATAGCTCCAGAGAACTACAGGGTTAATAAACTTTCCATGCCATGGTAGTGAAATATTACCAGAACTAAATGTGATCACATTTGCAGGGGATTTACAAACTGGAGTTCAGAGAAATCACAAGGTAAACCCAGAGGTATTAACAGTACCAGGAGTATTTAGGAGAGAAGACAAGGAGCACCATGTGTAGTCTGCAAGTGCAATTAACGAACATGTATCTGCAGTATCATAAATTACTTGGTCTCTGATTAATTTTTTCTTTGCTCAGGATATGACTACCATATTATTTAAATGCTGTTTCACATGGTTTTGACTTTGAGTATATAAATTGTCTCTAAAAGTGTGCAGATCTAATTGGAAGTGCACATAGGCAGAGACAGAGCAATCACCACACTGAAATTGCCAAGTAAACCAGTGAGGCTAAGGGTTTTAGCAAACAAAATCACAAAACTCTGAAAATAAAATGCACTATTCTGTGACAATTCTAATTATTGAAGGAGGCATGAGTACAGTAGTTCACTTCCATTACTAGTGGGGAGTGACCCTCTATCACTAGCTCTAATTTTTTACTCAAGACAAAAATTATTAAAGCATTTTGAAGTTGCTAAGTAACTTTTAGAAATCAGTTCAAATCAAAATTCTCAGTGAGGAAACTGAAACACTGTTTCAAATAGTATTGGGAACAAGATTGGTCAGTAAAACTTAGAAATCAACTTCAGTTTGCAGGCTCTGGAGGTCTTGCTTCTAGAGATAATTCCATTTCTAATTTTAAAAATGTGAAGGGAACAGAGTTTAGAAAAATCTAACATTTTTTTACTCCATTGAAAAGGGCATATGAATTTCCATAAAGAGATTAAACCAGTGTAGTCCCTTTTAATTCACACTCCTCAGGTTTAATCCCTTGCCAGTAACTGCCCAATGCTGCTTAGTCAGAGGAAAGAGATAGGAAGAGGTCCTTTGATCCTTTGAGGCTGATAGGGACAGCAACCTATAGAATGATATCTCTCAAAAAAACCACAAACAAAACCTGGCCTAATGTCAAGTAAGAGAAACTCCTAAACCCTATAATAAAATTTGTACTGCAGGAATGAAAATGTTCAGGCCTCGCTCACAGAGTTTTAGCACTTTGTAGTGAGGAATTACAAAAGCTCCACAAGTTGAATTACAATGAGGTGCTGACAGGACCTGATGACTGTAATATGTACAGTCGTGAGTGCCTCTTACCTGATAGAAAGTGCCATCCTGTGAGCAGACTTGCGAAGAGGAGCAGTTCTCACACCGAAACTGCGGA
The DNA here is from genome assembly GCA_013398075.1 of Notiomystis cincta. Lineage (NCBI taxonomy): Eukaryota > Metazoa > Chordata > Aves > Passeriformes > Notiomystidae > Notiomystis > Notiomystis cincta. The sequence goes on from VZRX01008448.1 coordinate 275,526, forward strand.
GGAGACGATTTTCTGATCAGATAAGAGGCATCCACAGCTGGACATACACATTTACCATTTATTGATTTTTCTTTTTTAAATTTAAATGTAAAGCTTACAATCAATTTACTTATTTAAAAACAGGAAAGACTTGTTTAATGAATAAATGGACATTTTTCCCTTTACTTGTCTACCTCATGTAAGGTCCACAGCTATGCAGGTAAAAGCTCATGGTCAATAGTAGCAAAGATGAAGATAATGGATTCACTTGATCCTCATTCAGAAGAAAAGATTGTTAATTAATTACCATTGCAACTTCATTGAGGAAAACAAAATCATAGAGGCCTAGATATTACTGGATTTATTACCAGCACATTGAAATTTTTAGAGGTTTTAATCATCTCTGAGTTCAGGGGAGCGATTTAAAACTACATGAAAGAGAAGATACCTGGCTATGCTGTGTATATATAAATACACTTACAAACTTAACCAGGAGTTGTCAACTCTTGCGTTCACTAAATGTTAAAAACTATAGTTCTGAGATTTTTGAAAATTTTTAGTGCAAATATCCTTTTGTCAAGGTCATAGTTACTGCTGCTTCCCGCTTCATGCAGCTGCCTAAAGTCCATTTATAGGCAAGGGCTACAGGATGAAATGCCATGAGAAAATTCTATTATCACTGAAATTGTTGCCTCAACAATTCCTAATAGTACAGCCAATGTTAACAAAAATACAAGATGGCAAACCAAACAAACACTGGTTTCAAGGCAGTATTGGAAAAAATTCTAGTTAAAGCTCCCTTACTTGTGCAATATATGCTTAAGTGCATGTTACTTTCAAATTTAACAAATATTTGCCTATATATATTGACCACCCTAATTGCTATAACAATCTATCCTTCCCCCTCCAGCTTCAGATTAAAGTAAGACTTTAGGAAACTTGTGAATTGTTAACTCTCCAGTGTGTTTAATCCTCTGTCTTCTCTGTCTGTGCCCCAGTGCTTTTTATTCTGAGCACAGTAAAGCTTTAAACAAAAAAAACAATACAGGAAGTTTGGAATTTTCTTCAGGATCAGTACATTAAATGCTTAACCTTAGCTGCACTCCAATTTAGTCCCCACTAGTAATGATAGACAAATTTGCATATACTACAAAGCAATAAAGAGTGAAAACCAATCAACAGGCACACACAAACAAATGTATAAAAGAAAGAGAAGAAAAGGAGCTATGACTTCTAACCAAAAAAATTAGATAAACAAGGCAATACTAAACCAAACTGAACATCAGTCCTGAAAAAAAAAGTCTTAAAAAAAGTTAAATACTGCAATTCTAAAACACACACATGCAGCAAGGAAAACCCATCTCGCTGTTATCTGAATGTTATTGTTATACAGCATATCTAAAAAGAATAGATGTAGTATTAACAGAAACAGTAATAAAACAATTAGATTTCACCAATAATTTTTCAGTGTCACTTTCAGTTTATTGACTGAATGAAACAGGTTCTTACTGAAGAATTGCTGGATGCAGATTCTCCAACTATTGTAACTCAAAAGGTCACCAAAAGCAAATTTGCTGAAAAAGAACAAGGGCTTGGGTTTTTAGTAACTTGACTTAAAACTCTGAGCAGAACTTGCATGTACACATTATGCATCCACTATTTTGAAGTTTCAGAATCTACACAATATGTGTGCTGCAGATTTTCACCCACAGGGCTTTACATAAGAAATTCAGAGAACATGCAAAAGGCCTTTTAAAATAAGGGTCATAGAATATATTCTGGCCTATGCTGTGAAAGCATGTATGGTCTCTATAATAAATATACCAAAACATCACTTATCAATAATGTAACAGCATTTACGTTTTCGCCTCTTAGTCTCCATCTTGTCATATAGATGAATTCCATAGTGTGATCCTTCCCCATGATTTCTCCATTGCATAGTACATCCAGCTTGAAATATAACAGAACAAACAGTGAGACAAAGGGATGCAGAATTTTAATGCCTAAATGAACTGCTAAGTGAATCTCCAGAGTTAATCCCTCCTATCATTATACAACAATTCCATCAGACACATATATCAAACCTGGATGAATACAGCATGCTGACAATATGCTATTTTGTACACTGCTATTCAACTGGTATTTTTTCACTTTTGTCTTTTTATTTGAAGTGTGGACAGAAAGAAGTCTGCTACTGAGGTATGAAATCACCAGTAGACAAACATTCCCTATATTTAGCTACACTACACAGTATCTGTTTGAAGAGAAAGTCTTGTGCTGTATTTTGAAGGCCACCTTGCTATGCCAGGGCTCTTTCAAACCCAAATATATAAAGCAGAAGTGCTGTAATTTTCATTTAAGAGAATAAATTATTAAGAAACTTTTAAAAATTAGTTTTAAAATAACTACAAATTACAAGAAAAATGCACTTCAAAGTATACAGATATTCATTAACTGAAAGCAAAACACAGAGAAAAACAATTATCTCATTGTGAAAAATGTCTAGTTTAAACTGCATTATAGCATCTTACTGCTGCCCACCACTGCAAAGGCTTGACAATATTTTCATTACTAGAGCTATAATGTTTTCTGGGTTTTAGACAAAAAAAAGGTCACAATTTTGAAGTAAGCAGATTCTTTGTAGCACAAGCCATTAAGGTACCAGCCAGATTAAAGACCAAATGACACCACACAGGCTGGTCAGCATGCCATGACACCTGAGCAAAGCTGTGAGGCTGCTGCTGGTGCTAAAGGCAGCCTGCCCTCCATGGAGCCTTTGGCTCCTGCATGAGAACAGCCTGAAGAAATAGCCTGTGCTTCAGTCTAAATTCCTGTATCCCTGGAAAGAGGGGAAGCACGTTCAAACATGATTAAATTTCATTGAAATGTATTATGTTGCAGTGAAATAAAATACAAGCATCTTTCTTTCAAATGTACCTCATAGGAACTTGGAAGTTTTAACTTTAAGCTGAGAAACTTTTTGATAGTTCCCACGGTCACTCGAGTAGAACAGCGGATAAATTTCTTCATTAAGCCCTAAAGCAACAGCAACAAATTAGAAAAAACATGTTAGAAATTCTACAAAATGTGAGCAATCTTTAGTGCAAGAATAGCTGTAACTGATATTTTTTTCAAGCAGTTACCAATTTTACTGCACTCTCTTTTAATTCATAATAACACCATAGGTTACTTTTTGTTCACTTGTTTCCAAAATTTAAAAGATGAAAAACCAGTTCATTTGACCCATCTCTGGTTCTAAAGACATTTCTAAAAGATACAGAAGGGAGGAAATAAATAAACTAAAACCCAGCTACCTGCAAAACCATCAAAGCCCCCAGACCTTAAATAATCTATGTGTTTGTGTTAGTAACGCTGGGGGTCAAACAAATGTTGCATTTCTTAAAAGTTAAGAACCTCCAAAGTTATATATGTAACAAACCACACAGAAAATAGAAGTAGTTTTATTAGGAAAATTCTTAAATGTGTTTTTCTTTTAATTCTTCTATTTGTAATTTAAATAAAACATGATTAAACTTGAAGGTGATTTCTAAAGACTTTCTCCTAGATTTAGTATGTTAGGTAATCCCCTTAAGGAATAGAAACCAAATGTCCCTAGTTCTTAAAGCAACAATTGGCAGGTATTACTCTACACATTTTACAGACTGAAGTGATCTCAAGGCCACAGACAACATATCAGAGTCAGAATCAGGTTTACAGCTCAGAAGATCTGGATCCCAGTCACTCAGTGCACCACATATTTGATAAGCAGGTTCATTCTGGTGTGTTAAGACAGTAATCCTGAAGGTATGAGGCAGCTCACCTACAGCTAGCTTTGTTAGTACCTCTGTGGTATGGTGCAATCTGTTGTGTAATGCATAAAGCCTGTAGACTACAAAACTGTAATCCATACACACAAAAAGTTCCACCGTCATAGATGGATTTCTGTGTAGAACTGTATTTTGTACAAAATTCCAAAGAAGCACTGGAATACCTCAAACAGAAGGACTAAGTAAGTGTGGAAGTGGGAACAAGTCACCCCATGAAGGTTTATTTTTAGTGGTTATAAGATGCTATTCTGTCATCAATAACTACAGCACAGCTCGTTTGCTACTCACTTTGACAACGTTATCTCCCGACTGCCCATTGTTGCGTAGGCAGTCAAGGCAGATTGCAATCTGTGGGTCACTCCTGTGATAGTCTTTGTCTTCTTCATTTTCATCACACTCCTCATCTACTTTGGGTTTATCAGCTTTTGGACTTTCATCTGTAAAATATGAAGATCATATTATTAAATACAATGTAATTACAAATCATATATTTAAGGAACTATGGCATTTTTATGAGCCACAATTTTTCTTCACAATAACTTTGCACTATTTTAATTCAGTGCATTCTTAAAGTGACCAATTTGAAAATCTCTGAAAACAAATTTTTACTATTGAAATTTTAATGCAATAAGCAAGCAACAGATTTCTATGGAACAGAAAATAATTAGTCAATGGCCTATATTGGGTATGGCTGCCTACTTCTGACATGTCCCATAATTAAAACCCTGCAACTGTGCATGCATCACGATCACTCAGACATGTAAACCTAGTGGCAGTTCACTGACAAAAATAATGTTTTTAAATAAACAGTAGAATAACTAATCCCAACACTTGTATATCACAGTAACACAGCTAATCAATCTATATTAACTGTGTGTCACAATAATCCAGTGAAGACAAGTTCCTGTAATGTAATCATGAGGTAAACAAAAGCCTAGATTCCATCCACTTTTGACCAGATCTAGGTAATGTCACTGTAAGAACTCCAGGTGTTTCTCTCCAGAAGGATTTTACATCTAAATAGCCATATATTTACTTATTCCAATTTAAAAACAAACAATATAAGAAAAGAGGAAAGGTCTGTGTATTTTTTAGAGGAGCTTTTATAAACTACAGAATTGCACAGACCATGTTATTGCCTTTTACTCTGGTGTTAACATGTTCTATTGGTTCCTGGTTTAAAATTCTAACTCTTTGGAAAAGGTGCCATCTTGTACAGTTTAGAAAGGTTTAGCAAAATTGAGCTCTCAAATGCTGAGACTAGCAAGTACATCTAGACAAGGCCACAATATATGTAAATAACAACCATAAAATGGAGTAAGTTTTACAGATTTAGACTTCAGTATACAATAATCTTATTGTATAAATTTTTTTTTCTGTATCCTCTACTCACTTATTTTGATTTAAAACAAAGGCTGCTCTCTGTTGGAATAAAACACTATCACAATTAACTTGAATAAGCTGCTTTCACATTTTTTTAAAAAACTTACAGATCAAGTTCTGCTGCTTTCCTACACTTACTAGACTTCTAAAGGAATTTCTTCTTCTAAAAGAAGAGTTCAGATGGGAAAATAGAATGTAAACTTTAATAAGCCATGACTAAGTTTCTTGACACAGTAATTAGTTTGCTTTGTTCAGTTTACATATCCAAGATGAGTTTTAAGCTATATCCATTACTTTTCTCCCTTACAATTTTTAAGTTTTCAGTAATTATAAAAGATTTTCCCCCGAGTCCCCATTAGCTATTGACACATTTAGTGGAATGTGTATCACACATACATTTTGTTCCTATCATCTTCCTATGAGCAGAATTTACAGTATCAAACTATAGATTTTTTTTTCTTTTTTTTTTAAAGTGCAGGAAGCAAACTCTCTTAATCAACCAGGTGCATTCTACCTGCCACAAGCATTTGTTCACTTCACGCTGGAGAGTACCAATGAATCTTTTTCCTCTGTACCATGGTACATCAATTCCTTCTGGTAACCACTCCCCTACTGGAGTCACTGATGCCTGAGAAATGCTTTGTTGTTTGGGTTTCTTTCCTTCTCCTATGTGAAAATGTTAAGTCCTGGGATTTTTTTACAGATCTTAGATGCTTAGGTTACGAACTGTGCTGTGACCTGTGGCACAAGACATAACTGACAGACTCTTAAACCCCAATGATAATACGATTGCAGTGCATAGTATTGACAACTGAAACACTCTCTTCTAACTGAAATTATTCTGAGCAAATAATTTCTTCCCAGGCAAGATTCTAAATGCTTATTTATGGCAGAGAATAGCTTAAGTGCTCATGATTTGCCTCAATGAGTTGTCATGACTTTTGAATGGTTTGTAGAGACAAAGTTCCATAGCCCCAGGATACAGTCACTAATGGACTTGGATACATCTGTAGCTAAAAAAGTGTATTTTGTGAGTTAGAGCTTTGATCTCATTCACAAAAAACAATCCAAGCTCTCACTACACTTACTAACTCACCTCCACTAGGTTTGTCATTAAATTAGGAGAAAAAGGTAAGAACCAGAAGAGTAAGTTGGGTAAAAGTCACATTCTACAAATGTGCAAATTATCTGTTAATTTTTTCTATCTGTGTATATAGCAGAGGACCATTTCCTAAGCAGTTAAGAAATGTCTATATCTCACAAAAATATTTTCTAAGTATTTTTAAAGCTGAACAGGTATACACTACATAGCATACTGTAGAAAACTAATATAATTTCATCTAAACTGTTCTGCAGTTCTTAATTTATTTATATAGTAGAGAAAATAACATTATCCCTTACAATGGATGCCAAATGCAAATCAACAAAACTTGTGAAAAAGAAAATGAAACGTTATGAAGTTGAAAAGAAGACATTAAAAAGAAATGAATGCAGAAGATTATTAAAAGATGTTTATTTGACAGTTACCCTTTACTGAAAATAGCTATTTTTTAACTTAGCAGAGTCTTTCCAAAGTTCTTTAAGATCAAATCAAATAGGCTATGGTATTAAAAACTTGATGTCAAATTAAAGGGATATAAAACCAGCTGGACGTAGTTCTCACTTAGCACCTCAATATTGAGTTTCAAAATTCATTGGTCAACTACAAAAAATGAAAGAAAACAGAACAAAAAACCAAACAAAAAATCCCAACAAAAAAGAAACAAACAAACAAACAAAAAAGCTTTGTGGAATCTATATAAAACAATTATTTAGCATGTGTGGAAAACAGTTTTACTACTTGTCATAACTAATTCTTGACAACCTCCTACTTAACAGATGGTCAAATTTGGTAACACAAAGTAATTTGTAAAAACTCTGTTAAAAAAATTCTGTATTTTGCTGTATTAAGAAAATTAAGAATTCAGCTGGACAATTGTGAGAGTGTTGCAAGTGAAACCTAGGGTAATGCAAATAAAAATGATGGGAAAACAGCTAGTGTTTGTAACCAACTGGCTAATAGATAAGCAGCAGTGTATGAAGGCCCATACCACATTTGCACAGATTCACCACAAGTTTCTGAAGTAACTTTGAATTCAGTAAAAACAAAATGTACTTGTATGAGTGAAGAAACTGGTCTTACTAAGCAGTGTTACTTAACACACAGATGAGAGAGGGGAAAAAAATCATCACCTTGTCCATTTTCTTGAGGTTTGTTTTTCTTCCAAAATTCAATCTCTCGCTGCAGTTCCTCTAGTTAACATCAAAGAACAGTAATGTGAATTTTTTTAATTGATACCAGGTATATAATTAGAAACCCACCAACCCAAAAAGTTCCCGAAACCAAATGAGAAACTTACGTTCTCGAAGTCCAGGCACCAACTTAAATATAATTTCCTCTAAGGTGTTATCCAGCCTTTCAGAGGGGAAAAAATACATTTCACATTAAATGGAAACCAGCATTTTAAGTATTTTTAGTGTCTGAATAACAAAAACTTTTGAATAATAAAATGAGTTGCATTTTTCTGGTAAATAATAAATCCTGTCAAAGCCAACTGATTTTAGCTTGAGAGACAGCATGTATTAAAGCTTATCTCAACCATCTCCTAAATGGATTTATCATAGAAATAACTAAGGAATTTAATTTTTAATGTATAAAGATAAGAATGAAACATAAGAGAAAAAACATCATATTCTATTTTTTTTTGAATATGTATTACATGCAAACAATAGTGTTACTAGAAAGAACTGACTAGAAAAGTAGTATCCAATTTTAAGGTCCAGCTCATGAGTAGTAAGCATGAAAATTACAAACTCCATTATCATACTAAGTGGTGAAGTGCTTTGGTAATAAGCCTGTTATGAAAAACTGAGCAGACTATTCCCTACTTACCACACCACAGACAAACCAGTCTTGGCAGGATAAAGAACACCACAGAGCAACCATGCTGCTCTGACTTGACAGTTCTCAGTACCCAGCATAATTAATTGGAACTCTTTAAATCTGCCATGAGTTTGTACACCAGAAGACAGTCCTGTGATACCCTGATTTTCGTGCCAAATCTAGTTATTATGGTCCCTGTGGACACACTGCAGTTACCCTTGCTGCTGAAGCGAAAACATTTCTCTTTCCTTTCCTCTGAATTTAACCAACTCTTCTATCTATTTAGTTTATCATCTGCTTTTTAGTTCTACTTCCTCTCCTGGTCTCTTATCCTTCAGTTTCTTCTGTCTTTCATTCTGTTTCCTTTTACTTCCTCTGCTTTGCCCTTTATGTTCTCTCTTGTCAACAGAAACTCCCATTGCCCACATCCTAAAAAAAACTCATGACAAAATAAATTACTAAGTAATACAGAGAAATTAAGTACCTTGACATTCAGTCAGAATCTGACATATTTTAAATTGCCTTACTTGTTCATCTCAGTAACAATATATTTCTTTACATATATATTTGCAAATACACGTGTGTACATGGTATTAATAATACACTATAGGCTTGTTAAAAAAACATAGCTCTTCTGTCATTTGTTCACCAATAGTGGCAAAGTAGGAGTAAGACAATGTTTGTATTGTTGAGGAATGTCTACAATCCATATAAATTGATAACAATTATCTTAGAATCAATATGTGAGTTTTCAAGGTTCTTTTTACAGAATTTGTACTTGTACTTTGAAGTTTACAATTAGACCTATTACCCAGCCATCAGGTTCTGAGACTAGATCCCTGTGGTACCCATCAGTAGATGATGGGTCAGACCATAAGAATATTCATGTTTAAGCTACAACCACAATCCATTTTTAATTGCTTCTTCTTAAGGGGACAACAACAACAAAAAGTCAGTAAGTGAAACATACCTCCCATAAAACAAAGCAGCATAGAGAGCACTTTCTCATAGATAAGAAGGAAATTAAAATTGTAGGATGTCTGAGTGCTTGATTTCTGACAGATGACAATGTAGGTCTACCTTCCCAGGTGGTTGTTGTAGCCTCCTCTGTCAGTATCTAAGGTAACTACATGGTACTGCTTTCTGTGAGGTTCCCACAGCACAGCACTGGGAACTTGGGAACATGACTTAGAAATGGAATTCATTTCACACTGTAAGAAAGCTCCAACCTTCATAATTTACTCATTAAAAGAAATGAAATAAGGACTTCAAAGAGAACATCACTACCTTAATTAAAAATCCCTCTGTTCTTCACAATGGCACAGTACATGCTGGTTTTTCTTCATTTATTTTTGAAAATTCCCATTTAGCACTTTCTAATTTACTTTCAGTGGCCCAAAACAAAAGGCATCATTAATGCTAAAATAGCAAAAAAAAAAATCCAGTATACTTTGCAAATTTACAATGCTAGAAGCAAGAACTGGCTTCCCACTCTAGTCAATGACTTTTCTTTCAAAAACTAAATCAAAAGCCCTTCTTTTTCTTTGCAGAGGATAAATACCAATCAATACTCTGACAAAGGGCAGAAAAACAGAGTCCTATCTGATATTTAAGTGCAGGGAAACTAAAGCTTTAGGGGGAAATGAAATTATTACATGATTCTTAATTTCAGATGCATCTTAAAGTGTTCCCATAATTCACACATGAGCACTCTGACATACAGATTTGTATTTCTGTGACTCACATCAAATCCATTCCAAAATGAAACTACTTGGAAAAGGTGGTCTCAGTCATTTAATAGGATACTTCCTGTTAATGATGAAACAAGAAGATTGATATTTTAGAGACACCTCTTTCCGCTCCCACACCTTCCAACCATCTTGCAAATCTCCAAACCAGAGCATATAGAAAGAAGAACTAAGCATTTCTGTCAGCTTAGTGTAGTTCCTTTTTTCACCCCTTCTATAATACTGAATGAGTTACAAGATCAACACTCTCATAATATCAGCAAATGTGAACCAAACTAAGACTTTTGCTCAGGAAAAGCTGCATGCACAGGAGTATGTTAGCAAGAGAAAAATAAGTCTGCCTTCATGGCCTTACCAACACAGACCCTATTGAGTACTGACGATGCAGAATTCTGCTAAATCAGTAAAGGGAATTTTTAAAATTTAACACTCTTCCTACATTTTCATTTTAGAGCTCAATGTTGAATTTCAGACTTAGTCTTGTAGTTCCAACAGACCCTAAGTGCTGCCAACTAAGAAATACATGTAAGAAGTTCACATGGTTATGAAGTTTCTCAGAACTGAATCTAGAAGTAGTTTATAAAGCTTATCTGAGAGATCTTGGTTAAAACTACTTAGTGGTGTTCAACACAATTTCTCAGAAAATGACTGCATTCTTCAGCGATGATGGGGCTGATCTGCATGGTCAGAGTGTAATTCTTGTATTAAGTTATGCAGGCAACATCCACGAAAGATAAATCCATTGCACTGCTCACGTGCTCCTCTGATTATTAGTTTAGCCAATGTTTAAAGGTGGTTCGTAAAATGCAACCAGGAGACCAAATAACTCTTCCCACATTTCTGGCTTGTGCTCTTGACTTTCCTCACCCATCTATAATTTCCTGCTCAGAGGACAGTATTTGTTTACTAAACAATTACTACATGTTTCAGAAAATGTATTTTTCATCTCATATGAAGTGGTCCTATCAGAATAAAAGAAATATTTCTGAATGCTTTTGTTTTCAGCTTATTAGTAGCCTATAGCATGTTCTGTTATGACTCACACAGCACCTCAGAAACTGACAGGAAATCAGAAAAATACTTAAGGTAAACATCTACATAAACCTGCTCAGCCCTACCCTCCCAAAAATCAGATGCCAAAGACTTAGGCCAATAAAACCCTTTACAGCTGCTGAAATCAATCTCTCTCAATTATCTTCTGGGTACATAACTAAAGGATGGGAATGGTTGTGCACACATGGATCAGTCAAAAATCAAAGCAATGTATGACAAACTGTAAGAAAAAAAAATGACATCAGGAAATTATACCAAGCCTAGTAAAATCCAGATGTAAATTTATATTTTTACATTGATGTAAGAATAGTTCCTCCTAAGTTAACAACAGTATTACAAAATAATAATACTAGGGGATGGGGTGGATGTAGCTTTGGGAGTGAGGGCAGGAATGCCTTTGTCACTCTAGAAAATACATGAACTTCTTCCACTTCTGATGACATTTCTTGACTTCTCTGCCTTATCGGATCTCTATCATCTGTGTTTCAATATAACATCACTAAAAGTGAATCCAGAATTTCAGGAAAAAGAATTGTTTTTAAAAAGGTGTGTTGTGATATTAAAAAAAAAATCTCAAGAGAAAGGGTGTTTTTAACGTAAAAATTTTCTTCATGAGTGTCTTTTCATTAATCTTACAGCAGATTTCAATTCAGAATGGCAGACCTATTCCCTGGAAAACACTGTTTTTACCATGATTCATTTTCTATGTTGCTCTAAAAAGAAAAAGTTGCCATGAGGTTTAGAAGGCCCTAAATAATTTGAAAAAAAAAACCTCTAGAATTTAATTTTATGTAAAAAATTAAGGGTATCTGGTTCATTTATTTGTTTAATAGAGATATTAAATTTTTTAACTTGTACAATAGAAGCACTATTTCTGTGTCTTTCCCTTGTGTTTCCTCCTTTTACTATATCTGAAAAAAATCAATTTAGAATTCAGTGGGAGCTGAGAAAATGACAACCTGTATGGCTTACAACAGTTAATATATGCATTATACAAATAAGCAAAATAATTAATTCCCTTTTAGGATAAAGACGTTAAGATATTTTTGTTGTTGCTGTTCTTCCATTTCAGCAAATGTTGTGAAATAGTTTCTTACCTTAACATTTCTAGTGGATTGGTCTCATGCACTTGGTTGCCACACCTGGGACAGTCATTGCTGTCTTCAAAGTGTTGAACGATACAAGTCTTACAAACTAAGAGAAGGAAACGAAAGAAAGAAAAAATCCACTTAGACAAAATCTAAATAATTTTGCTGGAGTATGAGCTGATGATACTTGGTAGCTACTTCATGCATCAGAAATAAAAGAGTATTATCTTAAAGTCAATAATTACAATGTATGTTATCCCTTTCTTGTTCCTCAGAACCATGGTTAGTTCTGCTCCCCTGAGAGCCAAGGTCGCAGCACAGGTTGGACGAGCACTGTTTTAAATGCTGTGACACTTTTGCCACTGAGAATTCTCCCAGCCCCGTAACAGGCGAAGCCCGTAGCCTGAACCACCTTAAAGACCAGCTTCTCAGAGGGCTCTCAGCTGGGGAGCTCCAGCCAGCACAGCCCACCAGCCCCTCAGCTCCTCTGAAAATGACTTACACACATCACTTCTGTTCCAGTGGTGTTGCTTGCAGCTGAAAATGTTGGTTTAAACACTTATTGTAAGAGACAAGGTCACAGAAATTGTACACAGGTTCAGAGTGTCTCCCTTTTGACACAGTGCTTTCCAAAGCAATGACAGAGTGTACACTCAACATTTAATACTTGAATCTTATAATGAAAAATCAGGATCAGGACCATGGCAAGTATCAATAAACCAACAACAACGTGGATTTAAAAAACAATCAACTGAAAGTAAACTAAACAAAGTGCTATGCTACTGTTGCTTCCAAATGATTAATTACAGACTATAGATTTTAATGTCATTAATAATGGAAGCCAAGCTGATGAGAACAAATATGCCTGCTATTATTACTACACTACAATGTTCTGGATGGAGAGAAACTCTACCCTCTTCTTATTATTAATTCACCTACACTGAAAGAAGAACTGCAAATTCATCAGTAAATGGACTGAAAAAATAAATGGACCGCTGTGATTGCAATATGCTTTCTGCTGAAACACTGTACTTTTTTTCATCAGTTTACCTAAAGAAGTATGAATATCTCTAAACAAGTTGGTAAATCCTAATTATAAGACAACTCTATGAATCTTCAAATTGCTTTAACAAACAAAGCCTGTATTTGTCTTTGCCTTAGAATGCTCAGAAGAGTTACCTCAAATCAGCTGATGCTGATAATGCACCCACATTAAACCTCCACACAGGTGTTTCTTCCAACTGCTTTGAAACACTAACTTTAACTTCACAGCCTAAGATTCTCAAAGAATTGTGAGATAACTCTTCTGTCAGTTGAGCTTTTCAGCTGCAGCACCTATTAGCTCATGATGCTGGTATGGATATTGTGCTGAATATACTGTTTCTGTCAGGGGAGAGTGTATGGGTTAGTGGTGGGTGATGGCAATACTGATGAGAACCACCAGGTGAAGAGTCTTCAGCTATCTCAGAAATATCATTAGTTGGAAACCTCAGTTTAAACAGTGTGGGGGGAAAAGGCTGAGGAGCAAGTATGATGATGAAATTGTGAAGTCTAACACAGATGTAAATTATTGTCATTTGGAAATTCAGCTGAAAGTCACTGAGGTAAGAAACGGAAGGGACCATTCTATGAATTTTTTTGCAATGGAGACTCAGAGAATAAGCACAAAAATTCTTTAGAAGGAGAAGGGGCTTTGTATCAATATCAAAGTAATTTGGTTTCTTTTCTGTAAGCAATTAGAATTAGCCTCCTTCTGAAAGAATTTCCTTGCATTTTAGGAAAACTTTCTGAAATTCTTAGGAGAATTTAATTCCCTTCACTTGCTTTCAGGATTTCTGCTCCACTCGTGTCAGAGAAGTTCTTGAAGATTGTGATGAGATGACACTGTTCTTACTGCTTTGAAAAGGACTCACTTCTTTGTCTTGTAAAGATATTTTACATTTGGGCTTCCCAGGTTTTTTTTTGTTTTCCAAACTAAAGACTAATAGGGTCTATCTGAGCTATAGCTTTCATTTACATCTTGAAGAAATCTGAAGTAATTACTATTCAGAAGAACTCCATGCCATGGGATCATTAACTAATACACTTATTTAAGTCATATAATTGACTCCATAAAACCTCCCAGACACTAACACTGCTAAATATAAAGCATGCTAATATCCACAATAATGCAACTTGAAGAAATATTTATAATATAAACCAATCTATGGAAAGGAATTGAATTCCTCAGTCTGAATATATTTTTGTGCTCTCTTTATACTTTTTTTTTTTGAGATGACACCCTTGGAAGGCGTTCATGGTCCAAGAAAGGACCTAATGATTAATGAAGAGCTTACAGAGAAAACATCATAAGGAACCAAGAACCTTATTCCAGCCCTATATGGATATTTCTTGATGCCAACAAACACAGAGACCTGGATCATGTGTTTGTACAGCCAGCTCAATACCATAAAAACCCCCTTGAAACTGTAAATCAATACTGAAGTAATCTGAAACAACTTTTGCTTTTTCTCATGTAGAGCTGTGGTGCTATGAGGATTTGCCGACCAAAACTAAATGTGATTTACCAACAGGAATATCAGGGTAAAAAATACATATAAATTCTAGCATGCAAGAATAATGAACTGATACATGACACTCCTAGAGGAATCATCAACCAATATTTTCTATATGATGGGTATAATCGTCCTCTGTTGCTCTCAATGTAAAACACTGAACATTTTTCAAAGCCTCTCTCTTAGCAGTTTCAGAAAATGGGATGAAATCTAAGTATTGGGTGAAAAAGGTAGGCAAAAAGGTAACCCTTAAACACAGTTAAATTACAAATATACTTAATTCACCACCTTAGGGGAACTCTGAACTCTGAATCAAAACCCTTTAACGCTTCCAGTACAGATTAACAAAATAACATGGTTTCATTTGTTTTACTGTAGGCCATGGTAGGGCAACAAACAGGCAAAAGAAAACTGCTTAACCAAAATGTATAGTTTGCAGCATTTGGAGGTATATGCTACACATGCCAGTGAAATGAGAACCTAAATTTTATAGTTCTATGGTGACATTTCAGATGAGACAAAATAAAAGTTAAACTCAGGTAAGATGACTTTCTACAGCTGATAAAAGTACTTGTGTGACATATGCTAATTGGCTGGCAACCACAACAATGCTGTTTTTCAATACAGAGATATCTGGTTCACACATTCTTTCAGATCTTTGTAATCAGATGAAAAATACAGATGCAAGTGCCAAGACACTGTTGTATGTCACAAACAAACAAAAAAAGTACATTTCTTATGCATATCTACATACATATGTATCCCTCCAGGTTACTGCCTAAATGTTGATTAATGAGGTACCTAAATAAAACTTCATATTGCATTTTTAAAATAAAGTCTTCTACAAGATGAAGTTTAATTAGTTAATTGTGGTACAAATTCTTTGTCAGAACTCATCCTTTGAATTCTTCCAAGGATCTCCTCTCTCAAACTTAATCACTCTGATTCAGTGAGCAAAGCAAGGGTACAGGATATGCACAGCTATTGGGACATCAAACCCATCTAGTGGAACATCAAACCCATCTCAGTGATGGCACAGAGGTGTAACAAGTCATTTGGTATGCCTACTGAAGTATTTAATGATCTACCTTAAGCCTGCTTTAAAAGCACTTACTTTTAGGGAAAGTGTTTGCTTAAAAACAGGACAGAAAACTTCAATTCACTTAATCACCCTTTTCAGAAACTATACAAGTGGGACTACTCCACTCTTAATTACAATTACCAGACACAAGTCACACTGGATTCTCTTGTGTTAAAAGGGAGAGAAAATCAGTATGTGATAACCAAGAAAGACTATTTGTGTTGAAAACTATTTCAAAATAACATTTAGGCCCTGCTACATGGCATTGACTAAAGTTTCTGCAGGAGAAGGAATCTGAAGGCAGCTCAGCTTGCTTGTCTGAAGGTGAGAAATTTTGCTGCAGTAAAGTTTTTTTGGGATCTTCTGTTGACAGCATAGATTTTTAGCAAAATCTGAAAAACCACTCTGGTTGAAATATTATTTGATATTGAAAATTGTATCTCTGGTAAATTTCCTGCAGGGAAGGACATTTCTGAAATTTCCTAGACTGTCTTGGTTGGCAATTTCTTAACACAAATATTAGAGATACCAACTAGGAGTAATGCACCATTTGATCTCCTGTTCATAAACAGGGAAAAGCTGGTGATGAATACAGCCACAGAGAGCAGCTTGCCTTGAGATGAGTTGAGGGTCTTGAGGAAGGATACACTTAAACATCACAGTTAGGACTCTGAACTTCAGGAGATGGGACTTTAGCATGTTTTAGCAACTGCTCATCGCATTTCCCAAGGAGATTATGATTAGAAAGAAACAGGAGAGCTGGCTGAGCTATACAGTCCACTGTATAGGGAATTTTGTCAGAACTGCTTAGTGCACAAGAATTGTTTAGTGCACATGGTTCCTAATGAATATGAAAAAGTAGATTATATTAGAAATGGAAACAAGAATGGGATACAAAAGCATATTAAATCACTATTCTGGCACTTAAAGACAAAAGTAGGAAAGCCAAGGCCCAGCCATAGCTAAAACTGATGAGATACATAAGGGAACTGTGTAAGTAAGCTAGTAGCTGACCAAAGCTTAGAAAAAAGATGCCTGTTAATAAATGACTGAAACAACTCAGAAATAGCTTATACAGAAAAGTTGGAAGTCCTCAGTATCTTTCTGCCTTGGTCTTCACGGGCAAGGCTTGATCCCAGATCTCCCTGAATACCAGCATGATCTGGGAAGGAGAGGGATGATGAACAGCCAAGGAGCAGCAAGTTAAAGCTAACTGAGAAAGACTGGATATATTTAAATCTACAGGCCAAGCAGGATTCACTAAGATGAAAGCTTATCACCATAATCATGGTGATTGTGAGAGGTGCCCTGTAACTAGAAAAGGGTAGTGTGTTATGCCCACCTTTAATAAAGAGGGGAAGGATGACCCAGGGAAGTCCAGCTAAACAGCCTCCTCTCGCTCACTGGGAAGGTGGCAGATTACACTATGTCCCTTGGAGTCAATTTCCAACTATGTAGGGGACAAAAATGTAATCAGGAAGTGGCAATAGCAATTTGCCAAAAGCAAATCAGGCTGTAGACTAGCAGGTGATGTAATAATAGCTTGTACCATTTGAACAGCAGTTACAAGAGTGACAGAGCCCATCTTCTTGGGAGTGGCAAATAGTACCACAAAGAGCAATGGTCACATGTTAACATTTGGCAGGACATTGAGATAAACTAAAGACTGTAGAACTGGAAATGGTTATTAAGAGAGGCTGTGAAGACTCCATGCTTAGAAATTCAAGTGTCAACTACACAGAGACATGGCTTGACCTGGTAGAGTGTTGGCAACTAACCTGTCTCCTGCATGAAGTTGGCCTAGACAACCTCCAGATGTCCTTTCCAACCAACATTTCTACAATTGTGTAAACAGTCTGTTATTTTTTAAGACACTAAAGAATGTTCTTGAGGAAAGTTTATTTTGTAAGTTTTGTAAGTGCACACTGTACTAAACAATGGAGAGACTCAGGAGACAGATGATGGCACATGCCCTTTAGCTCACATCCAGCCTGCTTCCATCAGTAGTTCTTAAACATCCTTGACAACTGCGTAACAGGCTAGAAAAAAAGGTCTCAGTCCATAAGGCAAAACCATTCTGTTGGAAGTAGCAAAAAAGAAATGAAGTACTTAATTTGCAGAATAAGTAATTTTGCAGTAACGTAACCATTTCCTTTCCTACAGAGATAGGAAAGTTTGCACTTCTGGTACCCAAGTTGCAGTTATGTTTCCCAGTGAATAGTAGAGTTATCTGTCCAACACTTTCAAAAACCCTATCAGAAACATCTCTTATTGAAAAGGCACTTAGAGCAGAACTTTACTTAATATTTTTTCAGCAATACAGAATATGCAAATTAACTGCTAATTCCCTGCTTTGGCTACTACTGATCATGTTACCTCCCCTATGATCACTGGAGAATACCTATGTCAATACATGCTTTTTATCTTGTCCAGAGTAATACATTGTACTCCCAGTATCTAATGAATTTATGCTGCTTCTTCAGCCATTAATATCTGCAGATTCTGATCATTTGTACAACACTGTTTTCAATTATTTTTTGTGATTTCTGTGCCCAAAGATGTGCTCCAATAGTCACATCACCTACCAGTCCTCTGTTCACAAACAGCAGGTCCAGCAGGGCCTCACTCACCAACTATGTCACGAAGTTATCCTCCACCCACTCCAGGAACCTCCTAGACTGCCTTCTCTCTGCTATTTCCAGTAGGCACCTGGCAGATTGAAGTATTCCTCTAAAACAAGTGCTAGTAATTGTGAGACTTCCCTCAGGTGCTTATCAAATGTTTCGTCTGCCTCTTCATTCTGGTGAGGTGTCTGTAACACACTCCCATCGTGGTACCTGCCCTGTGGGCCATCCCCCCAGTTCTTACCCAGAAACACTCAACTCTGTCATCACCATCATTAAATTCTAGACACTCAGAACGCTCCATAACACACCATTCTACCCCACCAGTTCTCATGCCCTGCCTATCCCTTCTGAAGAGTCTCATAGCCATCCACTGCAGCTCTCTAGTTGTGTGAGTTATCCCATCACATTACTGTGATGGCCACTGTGCCAGTTTTCCTGCTGCACACTGGCTTCCATTGTTTTAATTCTCTGTGTGCTTCATATGGTAGGGATGCAACACCAAACTGTAAAAATTAACAGCGAAGACAATAACAACTGCAAGAACAACACTGCACAGAAATGGCAGGAAGTGCCAAGACAAGACTTTTAACTGATATTTATTAAAGGTTTAAAAATGGGAAATCTACCAGAAGACATACAATTCCCCTTACTCTTTTTTTGGAAGACTTCAGATGTTATTTGGAAAGATGCCAAATTCTCAAGAAGGTCCAGTGAAACTACTGCCTATTCAGAAAAAAATGTAAAAAACCAAGCACGTAAATAAGCTTATGAAAGTAAGATGACAGAGTTTGACAGGACCATTAATACATTTAGTATAATTCATACATGCCAATGTTTTAGATGCAGTAGGAGCAGAAGATGACTTAAACAACTTTTCCTGAGACAGCTTCATTGAAAGAGATCTACTCCCTAAGTAAGTATTTTGCCACCTTCCAAGTATTTTTCTGCATTGTGCCATGGAACACATTAGAGATGTGTGCCAGTAGTGACCAAACTAGTGTACCCATCATACACTCTGCCAACAGATACATTAGTTTAAGCTTCAGAAGCATGGCTATATTATTAAAAGAGCACACCTGACCTAATGATCTCACCTGTAATCAGACAGGCCACAGTGATATAAGTTTGGTGTTAGAGCCAGCACAATCACCACTAGCCCAGGGCAAACAAAAGAGTCTCTGTACTCTGCTAGGTGTTCATCAGAGCTGACATAGCCTCACAGAATGGGTCAGGTTGGAAGGGACCCCAGTGGGTCATCTGGTCCAACCTCTCTGCTCAACCAGGGTCATCCAGGAGTACATGGCACAGAATTGCATCCAGACTGTTGAATATCTCCAGTGAGGGAGCCTCCACACCTTCTCCAGGCAATCTGTTCCAGTGCTTGGTCACCCAGACAGCAAAGAAGTTCTTCCTCATGTTCAGGTGGAACTTCCTGTGTATCAGTTTCTGCCCATTACCTCTTGTTCTATTGGTTGGCACCACCAAGCAGAACCTGGCTCCTTCCTTTCAACATTCACCTTTAGATATTTACACACCTTAATAAGGTCCCCTCTCAGCCACCTCTTCTTGAACAGGCCCAGCTCCCTCAGCCTTTCCTTGTAAGAGAGGTTCTCCAGATCCTCAATCAAATTAGTACTCTACTGGCTCTGCTCTAGGAGCTCCGTATCTCTCGTGCTGTGGAGCACAGAAGTGCCCACAGTTCAAGAGGATGCAGACTGCAGACCAGTGTTTAGGAAACTCCAGAAGAGACTGAACTAATTCTGAATATTTAATGTAAAAATTCAGTAAACAAAAACAAGCACAGTGGTCATATTAAACACATTAACGCTTCAAGAAAATATAACTTATGAAGGAGAAACTATTTTGCAAAGTGCTACTTACAGGTATGGAGGCACTCCGTTACTGTAGTTGGCTTGATGAGATAGCCTTTACAGATATAGCAGGTGATATGAGGATTGAAATCTTTCACCAAATGCTTCCTCTGAGTAGCCATTCGTGGGGCAGGAAATGCTGGCAGAGTGCTTGGGGCCAGAGAAGCAAGTCTGAGAGGCGTCGATGTCCACAGTTCACAAGAGCTGTGGCGCTGCTCTGTGCAACTGGACTTCTCCAGGCATTTGATCTTAATGCCGCAGGTCTCACTGAGACATGGCTCATAACTCCTGCTCCTGCGCCGGGCGAGTCATTTTCCTACCTGTAACACACGTGGAAAAAGAGCGCTATGTGAACCTGGCCGGACGGCGGCGATGCCCCGGAGGACCGGTGTCGCCATGAACTTGGCAGCGGCGCGGGGCTGTAATTTACATAACAGCAGCCGCCCTGTGCCGGCAGCCGCGGTCCGAGGCCGCGGCCCCC